>RHKH01000108.1:0-119988 GCA_009829795.1 Lasiodiplodia gonubiensis
CCCCCCCCAAGAGCGGTATGTTTTCCTATTGGACATGTTCCAAGCACGCTGGCAAGTTGGTGGCGCCACTGCCCGGACCTTCCTTGTAGCACCTGGCGACATGAGTCTTTTGACACGGCCCCTCTTCGGCAAACGAGACCTACCTGTGTTTCTGTATTTTCAGATGAGCGGAGCATGCATGGATACAACCCTGTTCCCGGCCAGCGGATGGTTTGTCCACACCGCTTGTCCCCATTGGCAAGCTTGCAGACGTAGTGTTGGCAGCCAGCCGCGCAGGGTCCCACGTAACGCGAAGTCTTCTCCACCAAGAAATAGGCAGCAGCCGTGGCTTGGGCACCACATCAACCCAAGCGTGACTCGCAACTCCTTGGCATGTCTGCTGTCTTTCTCCACCTCAGAGCATGGCAGATGTCGTGGCAGGACCGCTTCGTAATTATGCAAAAGATGAGCCAGAATTTTTTTTGTTTCATGTACTCCTTTCCCATGTAATATTCTTTCAATAGAAAACGGAAACCTTTCAATGACGGCGGAGGATATCATGCCACTTTGTCATTATCTTACGTCCAAAACTGGCGGCGCATAGAGTATTTACACACGGCAAACCCAAGACAAGCGGTCATGACAATGATACATCCAGGTGCACCCTGGGATTAGTGATCCTATGCTACCGCCAACCTTCTTCCATGCGGAGGCTCCGCGGTGTAAGGCTTGATCAAGGTATCAGCAGCGGCCTCTGGGAGATAATACTTCCCCCCACAAGCCATGCTATGTAATCCCGGAAACAGCTCAAACGGTTCAAGGCGTACGATGTAATGTTTCGATTCCCCGTGCACATGCAAGACACGTAGATGCATCTTCTTATGCTCGGTGGGCCATGGCATTGAAATCAATAGAGGAGAAATCGGGCTTGGTGCGTCATGACGCACGTGCTAGCTGACG
The DNA here is from genome assembly GCA_009829795.1 of Lasiodiplodia gonubiensis. NCBI lineage: Eukaryota > Fungi > Ascomycota > Dothideomycetes > Botryosphaeriales > Botryosphaeriaceae > Lasiodiplodia > Lasiodiplodia gonubiensis. The sequence goes on from RHKH01000108.1 coordinate 940, forward strand.
CAGCAGCCGGATCATTACTCGACCGACAGCCCGGGCGCCTCGACGTCTCCCATCACCCCGTCGTGTCCCCGCGAACGCATATACAAGTTGCGCCCGCCACACGCCCATGATGGATAGCAGAACCGCAGACAGACTTAGCTCCAGCCCTGCTCCCCGCCGTTCAGGAGCAGCTGGCCTTGGTATGACCTTCTTGCCCCTACGTTCTTACCTATCGCTAACGTCGTAGAAAGACCGCCCACGGGGAATTCGCAAAGCAGCCTCTGCGCCCACCGCCAAGAGCAAGCGCATACGAAGACAGCAGCTTGCAGTTGAGAAGCTGCAGAGTCTAAGCCCGTTGTTGGAACAAGGCGTACGTCTGATTCTCCATCGGTCACATGAGAAAGCTAACAAGCCAACGGCAGGTCCATCGGGAGCGAGGTGCGGCTCGAAAACGAGAATTCCATGAATTCCAATCTTCTCTGCACCAACTACCTGTCGACGCTGTCCCGACAGCTGAGGCTGCAATCGACTATTGGCGAGAGAACGACTGTCAGTGGCCCAAGGAGCTTTTCGACCGCGACCCTGCGATAAACAACATGTCTGCTCGGAAAAAGTCATCCTCATCCCTCCGCCGCCGAGCATTGGGAGCCGGGTCCGTTGCCGATTCGGCATCAGACTCCATGACGCATCAAAGCTCGGCATCAGACTCCGTGGCATACGAAAGCTCGAACTACGAAGAGCACATTGAGGAACACGGCGTCTTCATGAAGGCAGATGAGGCCGGACTCTCCGAAGCCAGCAAAGACATGTACAAGCTCCTTCTTGAGGCGGACCAACCAGTTCCCCAGGATTCTTTGTTTGTCGATGACTTGTTCGAGCACACATGCGACGAGCTTCAAAACGCAAACGAGGAGAAAGTCATCCGGAGGATCGGGTTCTTAATTGTCCCTTCAGGCGTAGAACTTGCTCCACGAGGTCCTTAAAGTCTCGCTTACTTGGCCGAGACCGTAGATTAGGTTTGGACTGATTCTATTAAGATATATAGTCTAAAACTAAAGCCCGACTTTGCTATTAGCTTTAAGAAGACGGCTTTTATAAAGGAGTAGACTTAGAGACTTAAACCCTATAATAGTAATACGGGAGACGAGTTATTCTTTAAGGCTACTCCTCGTATATACTTTTCGTTTTTATTATATAAAGTTAAATATAGAGCTATAGCGCTAGAAATAGCTAACTACTAGAATACTTATAGTATAGAGGTTATAGTACGAGTAGTAGTCGAGTTATTTAGACTAGTTAAATACGAGAAAAAGCTTTAATAAACTATTTTTAAATTTTTTATCTTTTATAATAATTAGATAGTGCGGATTTACGGCTACTATCTATTATAAACCCTAGAGAATAAGGGCTTTATAACCCTAAGGGTAGAAAGCCCGTATAGAAAAACTCGCCGTAAGGGCTAGAGAGCCTTACGGGCGAAAGAGCCGTATAGCCTTAGATCCCGTACGGAAATCTAGAAGATACGGGATAACGGCGCGTATAGAAACACTAATAGGTAGTAGCCGAAGCCCGTACGGGATAAACGCCTATAAGGGCGTAACAACTCTAGAAGAAAGTACGGGCCTAGAAATCCCCTACGGGACGAGAGACTATAAGGCCGGACTAGAAACCTAGAGTCTAGGCGTATAATCGTTTCGAAACGGCGCATAAAGGCAGAAAGCCGGAAAGTAGATAGGTAAGAGAGGCGGGTAGGATATAGTATAATATTACGGTCGTTTAGTAAAGTTAGAAGATAAATGTCGAAAACTAGCTCTAAGCGCCGAAGTTACGTGCGACCTATATTAGATTACGAATAATCTAAACCTATAATCTACTAGACTAATCTAACATTAGAATCTAGCTCTATAATCTAGATTATAACTAGCTTTTCTATAGTATATAGATATACTTTTTAGCTAGACACTTAACCCTCCGTAGTTAACTTAAAGTTCTAATTAAGACTCTTTAGCTAGAGGTAACTAGCTTACTATATATTATATAATTACGCGATACTTTTTTATCTAATTATCGTCCTCCCTCTCTTATCTCTTTAAGGTAAACCCTACGGTTTAACTAATCTACTAAGTAACTCTAAAGCTTAGTAGAAGAAGCCTACCGTTATACTTTAACTACTATTCTTATAAGAGGAGGAGATAGTTAAATACGGTTATCGACTAAAATAGAAAGTATTCCCTTAGTATATAACTACTAATAAAAATAGTAAATATAGTCAACACTACCGTCAGTATAAATAATACGATAAATAACCCGTAGTAATAATAGTCTTATACGCTAAACTAGGCTTCTGCGTAAGCTACTTAGACTCTAACTATTAAGTAGCTCTACGCTATAATCTAAAACCTCTAGGCGGAAAACTAAACCCTATATAAATAACTATAGACTACCGCTATACCTAAACCACCTCGCCTATTTAAGGCTAAGGTGCTCTAGCCTAATAAATACTACGGGAACCGTAAGAAGACCTAGGACTTTCTTATCTAACTCGATAACTACCTATACTTTACCTAAGAATAGTTTTTTACTCCGGCCGATAAGGTTCTATACGCTAGTACCTACCTTAGAGGCGTAGCTACGGACTAGTTTCGACCCTTTAAACGCGAACGATAAAGTAAGCCCGAATTCTAGTAGTCTAAGTTAACCTAATAACTCTTTTTAGACTATTAACACTTTATCGGCGCTCTTAAAATAGCGTTTAGCGGAATCGACGAAGCCCGCTACGCTACGCGTATCTTTATAACCCTTAGATAGAAAGGGTTAGTATAGGACTATACTACTAAGTTCTAAGACGCGGCGTACCTAGCTAAGGGTTACTTAGATATAACCCTATAAACGTTCTATTACTAGGGACTAAAGGAGGAAATTAAGAAAGCTATAACTTACTATAAAGAATCTAAAACGCTAGTTATAATAACCTAGTTAGCCCTTCTAATAGATAAACGGCGTAGCGAAAGATAGTTCGATAAGAAACTATATAGATCTAATAGCTCTTAGCCGAGAAGGCTACGCTATACTTAAAAAGGCGGCGACGCTATAGAGCTAGACGCGGCGTAAAGAAAAAGAAAGCTAGATAACTAGAAAGGTAAAGAGAAGTACTAACTACGTAAATAGATACTCTAATAGTAAGTCCGTTTCGATAAAGGACTATACATCTACTATAAAGACTAATAGAATAAAATATATCGCTGCTAGTAGAAGAAGAAAGCACGTAAGAACGCGGCTACTACTAAAAAGAAATCTAAAGAGCCTCGAGAGGCCGCCTTCGCTACTACTAAAACCGTTAGCCACGCGGCTATAAGCTAGACCGCCTACTATAACGACGATTATACCATCTACTAGAGTAATAAAAATACTTTAGAATAGTATCTAAAACTCCGACATATTAATGCTATTACGCGGGAACTAGTATAGTAAAAACTTAATAAATTCGTTAAGGCGCTACCTCTAGATACCGACCTAGTAGATAGTAATATAGGAGAACTCTATAATAGTACGCCTAAATCCAGCGAAGTAGGGAATAAGTAGTAGTAAGACGAGACTACCCTTCTATAGATTATAAAGTATCTTACCTAGTATAGAGAAACCTAGAGGACGGAAGACCCCGTCTCTATAGTAATCTAGACCCCCGTAGTTTACTTAAATCTATATATAAAGTAATACCGGGTCTAGGAGGGCGTTTTAACCTAAAGAGTTTATAGGCCTAATAGATAGGACTACTAGTATTACCTAGTATACACGACCGCCGGTAAAATCGCGGAATAGCTATAGGGTAAAGCCTAAGGAGCCCAACGCGAAGATAAGGCCTACTTAAAAAATATAGTAGTAATACTAGAAATATACGAAATAGTAATATAATAAGAAGGTATTCTCTAATAGACCCCCCTACCTAAGTATAAACGACCTACGATGTAATACGTAGTCTACAACGGAATAGTCTACTACTAATAATAAATTAAGAAGTAGTAATAGACTTAGTAGAAGAAGACCCTTCTCTACGCGGGGAAATAGAACTTCTACTTCTACGACGATATCTTATAATCGTCGGGTAATAGTTCTTTTCTACGCCTTTAGAAACCGGAGCTCTAAACGCTATAAACTTACGGCCTATATAATACGCCTAAAAACCTAACCCAGTTAAAAAAACTAGACGGCCTCCCTAGTTAGAGACCCTAGAAGGGGCCGTTAGATAGGTCTTTTAATAAGGTTATACGTATATCGAACGGATAAATACCTACCGAAAATAAACTCTATAAACTATTATATATTCTAGTTCGTATTAGTAGTTACTATATAAGGGCTATAATAGACAGTAGCGCGTAAGAGAATTTTATAGACTCTACCTATATTAGTAAGCTCTATATGCACCGCTAAACGAAGGATTGTCTATACCTACTTAATATAGTAGATAGATTACCCGCTAAATAAGGCTAGATCCGGCTAGAAATAGGGACGATACCGTTATCCTTAAACAACTATAAGAAATTTATTAACCTAGACCTTATAACTATTCTAGAATACGATATTATCCTCGGAATACTATAGCTTAAAACCTATAAGCCTTACATCCGCTAGAGAACTAGAGAAATTATATTTCTAGACGAATACTATACTAGATACCTCGTAACTACTAAACGCCGCCAGACGCTAAAAGCCGGAGCTAGAGCTAGTAGCTAGAGCTAGAAAAGCTAGAGCCCGAGCTAGAAGCTAAAAGCTTAGAGCGTAGAGCTAAAAGAAAGTATTAACTTATAAAAAATATCTCTAGTAGCCCTTAAGCGTATAAAACGACGAGGAGAGAAAGTCTATTAACTATATTTAAAACCTAGCGAAGGTATATAGAGGCGTATTATAGCGCGTATAATAAGGTTACCTACCGGGGGAAAAGCCGAAACCTATAGCCCGGATTTAGAATAGACGCTACTACGCAACCCGTAGCACCTAATTAAATCCGGAGAGACGAGGCCCGAAAAGAATAATAACCTAAAGCTAGTTAGAGAAGACTATCTTTAGAAGATATATACTAGGTATAATGGACGACCTAGTCGGATATCTACCTAGTCGAGCTAGGGTAATACTATAAGCAATACCCTAGAAGAGGTAGGTAAAAGCCCTAGGTAAATTACGGAGATATAGTTACTTAAAAACCCGTTCGCCGAACGAATAAGCCTAGCCTAGATACGAGCCGTCGACGAACGAGAAATCCGAATAACCTATAGAGATAGACTAAAGGAAATAAAGCGGCGCCTTAAGGTAAACGAGAACGCCTACCGCCCTATAATACTAGAACTAGATACCGTACCTAATACCTTCTACTAATATAAGACGGTGTTCTAAGAAAGAGGAAAGAGATAGCTACCTAAATACTAACTATAAGACTACGAGATAACTCTTATCCCGGGAATATAACCCGCGTTTAAGCCTATCTATTCCCTCTTATAGAAGGAAAGCGAGGCTTTAAGAAAATATATTAATAAGAATATTAAGCGAGGATATATACGGCCTTCGTTATTACTAGCCGGCTACCCTATTCTATTCGTCCTAAAGAAAAACGGTAAGCTCTACCTCTATATTAATTATAGATAGCTAAACGATATTACGGTAAAAAACTAATATCTACTACCCTAAATCGACGAGTTATAGAATAAGACCCGAGGTACAAAATACTTTACTAAGTTCGACCTCTAGAAAGGGTACTATCTTATACGAATTAAGGAAGGGGAAGAATAAAAAACCGTATTTAGAACCCGATTCGGTTACTTTAAGTATATAGTTATACCGTTTAGGCTTACTAACGCCCTAGTAACCTTCTAAAGCTTAGTTAACGATACCCTATATCTATATTTAGATATATTTTATATAGCTTACCTAGATAATATACTAATCTACTCAAATACCCTTAAAGAGTATACTAAGTATATTAAGAAGGTCTTAGATATACTCTAATAATAAGGACTCTAAATCGCGCTAGAAAAATACGAATAGTATACTTAAAGGGTAGAATACCTAGGCTTTATTATTACCCTAGACTATATTAGCATAGACGAATCTAAACTAGACGTAATTAGGGATTAGCCTATACTAAAGACTATTAAGAAAGTATAATCCTTTTTTAGTTTTACTAACTTCTACCGTAAATTTATTAACCGATATACGGCGGTATATAAGCTACTTACCCGACTTATACGAAAGGAGCATAGGTTTAAATAGAAAGAAGAATAGTAGCGAGTATTTAACTCCCTAAAACGGATATTCTACGAAGTATTTATTTTTAGAATCTATAACCCCGAGCTCCTAATTATTATAGAAACCGACGCATTAGATTACGCTATCGGAGCCTATATTAGCCAGTCTAATAAATAAGAATAGTAATATCTAATCGCGTACTACTCTAGAAAAATAATATCCCTAGAGCTTAACTACGACGTCTACGATAAGAAATTATTAGCTATTATTATAGCGTTTAAGAAATAGAGATACTACCTAAAAGGCGTAAAGTACTAGGTATTAGTATACTATAACTATAAGAACCTTACGTACTTTACTACTATAAAGAAACTAACTAGAAGGTAAGTTAAGTAGGCTAAAGAATTAGCGTCTTATAATATAAAGATTACCTATAGAAAGGGATCTAAAAACGCTCGCGTAGACGTACTAAGTAGAAGAGCCGACTATATCGGAGAAAAGCTAGGACTATAGCCTACGGTACTAAACTAGTAGGAAGACGGAACCCTTATACCCGCTAGAATAAGCGCACCTATTTTTAGAATTACCCAACTATAGCTTACGGGGAATCCGGAAACCTACTCCTCGCTTACCCCGGTTAGGTAACTAGCGCCGGCGATACGCCTTAAAGGTAACGTATAGATACGTAAGATTTAAGAGGCCTATAGATAAGATACTATAGTCTAAAAACTTAGAAACGTAGAAAACGACTTTTAAATTACTAGAGACGTAGACGGTATAATCCTATATTTAGAATTAATCTACGTCCCGGCTAAACTACGGAAAAAGCTCGTTAAAGACATTTATAGAGTACTAGTATATAGTTACTAAGAAATTAAGAAGACGATAGAGCGAATAACTAGAAACTACTACTTTTTAGGCCTAAAAAGAACGGTTTAGAAGATAGTCTCGCAATATAACTTATATATTAGAAGTAAGGCCGCGAGACACGCGCCCTATAGATAACTCTAGCTAATTACAGCCCTAAAGAAACCCTAGTAATTAATCTTACTAGACTTTATTACGGATCTACCTAAGTTAAGGGAACCCTTAACTAGAATACTCTATAACTCGATTCTAGTCATTATTAATAGGCTTATAAAGTACGCGTATTACCTACTATACTTTAAATCGGTAAATACGAAATAACTAGCCTATATATTTCTTAGAATAATTCTCGGTAACTACGGGTTACTAAAAGAGTTTATATTAGATAGAAATCGGTTATTTATATTTTAATTCTAGTAGAGCCTTATCTAGTAGCTTAAAGCTAAGTATAAACTCTCTATAATAGTATACCCTTAAACGGATAGATAAACTAAGCGTACTAACTAGACGCTAGAATAATACCTTTACTATTACCTCTACTACGCCTAAGATAACTAGGTAAAACTACTACTACTAGCTTAGTTTACGTATAACAGCTTAAAAGCGTTAGCTACTTAGAAATTACCGTTTTTCGCTAACTACGGATATAAACTAACGGCCTATAGAGAAATAATTCTAAGCAAATTACTTACCTAGAAAGAAATTCTTAAAGTAGACTAGCTAAAAGTACTCTATAAATAGCTTAGCCTTAACATCGAATTTAATAGATACTTAATATTCTACTACTATAACAGACGGCACTAGGAGACACTAAAGCTAAAAAGAAGAGATAAAGTTTACCTCTTTAAAAAGAATATTAAGACTTAGCGGCTAAATAGTAAATTAGACTTTAAGAAAATCGGACTATTCGAGATTAAAGAAAAAATAGGTAAAGTTATATACTACCTTAAATTGCTAAGCAATATACGGATATACCTAGTTTTCTATATAGAACTACTTAAACCAGCTCTAGAGAACGCTACCCCGATAGAATAAATAGAAGAAATAACCCTAGAAAACCTAGACGCCAATAAAAACTAAGAATAGATTATAGAACGAATCCTCGATAGCGGCTATTCTAATAGCCAATTCGGATACCTTATTAAATAGAAAGAAGACTAGAATAATACCTAAAAACTACTAGAAAACTATAAAGGCTATAAAGACCTTATTATAGACTTCTATTACTAAAACCTAGATCGTCTAATACTACCGGCTCCCTAAATACGAAGGACCCGAAATTAAACGGCGATAACCGCGCCTAATTAACTAGCTCGGAACTCTCCGGCGGCGTAGCGCTAAAACCGGCCCTAAAAGAACCGATAGTCTAGGTAGAACCCGTAAAGGTATTAGCTAAAAACTCGCTACGTAAACGCTTTAGCAATCGCTTCTTCTTAGTATTTTTAGGGTTAATAGACTCTCTAGCCTTGTAAACAGACTCTAGGCGCTCGAGCTTTTCTAAATTCTCGACCGTCTAAGCCTTCTTAGAAATTATTAGGCTACCGCGACGGTAAAAAAGGTTCTACTACTTATATATCCGTTATAACCGAGCTATATTCTTTTAAAGAAGATCTAGTACCGCCTACTCTTTAGACTTAGTCTAGTTAATAGCACGTTTTAAACGAGCGACTAAAAGGGTTAGTAAAAGTAGAAAAGAAAAGAGAGAAGATAAATAGTTAGAATTCTTTAACCTACTACTATTATAGGCTACTAAGCCCTAATAAATATACTTACCGTAGCGCTCGTAGCTAAGATCTATCTTATATACTACCTTAACGGCACCCTCCTTCCGATAAGTATTCGCTAGTAGATAAGTAGAGTAAGGCACCGGTATTACTTTACTAAAAGTATTAATCTTTAAAGCTAGAGACTTATACTTAGCTTTCTAATCGGGACGCTTGCGCTTACGGAAATCGGATATAGTAGAAAAAATAAAGAACTTACGGGCGAAAGAGAAGGAGAAAAGAAATAAGTTAAAAAAGTAATATATATTATAGAAGATTAGAAGAATCTTCGGGCTAAAGATCTCTAAGAGGGGGGGTAGTATTATAAACCCTAGAGAATAAGGGCTTTATAACCCTAAGGGTAGAAAGCCCGTATAGAAAAACTCGCCGTAAGGGCTAGAGAGTCTTACGGGCAAAAGAGCCGCATAGCCTTAAATTCTATATAAAAATCTAGAAGATACGGGATAACGGCGCGTATAGAAATACTAATAGGTAGTAGCCGAAGCCCGTACGGGATAAACGCCTATAAGGGCGTAATAACTCTAGAAGAAAGTATAGGCCTAAGAATCTCCTACGGGATAAGAGACTATAAGGCTAGACTAAAAACCTAAAGTCTAGGCGTATAATCGTTTCGAAACGGCGTATAAAGGTAGAAAGCCGGAAAGTAGGTAGGCGAGAGGGGCGGGTAGAATATAGTACGATATTACGGTCGTTCGGTAAAGTTAGAAGACGGATATTAGAAACTAATCTTAAGCGCCGAAGTTACGTGCGACCTATATTGGATTATAAATAATCTAAACCTATAATCTACTAGACTAATTTAATATTAGAATCTAGCTCTATAATCTAGATTGTAACTAGCTTTTATTACGAACCCTAGGGGACGAGGGCTTTATAACCCTAGGGGTAGAAAGCCCGTACGGGAAAACTCGCCGTAAGGGCTAAGGAGCCTTACGGGCGAAAGAGCCGTATAGCCCCGGATCCTATACGGGAATCTAGAGGACACGGGATAACGGCGCGTACGGGAATACCAGTAGGCAATAGCGGAAGCCTATACGGGAAGAACGCCCATAAGGGCGCGGCAACTCTAGAAGGAAGTACGGACCGGGGAATCCCCTACGGGACGAAGGACCCTAGGGTTAAGCTAAAAGCCGAAGGTCTAGGCGTATAGTCGTTTCGAAACGGCGCACGAAGGTAGAAAGCCGGAAGTAGGTAGGCGAGAAGGGCGGGTAAGATATAGTACGATATTACGGTCGTTCGGCAAAGTTAGAAGACGGATGTCGGGAACTAGCCCTAAGCGCCGAGGTTACGTGCGCCCTATATAGATTATATTAATCCAAAGACATTGATCTAACACTATCGATCCAGCTACTTTAATCTAGCTGTTTTAATCTAGATTGTAACTAGCTCTTCTATAGTATATAGGTATACTTCTTAGCTAGACACTTAACCCTCCGTAGTCAACTTAAAGTTCTAATTAAGACTCTTTAGTTAGAGGTAACCGGCTCACTATATATTGTATAATTACGTAATACTTTTCTATCTAATTATTATCCTCCCTCTCTTATCTCTTTAAGGTAAACCCTACGGTTTAACCAACCTACTAAGTAACTCCGAAGCTTAGTAGAAGGAGCCTACCGTTACAGCTTTTCTATAGTATATAGATATACTTCTTAGCTAGATACTTAACCCTCTATAGTTAACTTAAAGTTCTAATTAAGACTCTTTAGTTAGAGGTAACCGGCTTACTATATATTATATAATTACGCGATACTCTTTTATTTAATTATCGTCCTCCCTCTTATTACGAACCCTAGGGAATACGGGCTTTATAACCCTAAGGGCAGAAAGCCCGTACGGAAAAACTCGCCGTAAGGGCCAACGAACCTTACGGGCGAAAGAGCCGTACGGTCCCAAATCTCGCACGGGAATCTAGAGAATACGGGATGACGGCGCGTACGGAAACACTAGTAGGCAGCAGCCGAAGCCCGTACGGAAAGAACGCCTATAAGGGCGCGGCAACTCTAGAAGGAAGCACGGACTAGGAAATCCCCTACGGGACGAAGGACTATAGGGTCGAGCTAAGAGCCGAAGGTCTAGGCGTATAATCGTCCTAAAGCAGTGCACGAAGGCGGGAAGCCGGAAAGTAGGTAGAAGGGGAACGAGCGAGATGTAGTACGGAATTACAATCGTTTAGCGTAGTTAAAGGCCGGATAACGGGAATATATCCTAAGCGCTTAAGATTACGTGCGCCCTATAATAGGATCTATATAGATCTAACTACTACAAATCTAATACCCTTAAATCTATAAGGGATAGATCTATTATACTAGATTGTAACTAGCTTTTCTATAGTATATAGTTACACTCTCTAGCTAGATACTTAACCCTTCGTGGTTAACTCAAAGTTTCAATTTAAACCCTATTAATTTAGAGGTAACCGGCTTACTATATATTATATAATTACGTAATACTCTCTTATTTAAATACTATCTCCCCTCTCTTATCCCTTTAAGGTAAACCCTATGGTTTAACCCACCTGCTAAGCGACCCCGAAGCTTAGTAGAAGGAGCCTACCGTTACATCTACTTAGCGGCGCTTTAGACGTAGTAAACTAGATAGTAAATTTAATAAAAAGTCTTTAAATTAGTTAACTATATTATAAAAAAGAATTAGACTTATACTATATCTAATACTTTTCTATCTTTTAAAACTTTATCTTTTAAAACTCCGCCTCTTAAAACTTTAGAGTTAGAGAAATAAGTTAATAATAAATATTATAAAAACCTTTTAGTTTATAGCCCGTTAGTCGTTAAAATAAATAATATAGAAAACGGGTTATAATAAATAGTTATCTTAATACTACCGTATTTATTCTCTAGCTTTAATAGCGAAACTAGTATTTAAGTATATAGAGACGCCGGTAGAATAAATAAATTATCGACGCCTATAGTATAATAATAAAGATAACCGAAGCTACTATTCTAAAAGATAATAAAAAAAACTACGAATACTCTACTACTAGGTAAGAATAGGTATAAAGAGATAACGGGTAAGGCAAGTAAGTAAGACGTATATTTATAAACTATACTTCTATATTTTATAGAGTAAGATAAAAAGAATAACTCTAAAGTACGGCTAATATAAAAAGAAATATAGTATAATCTATAATTAATATTTAAATAAATAGAGTAGTAGTTATAAAGATCTAGAAGAATATATAAAAAATATATTTAGTTTATATTAATACGGCTTAAATATAGAATTAAATTCTTATTCTTTTCTATCTACGTAAAGAGTCGGCTACTTAAATCTATAACTAATAGCTCTAGTAAATACTATATAATAAAAAATAAAAGATTAGTAGTAGATAACGTAATCTCTTAATTATAGTTATATTAGTAACGATTTAAAAGTAGATAAGCTAGACCGAATAAACTTTAACTATTAGACGCTAGACTATACTTACTAGTTAAAGCTATTCTAATATATAGACTAGCTATATTTTTATTTATTTATAAATACTACGCTAGCTTTATCTTCTCTTTATAGTATACTTTTTTTTATAGCGTTTAGTATCTCTACTATAGATATTACTATTTTTAATAGTATTAAAGAAGAGATTTAAAGGTTTAAAATAAATAAAATTTTTTATTTAGCTAAGATTATACGTATATAAAAGACTATAAATATTACTAGACGTTAGTAAGACTTTATAAATTTTTTCTCTAGCGTCGTCTCTTTTAATCTACTACTAAACTATACTTTTTTAAGCGACGGTCTTTACTATACTCTATTAAGTAGTACTTTAAGTATCTTTATATACTCTTTCTCTAGTAATATCTCTTTTAATCTACTATTAAACTATACTTTCTTAAGTAACGGCCTCTACTATATTTTATTAAATAGTACTTTAAGTATCTCCGTATACTCTTTCTTTAGTAATATTTTTCTCGACCCGCCTTTAGACTATACTCTATTAAGCGGCGCTCTAAGTATTCTCTTTAACGGCGCCTCTTTTAACCTACTACTAAACTATCTTTTTTTAAGTAGTAACCTTTTTAACGCGCTATCTAACGCTTTTTTAAACGTTTTTTTTAAATATTTATTTAAACGCCGCTATGGTCTTTAACGTTTAGTCTTTAATTAATACGTTTTATAGCTCTAGCTTAGTTTAATTTAATTTTTCTAATTTATTAAATTTATCTACTTCTAATTCTTTAGACTTATTAACTAAGAGTATAGTTAATAAATATAGCGCTAGTTTTATCTTTAACTTTTCTTTCTACGTATACTTTTTAACTAGGGCCGTTATCTTAGCGCTATTTATATAGTAGTTAATTATAATTACGCTATATTTAGTTAAATATAAGCTAATTTCTTTAAACGCTATTAAAGTCTATATAAGGGTAGCTAGTTATAAATTATTTTATATAGTAAATAAAACTCTATAACTTAAAAATAAAAGTTACTTTAAAATAACTAAAGTAGTATCTCTATTAAATAATAGAACGGAAGGGATATTTAATAAAATAAAAGAAAGTAGTAAATTACTAGACAATATATATAACGTTTTTACTAAAAAAAGTAAAATAGCTACTAAAGATTTTAAATTTACTATAAAAGCTTTTATATATTAGATAAAAAACTTTAAAATTATACTTTAATAAGTTATTTAAAAAGCTAAAAATATACTTAAGTATATCCGTAATAATAAATAAAAATATAATAACTAAGGTCTATAATAGTTTAAATAGATGGCGATAAAACGTAACTACTATAATTTTAAGCTTTAACTCTTTACTAGTAGTTTTTTCTAGACCGGTAATAAGCTTACTTTAAAGATATATTAAAATAGTATATATAAGGCGTATAATTTTATTTAAATAGTAATTTTTCCGTTACTTATATACTCTAAAACCGCTTTAACTTTTATTAAAGACGTAAGCAACCTCTATAATAAAGTTAAAAAGAAAATAAACGATAATATTAGACGTTATCTTAAGATAATAGATAATAATAAGCTATATATAAATTAAAATTAAATAAAATAGAAAGGCCTATAGATTATAAAACTATATAATAGTAAATTATTTATTTTTTTTACTATCGCTAGCTAGATAGTAGAGTCTAAGCCTACGCTTAATCTTATTTCTTTAGAATATATAGATATATTAATAGACTTTAACGCTTTAATAGCTTATTTAAAAATTAACTTATAAGTACTTTAGCGCGGTCTTAAATATATATAGAATAATATTTTATTAGATTTAAAAGTTAATTATATAGCTTATATCTATAACTTATATAATACTAATAGTATTAGTATAGAATAAAACTAGTATAAGGCGCGTATTAAGCTCTATAATATATAGAAAAGGTTTATAAAGATAATTTTTTAATAGAATACGAGCTTATATAACCGTACTAAAGCCTTAAGATATACTAAGAGTCGCTAGGAAGAAATATATACCTATAATAAGCCTAGAGACTAGGACTATTTCGATAGCTAGGCGGTAAGATTGTACTTTTTCTGCTTTTGGCAGCACTAATACGAGACGATGTTGTTTTAATTTCCTATTTTTCTTTTCCTAGCCTAGAAATTCTTTTTCGATCTAGGATGGCTGGGCGGCAAGATTGTATTTTTTTTTACTTTTTGCCAGCACAAAGGGAGTCTGATTAACGATGCTGTTGTCAATTTCTTATTTTTCTTTTCTTAGCCTAGAAATTCTTTGTCAATCTGACCAATCTTCCCTTTCGCTGTGTCACTATCGGATACATCTCGAGTGACGCCGACGTTCTCACCAGCATCCCTACTCTTCCTCTGATTCCGACGATGACGACGTCGGTGTCCGAGTAAAGCATTCGCGCACCGTCAGCAAAACGGTCCCACGCACGAGGTCATGTACGACATTGTCATGCCAAGATAGCGATGGTCATTGACTTTCTTCTGATTCTTCTACGGCTCGCAGAAGGACGACGTTGGTGACGGGCGCGGTAGACTGCTTCCTCCCCTTCCGTCCTCTCCCTCGCCCTCATCGTCCTCAACCCCTGCTGTGGAATCTGTTCCCTGGTGCTTTGATGCCACCGAGCCGATCGGTTTGTGGCGCTGCCACCACTGGCGCCGCTGCCATTCTCACAGAATGACCGCTTTTCCCAACGGGGGTCGGGTTTTGCCGGAGCCGCACGTCTCGGCGGTGGCGGACCCGACGTGGAATAAAGTCACGTGAGCGGTGCCGGAAAAACAAGAAGACGCGAAGCCCACGGTCACGAAAAGCGTTTCGCCGTCGCCTCCGACTCCACCTCCGCGACACTCCTCCACACCGCCCCACGCCACATCGCAGCAACGCTCTTGAATGTGATCCGCCATCAAGCGGCTTGGGCCCGGCACATCCACGCCGCGTGCTATCCGTCAGGGCTTATTGCGACCGTGCGCGCCATCCTTCTCAGCGCCGTTGGCGGCCCTGCAACTGCCCTTCGAGTGTAGTCCCTCCTGTGATCCGCCACCAGCGGCAGCGGTCTGGTTCGCCAGCTCCGTGGATCCTTCAGGGTTATTCGTCGTGGACCCGTCTTGTACGGCAAGTAGGGTTCAGGGCCCGTTAACGTTTTGCTCACTCTTTACAACCTTTTTTATAATATCGCTGTTGGCCGCCCTACAACTGCCCTTCAGGTGTAGTCCCTGCTCTGATCCGCTACTAGCGGCAACGGTCCGGTTCGCTGGCTCCGTGGACGTCTAGGGTTGTCTGTTGTGGACCCGTCTCGTACGGCAAGCAGGGTTCCGGGCGCGTCAACAACGGCTTCGAGATTACCGGTCTGCATCCCGCCACCTCGTGAAAGCTAACCTTATTGCAGCTTCATCATGAATGACGATGACGCCGCCTCCACTATCGCTTATGCCTCTGCCCCCAGCCAACCTTCTCCATCTATCGACGAACGCGTCTTTCCAGTCTGGCATGACACTGCTACTGATACCACGTCCACCCTCCCCGTTAGCGGTCGCCAGAATTTCCCTGAGTTCAGGTTTATTGCTTACTTCGACCCACCGACGAACCTAGCTGCAATCCGCTTCCTCCTTATGGTAGATATAGGCGCTGGAAAGAAGAAAGCCATGCGCCCCTTCGTCTACATTGTTCCCTTACCCCACCTTACTCGACGTTCGGCGATGGAGTGTATCACTATTACAGAGAGCGATATAACGCACTCTCCTATCACGTCTGCTTTGAAGGACGCGGGCTTCGTCACCACTGCGGGCCTTCGACGTGTCACCATATTCCTTCAGCGGCCTAGCTTTGTTTGGTCCCGGTTCACCGATAATGCTGTCTTCCAACCGCGCAACAACACTGCTCGTAACCTGCTCGTGCAACTACAATCCATCTCGACATCTCTCCGCCTCTCCTTCTACATCAAGGACAGCGATCGTCTGGCGCAGGAGCTTGGCGTCCTTACCTCCAAGCTTCACCTTAACATCCTCAAGCAATGGGATCTTCCTCTGGACGGCCTGCGGGGGTTGGACTGGAGTAAGCTTCAACTTGATCGGGAACCTCACCCACCGCCACAGTACAGCGAGGTCCTGGTTCCGGAAACGCTGCCCCACCTCTTAGACCACGGAAAAACTATGCTCAAGGATGAACGTCCGCCGCCGCCTGCAACTAAAAAACGCCGACGCTATGGCACAGGCATCGATTACGAATCTCCCTTCTTGACCAATCCTACGACGCGGGGTATGGGTGGTACCTTCCTTAGGCTTATGATGGTTGTCAAGCACACGCTATGTTCCCCATGTGAGTACACGGCGCCGTACCTGAAACCTTACCTGCGCGATGTCAAAGTAGCCACGTTCAACGCCGATACGGACGCTTTCGCCTCGGCTCTCGCACGCCTTGTTGTCATGTATCTTTTCCATTCAATCCACCCCCGACCAAAAGCACAACTGGAAGGCGTAGCAGGCGACGACACCAGGGCGCAATCTGATCCATCAACCCAAGTACAAGCGACCCATGTTCACGAAGAACTTGACTTATCAACACAATCAGCGAGGGAAGAAGCAGCAGCGAACGACGATCTTGTCGGAATCGAAACCGAGGAAAAGAGGCGGCCTCTCCGCAGAAAGTACCAGCACGACGTGTTTCATCTCGTGACTTGGATTTATTCTCTTGATAGCATCGGCATATCGATGATGTGGAAGCTTTTGTGCGAGTTGGGTTATGCTGCACGCGAGGCGTGCGATGCAGAGGTGCCGTTCGAAGAGGCGTTGGAACATGGCGAGTATGGGATGGCCAAGGCGAGGTGCATGCTACGGGCCACCATGTTGTAGGTAGTTGGCGCAGATTTGGATGCCAGCTACCCTAATTATTGTAAACAGCCCTCTTTCCAATCATCTCCGCTCTGATGGTTGTCCCAAATCGTGCGCGGTCAGAAAGATTATGCCGCTGAAGGAGCAGCTTTCAGTGGCTAGCTATTCACGTGATAGGCACCTCACTACTGGATCCCCTCTCACCAAGGTGTCCCCGGCAACGAAGAAGCAGACACGCTGGCCAAGGCAGCGGCACAAGAGAGGAGTGAAAACTTTGTACATAAGTTTCACCAATTTGAGAGCAACGTACCTGCCCCGGTTCGACATCCCAGGCAGCTTGATGTGTCCCCTGCCTGCTTGTCTGCATCGGATCATGTCCTTGACGTCAGTACCGACCGAACCGACTTCATCGGCGAATCTGACGCGAATGCGTGTTCATGCAAAGAGCTTGACGATTGCGTCCGCGTTGCCGGCATCCTACAGCTAGCCCAATATGTCTGCCTGCAATTGTGATAATATTGATGGCATGGCTCTGCGCATGTCCGCAGCGGAGCCGAGGTCGGCCATACGCTGGGATCTCTTTCGTGGCTACCAATCGCAGCCGGATGGGATACCAAAGAGAGTTGGGTGAATCTGTCGGGCGGGACAAAGTGACGGACTGGCGCTGGAGTTTCCGGAAGGTCAGGCCGAAGGCGTGTCCACCTTGATTGCCAGATCGAGCCACATCGTTGTGTTGCACGACTGGCTGGTGGATCGGGTTGGTGAGTTGGTCATGCTGCGAATGAGGAAGAAATCATTATGATGCGGACAAACCACACTGGAGAAGCTCGGTCACGGGCTTGGCTGAAACTTTAATGGATCTTTGCGAGAGGAGAGTGATGTTTACTGTTTGGGGGAATAAACACTACGGGTGGAAGTGCAGTTCTTTCAGTTAGCCCGCAAGAGGGAAACGAGGTGGTAACATCAGTCATCTTCGAACAGGTGAGAGCCCATGAAAGGGCCGTTGTTGACCTGGTAGACGTTGAGTAGAAGGTCCAAAACCTCGTCCTTGTCGACGCTCTCGAGCTCTCGCAAAAGACTCTGAGCAAAATCGAAATCCGAGTGGTCCGGGGGTAGGCGATGAAGCGAAGCGGTTTCGAACAGGGGCGGGTAGAAGCCAGCCCACTCCCAGTCCAGCAACCATAGATGGCCACGGGCGTCCAACAGCAGATTCCGAGGAGCAATGTCCATATGGCACATGACTAGGGCGTTGAACCTGTTGTTTAGGGAGCCGCCTCGGCCGAACTTTAGCTTCCGGTCGAGCCAGCGTTCCATTTCGCGAACGTCTCGAAACTTCTTGTTAGCTCCGTAGACGGAGAACAAGCCGCCGGCAGGAGTTCCCGAACCTACAGGGCCGGGGCGGTCGGCTGCCAGGGTTCTGAGGGTGAGGACGGCGTCTTTTGCTTGCTTGAGGATGATGGTGCACTGTTCGTCGGGGCGACTCTTCCACGGAATTCGGCTTAGCGGTTCTCCGTCGACGTAGCCCATGACGAGGTAGCTTCTACCCTGACTGACGAAGGCGCGGTGGACGCACGGGAGGCGGATGCGGCCATTGGCGTGTTCGGCGACGTATCGCATGGTCGAGGCTTCCTGTAGGGCGACGTCGAAGCCGACCTTTACGACGGCCGTCTCCGAGACTCGCCACACGTTGCCGTCTAGCTTGGGAGATGTTGCGCATGCCCAGACCAGCTCACCCTCGTCGATGGTCGCGAGGTCCCTTCCATCCAACGGGTACGACATCTGGTGATGCAGGTTTGGTGGGCGTGCTGGAGGCGCAGCGGGGGCTAGAGCTGGAATGTGTTAGCGCCGGCTTTGACGAGAACCAAGGTAAGGCAACGACTTTTTTCAATGTCGCGACTGGAGCGCGGAAAGGTATGTCGGGCTCGGGCGCGGCTTGGAGGGGGAGCATTCAAGGTCGACGCAAGAAGCGCTGGGCAGGTGAAGTGTCGGAAGCGGCGACGTTGACGGTGGGGTCGGAGGTGAGGTGCAGATGATTCACGAGGGAAACGGAAAGTTTAGGCCCGCGATGGCCCGTGCGCGCACCGAAACTTCCAGAATCATCGCCACGTTCAGCCAAGCCGAGCGCATCACATCCTGCGCCTCTCCGAGACATCTAAAGCTTCAACCCCTTGCCTACGTGTCAGCCAGAATGGTTCCACAAGGTCCGCACCCCACAAGCTTCACAGTGGCTATCCAGACGCCTCGGCACGGTGCAGGCCTTCACGTATCCCCCGCATCGCCTTCTACGACCATGAAGTCGTAATCTGCTCAGAAGCTTTGGAAGTCACGATACTAATGCTTAAAACGACAAATTCGGCACCCAAAGTACGAATCTCTCTGATCCGGCCGTGTCGGCGATTCGCATTTGTGGAACTACACCTCTCAGGACAAGCACTACAAATCCGTCGACATGCAGGACCATGGCTCCGACACCAACGATATCAGATCTGCTGAGGCAGCAAATGATAAACCTGGGCTTTTGGCGGAGACAGCTGCGATCAGATGGTGGGATAGAAAGCCCACGTTCCTGCTCACAAGGCTGTTGCGCAGTGCGTTGAAGCGACCCCCATGATTTCCTGTCTTCCCGACAATGCGATCACGCAATCAAACCTATCTATTTCAAATCAGCATCTTTCCCGTGTCGATCCGGGACCAGCCGACGTACGATCAATCAATTCTCCCTCAAAGCTACACAACCCGCCTTTTTATGGACCGCAGCACCCCCGCTGGATTTCTACGAACGCGTCTCAGAGCTCACTACTCGATCCGACGCAACAATCACGCCGTCCATCTCTACGTTCGCAGGTACCTTCCTCACCTTCGCTTTGAAATCAATGCCGCCGTCGGGTGCTGTCAGCCGAGTAAGTCGTGCCCTGCAGTCTTTCGTTGATGCACAATGGACGGATGACAGCGACGAGCACAAATTGATCCGACACGACCGGAACCTGACATGCGCTACCGGAGCGGCGGCCCTGCTGAGCCCCAATCATGCCCGCATTGTTTGTATGAAATCTACTCAAATCCATCCTTGACGCCTTTCATCAACCACTTTACCAAATGGTATGTCTCTCTTAAGGAGGACGCATGGTGAAATCTCTAATGCCAAGTTCCAGCTAGAATGAAAAGTCTACCTTTCCAATCAGCAAACATCCCGAGCAGGATGAGCTTCCGCTGCCTTGCCACCGTACCTTCGCACGATACTACACTCGCCGGTGTAATCTCCGACTGTCAGCAGGCCCGTTCCCGAATTCGCCGTGAAGAAAAGAGAGAGCGGAGGACCACACCTGAAGAAGAGGAGCGGAAGTGTCTGCTGTTGTGATTGGCTTTTGGAATGGCTGTTTGCCTGTCATCTCCGTCGGCCGTTTCCGCCCGCTGTATCCGAAAAGACGCGCCGGTGTGCTGCTCCGTTGCCGCTCCCGTCTCCTCCGCCGCTAGCTCAGTCCTACAATCAGGTTTGACCAGTGTAAAGCCAGCATATGAGCGGTATACTGCCACTCTCCATTCTGCAAGCATTCTAGCCTACTGCGATGCATCCGAAACCATCAATGCCCGCGATGAAAACAGCAACGAAGGTCAAGCGTCTCACGATCTGCATAACCCTCGTACGTGCCTGCCAGGCCGCCGTGCACCATTGGCGTATAGGCCGCTCTGCCTGGGCATCGGCAGCACGGCCTGTACGCCAATGCCTCCTCGAATGGTGAGACAGACAATCTCTCTTTGTCCTGGGACATGAGCCCTCCCCGCTGCAGTAGACACCGATGCCGCCGTGACGGCAATCCAAGGCTGCTTGGCCAACGATGGCAGCGCCAACGGCACGACCGCCTGTGTCTTCGGCCTCGCAAGCACCCTCATCAGCATCGGGACCGCCTTCCAGGCAGCCCAGGCAGCGGGGGGCTGGGTCGCCCGCGCCTCCGACGCCTGGATGCAGTCGGGCCTAGAGGAAATCACCCTCGAGACCTTCTCCCGACGTTCTGAGCTCCAGCAGCGCTATTTCGAAGCTGCCGTCCACGACATCCTCCGCCGCTCCTTCAGCCGTACTCCTCAGCTCCTGGGCCACGCCGACCGCACCCACCGCCTGGGCCGCCGCGACGGCACTGGCCATCTGCATCCGCGCGCCCCGCTGTTCCGCTTCTCGCACCCCGTATTCGGCCTTATGGATCTGGCCGTGCGCGAGCACAGCACCGGCGCCCACTTCACCCTCTCGGCCGAATCGTCGCCAGAGCCTTCAGCACGAGCGCCTGTCCAGCTACCTCCCCGACGGTAACGTGATCCACTTGCCCTCGGCCTACCTGGCTCAGATGGCGTCGTCGTCCCAGGTCGCCGTCGTAGTCCGCCCCAGCGCCACCTCACCGTCCCCGCCACGAAGGCTGGCCAGCGCCTGCCCTCAGCCACCATTTTCGAAACTGCCGGCATCGCGCTACCTTCACCTGCGGGCCAGCGCTTCAAGGAGGTCCTCGACCAGGGTGTTAGGTGTGAGCGAATGAGGGGCATGAGCAAGCGAGCAACGGATCCGGCCGTCGTGGCCGACACGTCCAAATGGGTGCTTCCCATGACGAGAAATGGCAGGATGCTGGGTGGCAGGCGAGTTCAGGGGATGTGAGTGCTTGAAAACCACATATGCCTACGCTCAGCCGGGAGACAGAGCTCTGTGGGACTTGCAACAAGTGTGGCTGGACGGCCTAATGAGTGCCAAGGGGTGGTCGTGCAATCAAGACGATCAGGTCAACTTGGAAATGAGCCTCTTCAGCGAGTGAGTCCTCCATCCCCTCACATCTAACGCCCCACTGATCACAACTTCGCAGCATTTTCCGCGTATTTTGCTCCAAGATCGACTCCTACCTCGACAACCGCGATGTCAGCATGAACTTGACAATCAAGGACTTGAACGACCCAAGCGCGTGGAGCGGTTACGACGGATGGAGATTCCGGTTTTATTGGGAAGAGGGGCATGGTTCTGTCTTTCCGGCCGTCTGCTCGGACATCTATGAGCCGTTCTCCACTTCCTGTAAGATACTGACGCTCGTATCTCGTCCTACGCTAACGCCGCACTGCAGGCGCCTACAACAGACACACATTCGCCGCTTCTGGTACTCAGGACTTCTCGTCGTTTGGGACTGCCGGTTTTGCTGTTGAAAAGCCGTGACACGCGAGGAGTGTGGCACCTCATGCTTCTCACTGGCCCATAATCAACGATGCCGAGTTCGTCGTCAGCCATTTTTGCCACCACAATACTGACCAAGTACAGGGGACTTCGCGTGCATTGGCACCGGCGCAGAGAGATATGCTTTTCACATTTCCTAGCGAGGCTTCAGCATTAGTAGCTTCCTTCTTTCTTTTCCTTGGCTTGTGCCACAAGACCCGTGTCTTGGCCAAATGAGCATCGTGTTTATTAATCACGCTCCCTTTGTTATAGCATAATTGATACTTTCTAGTCTTCTCCGGGAGTAATGATGGCTTTAGCTTAGCGCTGGTCGGAGTGGTGGGAGCGCGGCATCTACCAGCTTTATCCTGCAATTGTAGATGCTCTTGCTGTCTCTCTGCGTTTCAAGCCGAGTTGGCGCGCGTGCTTTTCTCGTGCCCCATTCCAGTCCTTTTCCTCTCTCGCCCAGACCGACACAGGTGAAATCCGCGCTGCACCCATCCAGATGCCAGCTTTGAAGCAAATTGGACAGCCGCTGTTTTCACGAACATATACACAGCACCCCAGCATCAACGAAACATGCTCAGGCTCATTAGTTCTAGATGAGACTGAAGGCCTTTCCTACCCACCTTTATTTTGCAGGACTAACCTTCTTCATTATGCCAGAAGCATAAAGGTCTTGCTTGGCGCATAGCCGAGAAGACGATGAGCGTCGAGGCAGTTGGTTTCAAAGCACTTTCGTGCATTCTCAGGCAATGCGAGAAGTCATGTGAAAGTTTGGAATTCGCTCGGAGTGTTAATAGAGGTTACTGTTTCTAGGAAAAGCTACCCGACCATTTACTAGTTTTAGAGGTATGTTTAAGATGCCCACGTCTTGTATTAGACAATGTAAATGAATTTAATTCAACACTGCTGATTCTGACAATACAGCAGCAAAACGAAAAGAATGATCTGTGCAATTTTTTTGTGGCGCTCCATGGATGTTGAGTAATTCTGGGTAGCGGTCCGGCCCTCCTGACCTTCTTTGTCCTGCCCGGTGTCGGCCCGAAGTTTATCCGGCTTGGGTCATTAGCTCCTCCGACCCTAGTTAGCGATCATCACCAATACAACTACTTTCACGAGATTACGTTATCGACGTGACCCCCTTCGTTTCTCGTTCCACGGTGCTCACCGGCTTTATTTTAACGACGCGTGCGGATATCACGGATAAAGGGAACTTTTTGCATTGTTTGCAAAACCAACTAATTTACTTCCTTTCACTTGATTAGAGAGTATATCTCCACTGATCGCTGTATTCACTTATTGGTATTCTCTTGCATCCCGTGCACATTCCTGCCCGACGCTGTGTAGATCGCCTCATCCACATAGATTCTCCCGAAGCTGTTGAACCAGATCCTGGACGAACCAGACGGGGAACAAGCTTTCGGCCGCGCGACGGGACGAGTCCCGCCAGCCAGAGTCTATCAATCTCTAGCCGCAGTTCATCGACAAATCCCTCCGACATAGTTGAAATAGTTGAAGTCCGCCATGCTGCAGCCGCCCCGCGCGCAACCACCGGCACCATCGTCCGGCGCGTGCTGCTCGTACTCATCGCGTGGTTTGTCTTCTCTCTCGTTGCAGAGCTACGCGATCCACGCGGAAGACTGTTCTGGATGTGTGCATCGCATTACCTGCCGACCATGACCACTTCTCCGCTGGACACCTGCACCACCATCGTCACCAAGACTACAGCCACTACCATTAGTAGCACTACAGCTACTACCGTCATGGCCACCGCTACCGTCGAGACCACAGCTACCGTTACAACCATCACTACCGTCGAGACCAACCCTACCGTCACCGACACTATAGCTACTACCTTCACCAATACCGCTATCGTCACCGACACTATAGTTACTACCGTCACCGATACAGCTACCGTCACCGATACAGCTACCGTCACCGATACAGCTACCACTGTCACGGCCACCTCTACCGTCAAGTTCATCGCCACCCTCCTACCCGGCACGAACGGCGAGGAAATCGAGTGCCCGAACCGACCCGCCGACTTCGATTGGGTTTACATCGCAGCGGATCCGCTGCGGGCGTTCAACGCCACGCGCCCGTCGGAAACGGCCTCGGAGCATGAACGTATGGAATGTCTGTCGGCGGTCAAAGACGCTGCCTGGCGATTTGCGACAAACTGGAACCCGAGCCACGCTGCAGTCCATCCACTCCACCTGAGTGAGGATCAGCTGACTGCCATCTTCCTACACATCGCCAAGGGGCGAGAGAATGCAGAAGCCGATTGTAGGGGTAAAGCACGAGCATACAATCACAGGGTTCCATGGAAATGTTTCGATCCAAAATTATTCCAGTACCACTACGACGTAGCGAACGAGGACCCTTCCTTGTTTAAATCCTTCGGGCCACCATGGATTCATGATCCTCTCTGGATTACTTATGTTGCTCTTTGTAATAGAGGTGCGGATCCGGGTTATCTCTGGTCCATCTGGAAGAATTTGCAACTAGCCCTAAGACGGGAGTATGGACCGAGTCAACGCGAAAAGGATTTTTGGAAGTTGTGGAAGGACTTCTATGAAGTTGAGGCTGAAGAACAGCCAGCGGGCTGGTATTCTGGCTACTGGTATCAAGATGGGCTATACTTCAGGGATATCCGGCTCAGAGAAACATTCCCATGGGGCTGGGCTCCAGAATGGAAATTGACGCCTGAACCTGAACCTAAACCTGAACCTGAAGTGGATGATTCCCTCTTCAATTTTCACTACGGACACACGATACTCATTATATCATGTGTTTTACATGCTATATTGTTGTTCGTGCGGTTTATATCTCGGTAGTCGGTATTTACATATCGGCTAAGACATTAAATAATAATCGAGAACGATGAAAAGTTATTACTGGAGAAATACATGCTATATTATATAGACGACTACTTTCTAAATCCCCCTTTTACTTACTTCGTATCCCCCTATATATTGCTCATACCCTCTCTAGAGAAACTTACTTTTTCTCCGACGCTTACGTTAACTTCATATGATAAATACGGAGAATTTTGCAGCCTCAGCTCGACGCCGCTGGAACCGGAACGATGTCCACGGCTGGGGGGCATCATCCTTACGACCATGACTACTTCTGGGACGGGCCAAGGCTCCCAAACCAATCATCCTTACTCCCCCATCACCACCATGATCACCACCGTCACATCCACAATCTCGGCCGCGTCCTCAACCGAGCCCGTTCTCCTCGTCGGCTCCGCTGCCATCAGAATACTCCTGCTGCTGCTCCTCGCCGCCGCCGCGGACATCGCCACGGCTGGTCCCCTGCTCCTCTTCCCTGGTCTCGTGTAGTCTTCGGCGGGTGGGCCTTGTGGCTATCACGATTGCCTGGAAGGAAGGCCGGCTGGGGTCGGTGGAGGGGGAGTAAGTGGATACCGGTGGCGGCGGTGGCGGCGGTTCGCTCGTAGTCCTGCTGGTTGGGGCTATATATGGTGCTTGGGGGGGCGTGTGGTGTGGAGGAGAGGATGCAGACGGCGGCGGCTCTGGTGGTGGAAGCGGAGCAGCAGCAAACCGGGAGGCTGGAAGACTGAACGGCGGATCCAAGTGGACTGGAGGCACTGTCGGTGGATGAGATGGGATGCTGGGTCCAGTCGTCTTCGGGACAAGCTGGCCAGAACGCTAATGTCCCTCTCAATGCTACCTCGTGTACGGCGCGGAGCTGCGTCCAATCAAGGCTGCCGAATGAGGCAACAAGGCTCGCCGTGGCGGAAGGCGGAGCAACCGCAAGAGGAAGAGGAGAGTCGTCTTGTGTTGGCGAGTGCCGGAAGTTATCGGGGTAGGAGCCAGGCGTCAGTCGTGGGCCCCCGGTCTCGGTTTTGCGTTCACCACGCCCGCTTGGAAATGGCATGCTGGTCTGCTGTTGCAGCAAGCTGATGTTGTCCACTCTGCTAAGGATGCGAGATGACGGCCTAATTAATACGGCTCCAAGCCTTACCGTCCGACGTTTCTGTCAGGCCAAGGTTTTGAGGCGGCAGATTCGGAAGCCCGATCTCAAAGCATTGCTGGCTGCTGTCATCTGTCTCTTTCGCAGGGCTTTTCAAGGCAAGTACGTGGTAAGAAGACTCTAAGATGGCTGTGTCTAGGTTGGAAGCGGTCCTTCTATTGGAAGATGCAGGAGAAGCGGTATGTTCCTTTGGATGAGATGTGGCTTCGCTTGTTCGAGTGTTAATTCGAGAGGAGGTGCTAGGCCCAGGAGAATAGATATATTCGGACGAGAAACGCTAGGAGGAGCATTCCAGCGAACTCCTTTGACTCATCGATAACGACTGGTGCGGTTGTCACACGGCTCGCGGGAGACGGTGATTCCCTTGCAGTAGAAGTGGCGCGGAGGTGCAACGGTGCTAGGGGTTCTCGTTGGTAAGAAGATGCTGAGCGGCTAAAGCAAGAGCCCTTTGAAGAAGTCCCTACCCTGTGCTTACCCTGACGGGTGTCAGAAGGAGAGATTGAGAAGATCAAATGGAGTGAGTGAGGTGGAGATGCAGCGCGAACATGCAGAGCGAACAGGTAGATGCTACATCCCGCTTCAACAGCCTCAAGGTTGAACAAAGAAGGTATTCCAAGGAATTGGGCGAGAGAATGCCGACAGCAAGGCAAAGACAAGCAAGCTACGGGAGGTCATGGTATCCCGCAACAACGCACCTCGCACACAACAGCCGCCATAGAAAGCCAAAAGGCAGCTGGTACAGATCAAATCTACATATTCTTCACCTCTTGCTTGTCCGACTGATGAAGTGGTATGGCAGCGAGCAAATGCACCTCCTCGTCCAAGACGCTGCATGGCATCCGGGGCAAACAGCTCTTGTCGTTGGGTAGAAGACGTTTGTCGCTTCCTGTGATCCTTTCTACCCGTCGTCTCTAACTACACCAAGTCCAGAACAACAGTCGCTCACTGACCAGCAGCAGCAGATGCTACTGCCAGCGGGTTCATCCGTGTCGAGCAACTTAACGACGATAGTAACAAGCTTGATTTTCCATTGTTAGCTCACATTATCAGAGTTTCGTGCACAGAATGAAAAGCAATTTTGATGGCTACATAGTACTAGCTTGTTTCCCCGCTTGCATCAGACCTTCCCCTCCATGTCGATGATGTCCTTGAAGTCGGTCTCGGTCCATTCGCAATCTATCCCAAGCGGTGCGGTACGGAAACAAGTATGTCGTAAGACGATTGGTGGGTGCGTGGCTCGGCGTGGCCACCACGGTGGAGAGCGGGCGAGGTTGTAGAGTGCCTACTCGTCCTTGTAGATCAGGTATGTCATTCAGGAGCTGTGCTTCTCAATACCCAGCTTCCACTCCTCCAGCGCCACTTGAATCGGGTAGGACATGCAGGACCTGTGCTTCTCGATATTCAGCCTCCACTCCTCCAGCTTCGCCTGATGCGGCTGGCTCCATCCTAGGAGAGGGCTGAAGCTCGTATTCACGGCGGTTACGGTCTTCCGCCTCCTGCTTGAACCATTGTGGACCTCTGTGATCGTACTTCTGTTCGTCATCAAGGGTGCGCATGACCGCGTCCGCGCCTTCGTCGACAATCATGAGAAGTCTGTTTTCGAAAGCTATCACGGAACCTTCAGCATCGTGTGCAGCCTTTATGAGGCGTTCTGAAGCTGTCGTGGCTTTCCGGGTAAAGCTGTCATGGACCTCAACGGGCTATAGTCCCAGTATCTTGTCGTGCAATTCGTCCCTCTTCTTGCCGCGCTTCTTCAACATCTGATAATACTTGTGAGCGCCGAGCCTGTCGTAGTCGACAGGATGATTCTTCATCTTATCCGGATAGCGGCGTTCAGACACCTGCTTCCAGAGGAAGCCTACATACTCCAACAGGGCTTGCATGTCCTCCAGGAGCATTTTATCCGCCTCCACGGTGGATTCGGCGTCGGGGTTGGGGACGAGCGTAGGGCCCAGCCACTGGAGCATGGGCGAGACGAACTCTGGTTTCGGCACCCTCCACATGTAAGCGCAGCTGTCCGACTGGTTCTCGGGCATGTCGGCGCGGCGGTCCAGCTCGGATATGAAGGCGCGGGCGTTCAGCTGGTACTCGAGGCCAGATCCATAAAGCATTAGGTACCCCCAGTCCTCATCGAGCATGAACTCGAACGCTTCCATCGTCTCTGCGGCGGGGTTGGTATCGGTGTCGGGGCTGAGCCAGGGGCGCATCAACTCGAACATGGGCAGGAGGGACTCTGGTTGCGGCATCCTCCAGCGCTGGCCGGATGCGGCGGCCGGCGGCGTCTCCGCGGAATCAAATCCGCCCATGGAGGGCTTGCGCAAGCCCGTCATGCGCTCAACTCCGATTGCATTTCCGAATCCAATCGCAAGTCCGAGTGTACCGATTCCCAATGCAATCGCGAGTGCGAAGGCCAGAAACTTCATGACCGCAACTCCGAAAGCAGAAGCCTTCATTGTGTCGGTGGGTTCTGTTGGTGGGATGTGTTGGAGGGTTGTGTCGGGAGGGTTGCGTCGAGGGGTTGTGTCGGGAGGGTCTGTTTTCGCTGAGAGATCGTTCGGTCTGACGGTTTATATAGTCGGGCTTTCTGGACGTTGTGCAGTCACGACTTCTTTTTGCACCTTGTACAGTCACGACTTCTTCCTGCACTTTGTACAGTAACACCATATTTGTACGATAACAAAAGCAACATATAATGTGTTAAGCTTCAAGGGGGGAGGAGGGTGGTTAGATAAAGGAGCAAAGTTGCTAAATGCGGAATGATATATAGAGAAACAGTAGTACATGAAGTGCGCAGAATAAGGATTGGAAGACCTTAATGAAGATATATATATGCGGCACCACAGTGTCACGTTACTAACAAACAATAGCAAATAACAAAGATCAATACAATCGTAAGTAAAATATTTCCAGTATGCTCCTCTGTTTGTCAAACAACTCTTCTATTGTTATTGGCAATTTAGGGCCCGATTAAAATTGTGTCTTTCCTCAGCTTGTTCGCACAAGCCACCTACGACGACGCCGGCTAAGGTTCCGGAAATGCTGGAGCTCGACGGATCCTCTCCGTCTGCAACAGGACTTTTAGTATATCGAATCATCTTAGTAGTTTAAATCGAGGCTTCTTTTTGCCTACTCAGTTCCTAGCCCCCGCCAATTGTATACTCGCTAAACGCGAAGTGAGTTAAACTAGCCGACGATTATCTTCTCGACCTACAGTTAGGGCGAAGAAGTGCTAGCGCGAATAGCTCCGAGAGGCAAGATAGACGCGGGTGACCTGTCCATCTCCTAGAGCCTTTCGCTCCGCCGGGCTGCCATGTTCGGGCGGTATCGCCGACCAGCAGGTAGCCGGCCGGCAAACTTGAAGATGGCCCACGAGCTGTTACGCCGTCTTGACGGCGCCGATTTGGTCCTCTGCTGCACCGGCTCGTGGATACGTCACAATGAGGGCTCCAGCAGCCGCGCTACTGCGAGCTCAAGCCCGACATCCAACGCAAACAGCTTCTTTAGGAAAATCTAAACTATCAAAAAATCTAATCGAGAGATAGACTTCGTTTTCTGCATAGGAGAGCAACACTGGCCCAGACCTATCATTACAACTTGCAGCATTTTCCGCGATCCCAGAGGTCATTGGCCGGATCATCGTCGGGGGCTGCGGCCCAACGTGTTTTGCGTTATCTCGTTCGATTTGGATAAGGAATGTAATCCAACCTTGCGTAAAGGCGTATCATGTATGTGTGTAGAAGACTCCATTCTGGTGTTCCTCTCATCGAGGATTGCTTGAAGGCTTAGCAGGTCGAAGCTAGCGCTTGTGCCAGTTGCTGCGGGTGGTAGTAGCATTTGTGGGTACCAGATCGTTTTCCGACCACGTGACCTCATCAGGCAATTTTACCACCTCTGGCGGTGACGCCTTGCTACTCGCTCACCTGCAGACGTAAGTGTTTGCTTGCATACTAGACAGCTCGACGATGACGTTGCCTACCATGACGAGCAGTGATTTTCGAGTGACAAAGTAGTATGCGATCAGCACGTGACAGCGCCAAGTTTACGAGCTTCAAACACCGGGCGCACGCCCTCCCTCTCCATCGCCGCGCAACGCCTCTCCCATCGCCGCAGTTCTGCTTCCGTTCACTCCCAACATCCCGCCTCCGCCAGGCTCGAAAGGCCGCCGCCAGGCTCGAAAGGCCGCCGCCCGGCTCACGCTGTTTGTGAACTCTGATCGCAACCTTGTGCCCGCTCGGCTTCGTGAACGCAGGTCCGTTGGTGTGTCGGTACTTCGCGACGACCTGAGGCTCTTCGCGTTTCCGGTAGCGGACCTAGCAGCGTGTGAATCAATGTCGACCCACTCTTATCCGGACCCGAATAACCAACGAGGCACCACCATGGTTGATCATTTGCCGAAAACCGTGCATGGGACACTGGAACAGATTCTGGCGCAGCCTGTTCTTGTTGGATATCCGCGTCTTGGGAAAAATCAAACCATCGGGCGGCTGACTGATGCTGAAGAAACTGCGAAAGCTAAACTTAGTCTGTCAATCGCCTAGAAGTTGTTAATCTGTCTCCACCTAGCTTTCAAACGCCGCATCTGGAAGAACGTAATATCCATGTACCCGTTGATGACCTATAGAGCACGCTTGAAGTCCTACGTGCGAGCCATGTTGCACAGCTCAGCCCCGATCAGCTGAGAAAAAATGGCCTGACTCTGGACCACCAGCTTCCCCAAGTGATAATGAAGCTTGGACGCCCTGCCTACGCCGTCATACCTTCGTTCCCAACCGGAGCCCAGATGCCCCTTGAGGGTTTAAAACACCAGCTGCTTGCGAAACTTGTCACTCTGCACCAACCTAGACCGCCAGCCGGGGGAGCGACCGCGCGGGGGACTGCCGAGCAGCAACGTGGCATGCATGTACAATAGCAACAACAACAACCGCTTGACCTATCGGGCAGCTGATTGGAGCATGGCCGACGGTTCTTGTTGAAGCGGTGCGTGATAGTGTCTCTAGCAGTAGGCCCCGCGAGAGGCCATCTGTGAATGACTTCGCTGCAATGTTCTAGATACAACTCTTTCCGTGAGCTTCTTGCACGCTTCCTCGCCATGGGACTTGTAATCCGCTATGAGATCGTACCTGATAAGCTCAACGGCTAAGACTTCCACATAAATTCATCAAGCTCAATAAGCTGCTCAGAAGCGGCTTGTTTGGCGCCCTAGGGCCGTTGACGCCCCTTGCGAACCCCTGTACAACTCTTCTGAGAAATCCTGCAACTGGGCACGCGAGGTCTTTTTGACACGCACAAACTGACAAGAAATTCTGGAGTGCTCTTGATCTTGTTTTCCCATTTTCTTCGCTCTCAACAGCCGTTAGCACACGTCCAGAGATCACAGAAGTGCTGGAGGTGCTTGCATATGAGACACCGGTTTTATATTCTGCGCGTGATCCTATGGAAGAGGATGAAGAAAAAAAAGTTTTCCAACACGGTATTGCATACCGGAGTGATTGATTGGTTGAATCCGACATCGCGGACCTGCTGCCATGTAAGGCGACGCGCCAGCAATGGGCGAAGCAGTAGCTCACCTCAAGAAGCGCTTCTGCCTCCCTCACAGCCTCATCTACCTTTTCTCCCATGTCTTTGAGAGCTTTTTCGGACTTGTTGTATGCTGCCTGTAACTTGGACTAGATCTTGGCAGCGGAACTGGTAAGTGATGAGAAACCGTCGGCTTTCGGCGTTGAATCGAATGCCGGCTGTCACATTTCTTTGCAATGGAGTAATGCGCTGTGAAATCCGCTTTGGAGGCCACGGGCTTGAGTTCCAGCGGCACCGAGGTTAGGCCTCCAGCATACTTTCGAGATAAGGTACTAGGTTCTGTCAATGCGCAACGCTTACTAGAGCGTCCCGGAGCTTTTGGGTACCCTCTGACATTCTATCAGCTTGAGGAACTCGTCCGCCGAGGCGTTCCAGAACGACATTCAGGCTGGAATCGGCGGAGAGGGGTGGGCTGTTAGCTATCTTTTTTGCTGTGGAAGGCTTGGTAGACTGACTACCGGTAGAGGAAGGGATGGGGTGTAGGGAGGGAGCGTGGCTAGCGTGAAGAACCGACCGGATGCTGTGTCCACTATCCTCTAAAACAGTCGTGTACTTACTTCTGATACAAATATTCCCAATCGCGTTCACGGGCACGTAGTTGACCATTTCCTGCATGTCACGTTCCTTACCGCTTCCACAGCCAGGCCAGCTGGGTAGTCGGGCATCTGTCCACAAACTGGATGGTGCGCTTGGTCTTAAGGGTGGCAACGGCCGGGTGGATGTCTTTGAGGACGACGTCTCTGCGGTAGATCAGGCAACTAGCCATGTGCGTTCCGCTGCACGGATCGCACTTGAC
This sequence comes from Lasiodiplodia gonubiensis, assembly GCA_009829795.1. Classification (NCBI taxonomy): domain Eukaryota; kingdom Fungi; phylum Ascomycota; class Dothideomycetes; order Botryosphaeriales; family Botryosphaeriaceae; genus Lasiodiplodia; species Lasiodiplodia gonubiensis. Next base: position 33,633 of record RHKH01000108.1, read on the forward strand.
CATCTGGTTGTTGGGCTCGAACCAGGACATGGTGATCTTCTCCACAGAGTGGGCCTCGTGGGCAGCCTTGGCCGCGCTGACGACGGGGGAATGGACAACCAGAGGGAAGTAGATACGGGGATGAGGGGACCAGGCTCGTTTGAACTCGTTCAAGTCAACGTCCGGGGAACCGTCGAAGAGATAATGCATGCTTCAAGCGCTTGCAACGCGCGTCCGAGGTAGTGGTCGTTCAGGAGATGGTACCCGAATTGTTCTTGCACGTGCTCCATCAATGCTGGGGTTGCATCGACCCCCTGCTGAAGACGCACCTTCTGTAGTCAGCCGGAAAGGTATGCGCCAAAGATCGCCGTCAGCCGAAGTGGGTATGCTGCCGCGGGCGATGGTGAAAAGCGCGTGAATGATGGCAAAAACGGCGCAGTCATGTCCGTTAGCTTGCTGAAGTGCCTAGGGAATGTTAGTGTTAGCTTCACTAACGGGTGGAGTCCGACCGCACTCTTGGATCACGGCGAAATCATGATTTGCGCTCCCGGCATAGTCCCAAGAAATTCGAGATAGATCGCAACGGTAAGCTCAATGGCGTCGGCTCTCCCCGCACACAGGACCATGGATGGTAGGTGGTGATTATAACGTGGTGTTGCGCCGTCTCGGAAGCAGGAAGAAGCTAGTGCAATCGTTGCGGGTCGAGTGCGGCCGCCCCTTGACGACACCCACCTGTCCCATGCGGCGTTATTAGGGACCATGTCTCTGTTGACGACGCGCACGCCGGGGCTCGGGACTAACAGAGCTAAGACGGACGTTATAGCGTCTTACCCGAGCCAATTGTCTCCGTCCAATGCGCTTACCGCGTTTATGAGCCTCTTACCTTCTCCCACCCCGAAAAGAGTGCCGTTGGCTTCTGTGCCGGCGATCGAACATGTTTTATTGGATGCCGTTCTGGGATTTCTTCAAACATGAAAGGTCCGTAAAGGGTCCGGCGTTGTGACCAGGCTTCTGTTGACATTCGTCCATAGCGGTCAATAGAGAGCTCCATATGGGTCTTTTGACGTTGGAGCATCCCGAGGGAAACCAGAGGGAGTCCAACGTTTTGAGAGTCGCGCTGACCATGCCATCTGATTTCCCAAGAGGCTTGGTTGTCCGTGATTCTACTGGGTCCGGTTGTTGGGCCACATTCGGCATTGAGCTGAGCTTGAGGGGGTCTTGCTCTCGGAACTGTAGAGAGTGCAGCATCGACAGACGGTGTACCTTTTGCTTCAAGCTGATGGGCCGATGGCTTCGTCCTGAGTTGGGCAGAAGTTCCGCAGAAGCTGCCGTTTTCGTCATCAGAGACGATATCGTCCAAACCCATTTCAAACCTACCAACGCGGTCATCATCCAACGTGTCCCTGTCGCGCCAGGGTTGTTCGATCGCCCTTTCTGTCGGGCTCAAGCCGTGGTTCGAGGGAGGGCGGAAAGAGGTGGCAGCCGGCGTTCGAGGGTGCGACGAGAGTTGGATCTGTCAGTTGTTAGCATCCGCTTGCTGCATTTCTGGATCATCGTTTGTACCTGGTCATCACTCCCTTCGTCCTGGTTGGCGTTTGCTGTCTTCGTCTTGATCGGTGGGCGGCGCAGGATGACTTCGCGACAGCAATGCTGTCGGGCGTTTCTGCACATTGAGTGAAAGAGTCGATGAAAGCGTCAGCAGTGAGGTTCCCGCGCGAGGCAACCAGTGCCAGCTTCTGGCGCCCGAACTCGGCAACCGGCATGCAGACGCATGTTCCCGGGCGCAAAAAGTCCTTCTCGGCGGGCTTTGCATTCTGAGTCGAACGACGGCCTCACAATGTAACGCCCCTTGGGCTGGTGGGACGGGCGCGGAGGATGAGGGAGTCTGTGGTGGTATGGCGCGGTCACAAACTGCGTTGTCGTCCTGCTGTTGCGGAATCTGGCAATGACGTCAACCGCGCGACGCGTCTTCTAAGTAAACAAGCATTGCGGACCCTTGGCGCAAGCCTCACAAATACCGAACCACCGCACAACGGAGTGCGCCTGAACTGCGCCCACAACACAGGAGGGGACTCTAATCCCCGCTGCGCTTTCCGCTCGCCGCTCGTTCGCGTTCCAGCTGCACCTATTGGCGGAATCTCCGCAAAAGTTCGCCGGGAAGTCCCACATCTCCGCACCTCCTACTTTACTTTCTGTCCTCTAACATGATCATCAGCTCCCGCATCCTACGCTCAAATTAGCCATGGCCCGACTGCGTTACTGAACCACATCCACCAGCGACATTTCAACAAGCCGCTCCACACACGCAAACGGAGCTGGGAATGAGGGTGACGGCGAGCCCCGGTCTAGGTTATGCTAAAACCATCTCACAGAGCCGGGAAGGTCAGCAGATCCCGCGACGACGTCAACGTGTCGCAGCGACGTTCAAAGCACCTCGGCGCCCGCTGCCCCGTCCCACCGCAGCTCACCTTTGCTTCAAGCCCGTTCCTCGAATCCTCGGCCGGCGATGTGCTGATACCAGCCAGTGCTAGGAGAAGACTTACCGTATGGCTATGGGAAAGGGCAGCCTGCCTGGTGCGAAGGTGAAAGCGCTAGCGGCTTCGGCGGCCTTGGGCTATGCCGGTGCCGTGGTGCACTTTGGAAGCTCCGCTTCACAACAGTGTCACTTTCCCCGTCCGCCCAACTTTGCTGCTGAACTGAAAACCAGGTGACTGACAGAAATGGAGCACTTCTTAGCGTACAATTGCCTATTTTTTTGACCTTGTCGTTTTGTCCCATCGACTAATTGAACGCATGTACTTATTAATTCTTCGCAGTTCTTCCACAATCTGTCTGCGCCACTTGCCACCATTGCCAGAGCTCTCCCTTGCACCCACCGAATCCTTCTCGGTAGCTGCTCCGATGCCATCGTCAGCCCTACCCTCCATTCTCTTCTCTCGAACTGTAAACGAACGCTTATTCGTGCCACCCACTGGCGGACCGTGGCGCTTTCAATCGCTCATCAACATTTCAAGTTCATCCGTCACCTCCTTTTTGGCCATGGTCTCTCCTGGCAGTGGCTCGCAATCTCTCCAGTGGTCTCTCGCGTGCAAGGTGCATCCACATCGATGGACCTCGTTCAGCCAATGCATGAACTCTGCAGCATGACTTTGTCGTCCAACCATTCGGAGGCCACTTTTCTTACATCATACCCCGCTCCACTCATCAATAATTCTCTTCTTTGGCTCACGCATCATCCAAATCTCGTAAGAGTTGCGCCCGAAGACGAGCCCCGTAGATCTGAAGATACAAGGAGTTGTGTTCACCTGTTATCTCTGGGCCCTCGTCTTATCGGCTTCCATTGTTGTTCTGACTCCCGAGCTGTCCCTGCTTTTGTAGAGAATGGCTACCGCGTGTACAGCGCCGATGCGCCAGTAGCTACAACGTAATGCCTATCTCTTCTCATCGCGGCCTCGCTGTTACCTTCCGCCCTCAAGATGAACCAAGAGGTATTCGAAGGCTGCACGTCCGCCCAGAATAACCTGTTCGAGTGCTGTTACGGCGTCGTTGAAGACGCTAGCGGGAAAGAGATCCTGCGTGGACATGGCGCCCGGAGGCCGGAGATGGTATATCACATTCGGGTGGGGCAGACTACATGCGACGAGCGCTGAGAGTCGAAGAACATGGGTAGGCTTACCCTTCGGGTGGGCGGATCTTTTCGAGGCATGTCGTTTCCGCAACGGGATATACTATCGACACTCAACTTTCGAATTAGCAAGGCTTTCCTCTCGTAGTCGTCAAGGCGTGGCGAGCCAATCAAGGCGCCGTCTACCATCTCCATCCAGTGGTGGGGGGTGTCCCGCCTCTCTCGCTTCGAAGACGTAAGGAGTTGACAAGTCGGTCCAACGTTTCCTCATTTACGGCCATGAGCCACATTCCTTCCAGCACGTAGGGAAGGCCATCCTGCGCCTTATAATCGTCGGTGATTGGGACATCGTTGGGCGGCTCCAGTGCGCCGGAATAATCAAAGGCCGAATGGCACCGAAGAGAAACTTTGTAGATCGTGACATCACAGGTCTCTGAAACAGAGGTTTCGAACTCCTCGGTGCTCGGCTGGTCAATCCTGTTACTTGGCGGTTGATCGCCGCAAAATCCTGAGATGGATGAGCAACTGTCTATAGAAGAAGCTTTTTCAATATCACTATCAATGGGGTCCCGTATTGGTGGCGTCTACGGCGTCTGGTGGTGTCGGTGTTATGATGAAGAGAGAGGGGGCTTACTGCGATACTTCCGTCTGGGAAGTTGTCTCTTATTGTTATGCTTTATGTGTATTGTTAAAGATTACTAGCGCGTTTTAGCCTTCTAAGTGACCAATCCCGTAGTAAACCGGCTTGCTTGTGCTCAGGACGAGTAAAGTCTCTGTCGGCTTCGTAATTTACACGTAGAAGACTGTTCGGGTAGGGGGAAAAGAAAATAGTAAGAAGTAGTAGAAATTATAGTTCTCTTACAAGACTCTTAAGCACCCTTAGTAATAAATTATTGTCGAACTAGAAAAAGTACGACGCCGTACTATTTCCAGTGCTTAGCTAGTAACCTTATATTGTCTAATATACCCCCTTACCGGTGGCACGGCGGGACGTAGTAGCGGTGGAAATTGTTAATAAAAATTATTATAAGTACTTTCGTCCCAAGTAAAACCTCTTTAAGCCGAGGTAGGTAAAGATAACTACGAATATTACGCAACTAGGTGTAACGGTAGGCTCCTTCTACTAAGCTTCGGGGTCGCTTAGCAGGTGGGTTGAACCGCAGGGTTTACCTTAAAGGGACAAGAGAGGGGGGACTGTATTTAAATAAGAGAGTATTACGTGATTGTGCGATGCACAGTGAGCCGGTTACCTCCAAATCAATAGGGTTTGGATTGGAACTTTAAGTTGACCACGAAGGGTTAAGTATCTAGCTAAGGAGTGTGACTATATACTATAGGAAAGCTAGTTACAATCTGGTGTAATAGATCTGTCCCTTATAGATTTGAGGGTGTTGGATTTGTGGTGGTAGGATCTGTACAGATCCTGTTGTGGGGCGCACGTAATCTAAGCGCTTAGGGCATATTCCCGTTATCCGGCCTTTAACTGCGCCGAACGATCGTAATTCCGCACTATACCTTATCCGTTCCCTTCTTGCCTACTTTCCGGCTTCCTGCCTCTGTGCGCTCCTTCGGGACGATTATACGCCTAGACCTTCGGCTCTTAGCTTAACCCTGTAGTCCTTCGTCCCGTAGGGGATTCCCTAGTCCGTGCTTCCTTCTGGAGTTGCCGCGCCCTCGTAGGCGTTCTTCCCGTACGGGCTTCGGCTGTTGCCTACTAGTATTCCCGTACGCGCCGTTATCCCGTGTCTTCCAGATTCCCGTGCGGGATCTAGGACCGTGCGGCTCTTTTACCCGTAAGGCTTATTAGCCCTTACGGCGAGTTTTCCCGTGCGGGCTTTCTGCCCTTAGGGTTATAAAGCCCGTGTTCCCTAGGGTTCGTAACACTAGGCTATAAACGCAATTCCGGGCTTATAACTATTAAATAACGTAAAGTAATTAAATTATACGCTACTAAAGAGTAGAATAAGTAAAAACTATCTATTTATATATACTAATTACTTACGTACGTGCCTAAAAGTATTATAACTAAATTATACCTTAGTAGTAAAATATATAGAGTATCTACCTTAGTATTAAAAGAAGAATATAAGATATATAGTAAATAACTATAAAGTAAAAAGTAAGATATAGTCTAATATACCCCCTTTATATAGTATTATAAAATAGTATACGAAATAAGTAAAGATAAAATTAAATAAAAAAAAGTAAAAATATACTCTAACTTATAAAATAAAAATAGTCTTTCTATTACTATTACTTAAAGTAGACCTCTTACTAAGGTCCGCTTATTATAAATAGAAAAAAAGATAGAAAACAAATCTATAACCTTAATATATAAACTAAAATATAATATAAATATATAATAATAAGCTAGTAGGGATAGAAATATAAAAAAATAACTATAGAGATTAATTATATAGTAGTATCTATACTAGTAGTTAAAAAAAAGATAGAATAAAAATTTAATAAAACGCGATTAATAAGAAAAGAGATATTACTTTATTATAAAGTTTTTTTAAATTAGTAGATCTATCTAAAATTAGATAAAAGATTATTAAAATTATATAGTAAATATATTAGTAGATTATCTAGTAGCTAGTATAATACGTAAAAACTAAGTATAAAAATCTTTTTTTATAAAGTTCTTTTTTTTTCTTTCTAATAGTAATAGCTTCTTTATAAATAATTAAAAGATTTATAAAGATAACTATTATAAAAAAAGAGTAAATAATTTCTTACTATCTTTTATTAGTTTAGTAGAAAAAAGATAGATAAGTAAAGATTAAAAAAGATTTAGCTTATTTTTTTAAAAAATTAATAATATTATATATTAAAGCTTAATAAGAGATATTATATATTATAATATAATAATAATAATACTTATTTCTTATAAAATAATAATAGTATTTATTATTATATAATAAAATTTATTAAAATTCTTCTCTAGTAGTTTAAATTTTATAGATAGCTAGCTTATTATTTAAATACGTATTTAATTAGTTAATAATAAGATAATCTAGATAATCTATATATTATTTAGTAATCTTAGTAATTTAGTTAATTTATATAGTAGTTACTTAGATATAAAAATCTATTTAGTTACTATTTTTTTTACTTCTCTATTTTACCCTCTTAGCTTTCTTAAGATAAAGACTTTAGAAAGCTAAAATTAAAAAAACGTATAATAGTAACTATTACTTAGTTTATTTATCTTTATTTTATATAAAGATAAAGAAAAGTTATATAAATAATAGTTATTATTATTATATAGTTAATAATAAACTTTATTATTATTCTTTAGTATTAAGGGTAATATATTAATAAGGTTTACTAAAGAATAATAATAATAAAGTCTAATTTTTACTATATTTTACTATATACTAGTTATATAGATAGAATTTTTTTCTTTTAATAAAATATATTACTTCTATTTTTTCTAATAATTCTCGATAGCGAGGTCGCTAATAAAAACTCTAGTAAGTATTTAAAGAGAAAATAGTTATAAAATAAAAAAAATAGTATTTTTATACGTTTTATTTAGCTACTTAGTAGCCTAAACTCTAAAAACTTAATAATATTAATTTACTAACGTTAAATATATATAGTTAGTTAATAAATTATTTATATCTTTATACTAAAAGTAACTTTATAAGTTTATCTACTACTATACTAGCTATTAATATCTACTAAAGTCTAATATATTTATTTTAGACTTTCTACCTTAGCTAGTATTAATAAATATTTATATAGCGTAGCTTTATTATTAGTTTAAAAGAAAATTTATCTAGTAGGCGTATTATAGCTTAATTATTATATTAAATAAAAGTATACTAATTTATATTTATATAGATTAGTTAAAAGAATCTTTTCTACTAAAAAATTTCTTTTATAGTAGATAATAAAGTAAGTAGTTTAACTTTTATACTTAAATTTATTATAGTTTTTTACTTATTTATTTTCTAATTAAATACTCTCTAAAAGAGTTAAAAGATAAAGTCTTAAAAAGACTTTTTTATTAAACTATTTATAGTAAATAACGTATTACTACTATATAAAAATACGTTTTATTATTTCTAGTATATTCTATTAAATTTAAGGGCGAGGTATTTAGTTAAAATAAAATAGTAAATAACTCTTTTTACTAAAAGTTAATAATATAATAATAGATTTTATAAGAATTCTACTAGTCTTAATATTATAAAGATAATATTAGGCCTAATAAAGTATATAGAGAAGTTAATAGAGCCGATTTTTTATTAATAAATAAAAATATTTTATTTAAAAGCTTATTTAGTTACTAGTTTAATTTTCTATAAGAGAAGTAGTATTTATTAAAGTAATACTTTTTACTATATACGTATTAAGAGTAGGTTTTTATTATTACTTACTAGTCTTAAAAGCTAGTAGTAAATACTAAATAACTTTTAGTATTCTAAAAAGATTTATAAACTTATTTTTTACGAAAATAATTACGCGTATATTTAATAAGTTAAAAGAGAGTTATATTTTTAGCTATAAATAAGCTAAAAGATTTCTAAATAATTATAGAAAATATCTAAATATTATTTATAATCTTTATTAAATATAGAAAGTCTATAAATAGTTTTTAGTTTTAAAGTTTTATAAGATTCTTATTACTTACTTTAAAGATAAAGAGATTCTAATTCTTTAATTAAATAATAATATTTTAAAGTCTAAAATGCTTTTTAAAATTTTAATATTAGTACTAGAGTTTTATACGGTACGCCTTATCTATTAGTATAAGACGAGACTTAATTTCTTTAAATAGTTTTCTAAAAGAGGTTATATTTAAAGTAATTAAACTAAAGTTCTTAATAGTAAATATTTAAAAAATTAAAGAATAGATACTCTTAAGTTCTTTCTACTAATTTTAATATCTTTTTAATCTAGCTTCGTAGTCTTATATACGTTAAAAATAGATTTATATTTTAATAGATATAAGTTTCTCTTACTTTAATAGTATTAATAAGATAAGTAGTTTAGTTTAAATAGATTTATTTAGTTACTTTTAAAGAGTCTTCTTAAAGAGGTTAACTAGTTTTTAAACCTTATACGCTTACGTATATAATTAAATTATATATAGCTATAAGGTTTAGTTTAATAGTTTAGTAAGAATAATTTATTTTAGATTAATTTTAGCTATAATTACGTAAATAGTTTGTAAAATCTACTAAATAAGAAGTAATAAAATAAAATATAAAAGACTAATAAGTTTAAAACTTAATTAAAAAATAATATAAAAATCTAAAAGTATAAAGAGTAAAAATATAAGAATTAAATAAAATTATTATAGAGGTTAAAATTAAGTAAAGTTATTATAATATTAAAGATTATACGACTTTAAACTTATAACTATTAAACTAAAAAAAGTATAATACTATACTATTTCTAATACTTAGCTAGTAGTCTTATATTATTTAATAATTATATATTATATTTAGGCTTATACTAGCTCTAGTAGTATTTTATAATTATATATAATTAATACTTTTATCTACTAGTAAATTATATCGGCCTACTATTTTTTATTATCTATAATATAATATTATTATCTATCTTATCTTTTATTATCTAAATAAAGAAATCTATCTTTTAAAAGATTAAACTATTTATATATAGTCCTCTATTTTATTATAGATAAAGCGTAGGGGAGATAACTATAAAAATCGATAAATTAGTAGAAAGAAATATTAAAATAGACTAAATACTTTATTTAAAAGATAACTATTATATACGCTTACGTATAAATAACTTAAAAGCTACTAATTAATTAAAAGTTTAGAAAAGACCGTATATATATAGATATTTAAAATATAATAGAATTTTTAAATTATACTTTAGCGTAAGGGCTTTACTAGTATAATATAATATAGTTTTATATAAGTCTATATACCGCTAAAAAAGATAATATAAACGCTAAGTTTCTAGCTTTTTTAGTAGTAATATACGCTTTATCTAAAAGAGTACTTACGAATAAGCGAAATTAATATAAAATAGTATAGAAAATATATAGCCGCAAAGAGAAAAAAAAATAGAGATAGACTTTTTTATTTAAAATATTTTAATTATCTATATTCTTTAGCTAGTTTAAGATATATAAGATATTATTACAAACCCTAGGGGACAAGGGCTTTATAACCCTAAAGGATAGAAAGCCCGTACGGAGAAACTCGCTATAAGGGCTAAAGAGCCTTACGGGTAAAAGAGCCGTACGGCCTTAGATTCTATATAGAAATCTAGAGGACGCGGGATAACGGCGCGTATAGAAACACTAATAGGCAGCAGCCGAAGCCCGTACGGGATAAAAGACTATAAGGCTAGACTAGAAACTAAAGGTCTAGGCGTATAATCGTTCCGAAACGGCGCACGAAGGCAGAAAGCTAGAAAGTAGGTAGGCGAGAAGGGGCGGGTAAGATATAGTACAATATTACGGTCGTTTAGTAAAGTTAGAAGATAGATGTCGGAAACTAGCCCTAAGCGCCAAAGTTACGTGCGCCCCATATAGATTATATTAATCTAAAGGCATTAATCTAACACTATCAATTTAGCTGCTTTAATCCAGCTGTTTTAATCTAGACTGTAACTAGCTCTTCTATAGTATATAGGCATACTCCTTAGCTAGACACTTAACCCTCGGTAGTTAACTTAAAGTTCCAACTCGAACCCTATTAATTTAGAGGTAACCGGCTTACTATACATCGTATAATTACGTAATACTCTCTTATTTAAATACTATCTCCCCTCTCTTATCCCTTTAAGGTAAACCCTACGGTTTAACCTACCTACTAAGCAACCCCCGAAGCTTAGTAGAAAGAGCCTACCGTTATAGATATAAAGCTAAGTAATATATATTATCTATTATATAGCTATAGTATCGCGAATCTTTAAAGAGATATTTAGTAGAAAGATATAAATTAATAAAAATTTTAAAGATTACTATTAGGCTAGTAGTATTTTAAGTTTAATATATTATAGTAAAGGTCGGTATACTATATTTTAATAGTAATATATAAGCTTATATAAAGAGTAGAAAAAATTAATTTTTTAAAGTAAATAACTCTATCTCGCTATTAACTATACTAAATAAAGCTAGTAGATATATACTACTCTAACTATAGATAGATTTTAACTATAGCGCCGTCGTCTATTTAGAAAGTATAAATCGTATATTAGCGCTAAGTAGTTAGTAGATTTTACTTAAAAGAATATTAGGTAGGCTTTAAGCCGTCTTAATATATATATATATATATAATAATTAGATATATAGTAGTTAACGGTAGTTCTATAAATAGGGTTAAAAGTAAGCTAAAGCTATTAAATTATTTATAAAATACTTATTTATATAAAAAGTAGCTTATAGTTTAGAGTTAGACTAATTATCTAAATATATAATTATAATAAAAAAAAGATAAACTACGTAATAATTAGCTATAGAGATAGATATACGAGATATTATAAAAAGCTTTTAAATAAAACTAAAGTTTAAAAGACTAGATTAAGCTAGAGCTTAAATATACTAGTAGTTTTTAAAAAATAAATTAGTTATACGAAAAGTATTATATAAGTAATTTTACCCTATTACTAATACTATTTTAGGCGGTAAAAAGTTTTAATTTATTAGATATTATAGACTTTTACCCGCTAATATTACCGTCTAAGCTAAAAATATTTATTATTTTTTATCTAGTCTACTTTAAGCCTTTTCTATCTAGTCTATATAGAATATAGATAGATACTATTTTAGATTTTATTATATTTTCTAGACGAGAGCTTAGTACTATTTATTTTTTAATACGATACTTAGTTTAGCCGCTTAGACTATAAATACCGTATATATAGTCTAAATATTTAAAATATATTACGTCTTTACTATATTTTATACTAAAAATTAATATTCTTTTAGTATCTAAAACGTAAACTTTTAATCTAGAACTTTAGTTACTTATCTAAATAGAGAAAGCTTTAATATAATAGCTATATCTATTAAAATTTCGCCTCTATTAGCTAAAAAAAATAATTTATCGTTATTTATACTAGAGAACGCGGCGTAGAATTATTATATAAAATCTTAAATTTTTTATATCTACTCGTAGTATTAGAATAAGAAAAGCTTTTTTAGTCTAATAATTAAATTAGATAGCTTTAAAATAGAAGAAATAGCCGTAAAAAAATAGAATAAAAATAAACGATAGCCTTAAAAAAAAGTAGTTATAGAAATAAAAGTAATTATAAAATAAAAAAGTAGCTATAAAGAAATTTAAAAAAGATAATAAAAAAGAAGTAGTCTAAAATAAAAAGTTAAAGATATCTATAGCCTTATTTTCTATATAGCCGATTTAAAGAGAATAAAAGCGAGAAAAGAAAGAATAAATATATAAATAAATATAGAAATAATAATACTAGCGAAAACGTAATAATTAAATAATACTCTATCTTAATAACTTTATAATTTATAAATTAAATCTAGACTTTTTTATATTAAAGCTATTTATTCTAGCCGCTTATAAATTACTTAATAAAGATAGATCGTTAATTTTAAACTAAAGCTATTTAAGATTAACTCTATCTTTAAACGTAAAATAACTAACCGTAATATATAGAGTTTTAAGCTAGTCTAAATTATATTATAAAAAGATAATTTTATATATAAAGTAGCTTATATAGTATCTCTTATTAATAAATAAGATTTTTATTTACTTAATATATTTTTTTAAACCCGCTTCTACTTCTTTAATAATACGAGAAATTATATATTATATATTTTTAATATTTTATTAAATAAAATTACGTAAAAGCTTTAAAGCGTTATTAAGGTCTCTTATACTATTATAGCCTACCTTATTAATTACTTTTATAGTCTATTTTATACGGTTAATCGCCGTTTTTATCCGTCTTTTAGTAGTTTATATAATCTTTAATTTGTTTTAGGCCTTAGCTATATCTTAAAAAAGTTACTTATAATTTAAATAACTTTTATAACGTTCGCGTTATAAGCTACTAAAATATTTTATAGTAGTATCTTTAATCTAGTTTATAGATTTAAGGCGGGTATTAAAGTTTAAACGCTTATTAGTAGTCGCTTACTCCGTCTAATAGATTAATAGAAGTATTTTTTAAAAGATTACTAGGCGGTAAAAAAGCTTTTTATTAGTAATAATTATAAATTATTATATTACTTTAGACTAAATACTACTTTCTTCTAGTTTTACTATTAGAATAGCTAATATAGTCTATATACGACTAGTCTAGTTTAATAAACTTATAGTATTATAAAGATATTTACCTACTAGTAGTAGAAAGTAGGCTAAAATATTATAGTTAAAAAGATATTAAAGCTATTTAATTTAGCTTATACTAAAATAAAAAAAGATATTTTAGCGAGTAGTATTTATTAGTTAGACTAGAAGTCTAATAGTATTATTATATATAATATTTATTATAAAGTACTAGATAACTAGCGAGTAGTCGTTTAGTCTATAGTAGTATTAAAGATTAATATATTATAGTTAGTACTTAGAGTTAAATTACTTACGTAGTAGATATAATTAATTAAATAAAAGATAAATAGTAGAGAAAATAGTTACGCTTATTAGAATATTAGAAAGCCGTATATTAATAAAGACTATTAAAAAGAGTTTATATTTAAAAATTCCGCTATTAGCTTTACTATAGCCTTTAAATAAACTATTTAAATACGTATTTATACGTATATATTATAGTTAACTATTTATATAAGACGCTAAGTTTAGCGTTTACTATTTAATTTTATTTATCTAGTTACCGCTAATATAATATACTTTTAATTATATTAAAGCTACTATACTCTCTTAAGTCTCTAATAAAATATTAAATAAATAAAAATTATAAGAAAGAATTAGAAGAGTCTATATACTATACTTTATTTTTAGACGTAAGAATACGGTATTAAAGCGGTAAGCAAATCTAAAATTCTTTAATAATATTTTATTACCCTCTTTAACTAGTATTTATTAAGAATATAGTATAAGTATAAGTAAATAAGTTAGTAGCTTAAATAAACCTCTTAAAAACTTAACTTTATATATTTTAAATTAATTTTCTTTCTTTTAATATACTTTAACGTTTAATTTATAGCTATAAATAGTATAAGCCTTTAATAAATCTACTTTATACCGTTTTCGCGGCCTTAAAAACTTTAATATTTTTTTTATAGTTAATACTTTTTAAATAGGCTAAAAAAGGTTCTTAAATTAGCTATTTTAGTATTTAGATAAAAAAGAAAATATAAAAAGTAAAAATATATATAGATACTATTAATATCTAGTTAGTATAAAAGACTACGTAAAAAGTCTCTTTATATATAATTATACTAAACTAGTTATCGGAAAAATCTAGCTTAGCTAGTATTTTTTTCTCTTTAGAAAAAAGTCTACTATATCTAAAAATATATAATTTAAAATTTATTCTAGGTTTTCTATAAGAGACTACGAGTTAAATATAATATAATTAATTTAAAGCGTATTTTTTTTTATTTCTTTATTATCTCTAACGCGTAATCCGTTTATATTAGCTAAATAGCTATAAAAGACGTTATAGATAAGAATAATATAAATAAGATAGAAAATTTTAGCGTATAATCTATTTTTACTATTAAGAAATATTTTTATTATAGCAAGAATTAAATATATAGAATTAGTAATAGTAAGCGCTTTTATTATACTATTAATAGAGGGCGCGTAAGAGCCGGTTTAAATAGATTATTATAAAAAATAGCGGGTACCTACTATAGTTTAATAGAGAGAGAATAATAGCTAGCTAATATATTATCTAGTCTATAAACTATAAAAAAAATCTATATTAAGCTAAAGCGTAAGCTTATAAAAATATATAACTATCTCTTTTAAGTTTAAAATATAAGCTTAGACTTTTAAGTAGAACGGATAGTAGTAAAAGAATATATATAGTAGATTTACCCGCTACTAGCTAAAACGCTATATAGAGCCTAAAAGAGAACTATATAAGACTTAATTACTAGTATAAGACTATACGCGATTAACCTACTAGATAGTATTAGACGGAGTAAAAATAGTATTTAAAATAATAAATATAGTATAAAATACTAAGCTAATATATAATTTTTACTTTATTAATACGTCTATTTAAGATTACTTATATAGTAGTAATAAATAAAAGAGCGGTATATTAGTACTAGTATAACTAATTATATATTATATAATATACGGGTACTACTAGAATAAAAAGATAACTAAGTAGGGTAAGAGTTATATTACTAAGATACGCCTATAGGCGCTAATATATAGAAGCTATCTAGTCTTATAGATATAGGATACTAAGCGGCTAGCCTTTAAGTAAACTAATTAGTATATAGTAATTAATTTACCCGTTTAGGTTATAGTATTATCCCTTTAGTTAATTTAGTTTAGCTCGGTAATCTCTAGCCTTACCGCCTAACGTTTACATTTTACGAATTACTTAAAACACTAAGTAAAGGTAATTGTAAGCTAATAATACGGCTTTACGTATTCTTAACGCCTAGAATGCATATCTTCAACTGCAACCTTAGCGTGGCGCCACCGCTCCAGGAACTTAAGCCCCATACTACTTGTTGTAAGCTTCTCGGCGCCAAGCTTCGCCGCCATCCTCCCGCGGTGCTCTCTACTATTCGTCTCTAGCGTCTCCAGACGCCGGGATTGCAGGCGTGCTCGACGTACCGTTTTGTCGGGCTCAGTCTCATGACGTCACTCGTTCTTCAATTACCCACATACTGCACTGCGGACCCGTTGATCAATTAACAATTATATCCCACCGTACGCTTCGGTGATGGCCCAGAGCGGAGGTGGGACAAGCCATTCGACGAAGACAGCGTTTGGCCCGCTGGCAAAAATCACGCTTTTGATGTAGTTTTCAATGTCGGATTTTGGGGCGACCTCGGATGCTGACCGCGCTCCCCAACGACCTTCGAGATCGCAGACAATAGGCCCTTCCCGTCATCCAGAAAGAGAATATTGTCAGCGCGCAAATTACGACGGACGAGGCCAACCGAATGCAGACAATCCAAGGCGCGGATAGGTCGCAGAATCCAGCTCTCGTAAACGGCGAGGGAGGAGACAGCGGCCTAAGGCACGCCCGCTGGACGACAGCTTTTCGAAGACATGCTGCCAGTCGGTAGACCTGTCGAGAAATGGGATGTCGTGTATTACCCGGTATGGATCCGCCTTGGCACATGGCGAGGTTCTCGATCTCAGGTCGATACTTGCTCCTCTTGGAAGACTAGAGGCAGATGAGAAACGAGCTCGTTCACATCCTCAGAGTCATCCTTCAAGCTTGGGACGCTCAAGGAAGCAGTCCAGCCGATGCACGTCGTCGCCATCGATCTCAATGTGACCTGGCATTAAGGGCATTTTCTAATGGGGTAATTACCAAACACGACCTGTTTGCCCGCAACTGGACCGAACCCGACCTTTACCGCCTCAGCACGACCTTTGCCGCTCTAAATACGTCCTCTTTTAATTTCAATGAGGTCATGTTTGGGCGGGAGAAGTTGGGTTCGGTCCGTTCGGCGTCAAACAAGTCGTGTAACCCCTTTTCTCTAATAGAGGCGTAAGATGTCCCCCGAGAGAACGCCGGGAACGTCGAAGATGAGCACGCACTGGCCATAATTGGTGCCTTCATCGAGCCAGTACGTCATGTAAGAATGTCACCACGGTGGAGGTCCAGTTTGAGAAGTCACCGACCAAGCGCTGTTGGCCTGTGACACGCTTAGCAAGCGGCTCAAGGCGCCTCGCCAGTTCAAGAATGATTACGTACGGTGCTTTCAAGATCCTGACACTACGGCAACGTATGTACATGTGCCGGGGTTCTTTGGTCTTTGCAGCCGGAGTCTGGATGGAGAGATGGAACTTTGCCTTCCCTCTCACTTGCGTGAAGCTCCAAGCTTAAGGGCAAGGGTCCGCGGTTAGGGAAGGGAATCTTAAGTACTGTTCATCTCCCCTATCTTGTGTATTCTATGTGCGCAGCTCGTGTTCCTTCATCACTTAAATAAGCCATCATCAGCCACGGTTATCGGTAATTCCATGGATCATTGTTCAACGAAAGTTTGGCGTTCCTCCAAAATGTCAGATTAGCTTTTTCAGGCCGCCTTATCACCAACTTTTGGCCTCACCGAAATTTTGCCACCTCGTAACAGGAGTCACATAACCTTAAAGTTGTAGTAGAAGTTGTACCTACAGACCGTAGAGCATTGTCTCTCGGATACGCAGTGGAACGGTACTAGTGGAGATAAGCAATCAGTCAACCAGGTCTATGAAGCACGAGTTGTAGAAGTCGAGGTATGGGCAGAAATCCGCCTTCTCGACCGAGAAAGTGATGTTATCCGCACTCCTTACCAGCTCCGCCACCTACCTCAACACCACGCCCTCCAGAAAGTAGGTCTTCACGTCTATCGCCTCATTATTCCCCATGCTGTCAAGAAAGCCTTGCTCGTCCTTGGCCCGTACAAACCACTGCACCCCCCTCCGAACTGTCTTGTATGAACATGTTGGGGGTCGGGCTCCCGTGCGTGAGATCTAACCATGCGCGGGCCCTCGGTCATGCCTATCTGCAGCTCGGTTTTGCGGCGGCTGAAGATCAAATTGGAATCAGAGATGGCCGACTTCTGGATAAGGATGGGCAGGGATGGATTCGCCGATGAGCGTAAAGGCGAACGAAAACCTTTCCCCTTCACGACGTCCATCATAATCCCCGACTGAAACTTGCCGTCGATAATCAGGACGTAATTCCCGCCATTAATCTTGATCTCCTCTGTGGTCTTGTAAGAGGGCTTCTTCCTCCCTACTTTCCTCTCTCAGCGCCTTGCAGTCCCCGCACATCGACATGATCAGGGAGACGCAGGAATCCTCGAAGGATTACGCATACCGCCATCCTGAGGACATCGTTCGGCTTCTGCTGGAGCACCATGTTGTCTTTCCTATGCTTGGTGACCGTGTTAAGCAGAAAGGCTTCGGCGGACGTCCTGCTATACTGATACAACAAGGCATGTAAGTCTTGGCGCAAGCCTTGCTGCGGGTCTTAACGCACGCGTTTCGAGCCTTGGCGCACTTATATTATCCTTCTTGTGAGCAGATGCGGTGCTTAATATTACGATACACACATGTAAGGTCGTCTCTGGCCATGTTTGGAGAATAACACGTACCATGAGGATAGATTCTACCTCTTCCATGAATTACTCACGGGACATCAAACCCCCCAGATAGAACGGCTACGGCATTCATCTATACTTGCGTACAGTACAGCTAGTATTTGTTTGGACTTTTTGTTTGACCCAGTATGATTTTCAGCAGCAAATACACGCTGCTACAATTAATTCAAACGTCACACTGCTGGATGTTTTCTACCTCTCAGGGCCGGGTTGCTGCTGCTGCTCTTGAGCTAATCTCCTCATTTGAATCCCACTTCGTCACGTAACTCGCTTTGGTTCATGTTCAGGCAGGGGTTTCTCGTGCGAGGAGCCGCCTTTCGTACTATCTCATTCATCGGCCTTGTGTTACTGCTCGGGACGGCGTGCTCGAAAGAACCTGAATCATCGCTTCCTCCCTGCCACGTTTGTTCCTTTTTGGCGGTTAGCTTTTGCATAGCAGATTCTGTTACCATCAACCGCCCACAGCCACTGCACAACCTGAACGTGGCTACTGTACTACCAGTAGGACGCATGAGCTTTAAATTTCACGGCTATTCTGGACGAAGACAGAGATGCAGTGCGGGTGATGCTTAACACCGAACTGCAGAGCGCTGCTTTGCTGAGTGTTTATTTGGCAGCCGGCCCGGGCAACTCCGCGCAAGAGACCGAATGATTTCGCCAAGAAGAACTCCATATCACCAGGCACGCATGGAACCTTCTCAGTACTGCGTGATACGGCGGCCGTGAGAGAGATTGAGGAGGCGTGTACTGAGAGGGTAGCGGAACGTCGTCGGAGAGGTGATGGTCAAGTGCCTGTATGGTGAGCTGTGGGAACATCGTTTGAGGGCAATGGCTGGCAGCAAAATATTGGTTGGAAAGTACGAGGTTCAGTGCGGGTTGAGAAAGCAGGGATGTTGGCTTCACGAATTTGTTTCAACAGCATCAGCACCCTCTGAGACTCTTATTTCGTTTGGAAGAATGGCCGCTACTATAAAAAAAGAAAAACACCAAACTTTCACGTTGCACACCTATAAAGGATGTGGTTGGTATATCCGCCCGTAAAGCACTTGGTTGAAGCCAAGAAGGTCCAGCCATTGGCCTCACCATAGCCGAAATCCGACTGATCAAGAGATAAATGGTTCGACTTGGCATAGAAAGGGCCGATCATGACCGGTGAGGGATAGCAACCACCAACAGCAGCAGCTCTGGACGACACCTTTCCCCGTTACCTTTCAGGGCTTTGGTCATCCTAGTCCTTCATTGCGTGATCACGTCCGCAATCCTTGGCATTGGCTCGTTGAGGTGGGAGCACAGGGCGTGCATATTCTCGTCATGCCTGAAGACGTAGCGGTTGAAGGTCAATGAGTTGGTACTCCCAGTGGCCAATCTCGGAAATCGTGACGTTGCTGGAGGATGGAATCGACCAGATGCAGCCCAATACGAGCACTGTGCAGCGGGCTTGGAATCGTTTGATGTTGATGGTGCCACCTTCATCCCTGCAGGTGCGACCGAGGAGGCGGGCGTGAGTCGCGCTTCTCTCTGGCAGGACTGGACCGTGATGGCGGGCTGGCGTGACGCGCTACGGACCGGAGTTGGGAAAATAAACGGCGATCTGCAGATACTATGGGTCAATTCGGGCGCGTGTCGCACGGCCGTTTGGGTCGAGCTGCAGCTGCAGGCAGCAAAAACAAGAGGCAGCCTTGCCTTATCAGCTGCATCGTCGTTTTGCCTTTACTACTGACAACGCGGGCGATTTTCCCATGGGCGTTGTGTCCGTCGGCAATATTTAGCCGCCGCTGATCGCCACGGCTCGTTTCGTTGAGCTACACCTGCAGCAGCATCTGCCACCGCCCGTTCGATCTGCCAGGATATCATCCCCGCCGCTCCCCAACGCAACCGGATGCCAGCCACACCAACGGCACCGGTCGCATTTTGGAGCCTTCGGCTTCAGCGCCTCCATTTTCCGCCCTGCTCTCCAGCAGCCGATGATTCATAATCGCTTGACAACCCACAACCGACCGCCACGACTGTGAGCGAACATGATCCAGTTGTTACAGAAGGTGTGACAGCCGTGGGGCCCACGTTTCCTTTTGGTTCAGGTCCTGGGATTCTCACATCTCGTCGAGTTGGGATTCGGATGGCTACATTCTAATGGGCCGTTGCTCGCGACTCATCCCTTGGCGCTGCGCCTGCGATGCCATGTGCATCTGCACGCCGTTGCTTGCCGTAGTATTGCTATGCGGCACAACTTCCATCACAGCAAGTCACCTTCCCCGCTATTTCCATTTTACATGTCCGTACCGAATATTAATTGTATCAGCATAGAGCGACGTTCCAACCTCGCAGATAACCAAGCAAAATGGAGCGCCCAGTATACGACCATCACCTGACGACTATCCATGCCTGCCATGCTGCCCCGCTGACACAACTGCGGGATCTCGCTGCAACAACTGCGGGATCTCGCTGCAACATCAGTCTTCAATCTCAGCACAGCAGTGGTAGAGGAAATAATGCAAGCCGCCTTGTCCATCCTCGAGGCTGTTGCGCAAATTGTGGACGACATGTTCCTCAATGGGGAGATAAGCGACTCGGACCTCCCATTCGGGGAGGTGAGAATGGATACCGAGGGTTCGTGCTCTATCTTATTTATTAGCCCTGCTAATGTGTGGTTAGGTCTCCAGCTTAGCCACTCCACGAGAAGCTCTAGCTCGGAGAAAGACTCTGATGATGACGTGGATGATGCATCATGGTCGTCCGCACCCTCGATTCCCTTGATGGACCTTGCCAGCGCATGGTGAGCGAAACTTCCCCCCGTCTTCTCTCTCACTGTTCAATGCTAACCAACAATAGCTCTACAACCACCTTTACTGACCTCCGCCGCCTCTACTCTCTCTATTACTCCATCCACATCTACCGCATCGACCGCCTTCTGCTGCGCCTGAACATTCCCGGACCTCTCTCCACCAGCACTAATCCAAGCCGCCCAGAGCCCACCTGTCAGACTCCGCTGTCCTCTTCTGCAGCTGGCATCAACCATGCCCCCATCTACGAGCGCCAGCAGCACACACAGACGGAAGCGCATCGCAGCAACGGTGGTGCGGGCGTCCCGTTAACCGAAGACAAAGCGATCCGGTACGCCCACGTCTTCGCCGATGAGCTTCTACAGGTTGCCGAGTACAAGCGCGCGATCGCCGAGGTACTGGTCAGGGAGGCTGCGGGGGGTTCGGGTGCGGTTTGAGCTTTGGTGTTTGATGTCGATATCTCTTGTCTTCCGTTTCTGTTGACATGGGCGTGTATTCGTAGATCATGTAGCTCGCTTCAATCCCCTTGAGTTCGTAAATCTACCCTACCTTGATTTCAAGCGCTCCGTAGCTGCGTATTGGGTAGCAGTAAATTTGTGCGGCTGCTGCTGTCATTGTGTCTGGGCGTCGTATTGCGTGGTGTACGGTTGTGGTGAGGTTTGATGCAGGGGCCGAGCTGCTGCTGCCGACGGGGGCTCGGGATTGGAATAGGTGAATTGCCGCAGCTCGTCACAATTTGGCTGATGCGGCTATGATGCTTGAGCCCAGTGACAGGCCGTCGTACGCATGACGGCGCTCAGCTTGGAAAGAAAGTTCTACCAAATAAGCGTTGGGTAACCAAAAGCCTGGGCGATGCACGCCAGGTGTTGCGTGCCGGTCTGGATGTATTCGCGGATGTTGATGGGATGGACGACGAGGGACATGTTTGACATTCAATAGTTGCTGCATTTGTCGGGTGAGGGCTCGTCGACTCCAATAGTAACCAAAATTACTACACGTTGAACGAAAGTCGCCTCCGTCTCCGGCTCCCACGTCATTGCTATTGAACATGATCACTGGCAGGAAGCATTCGAGAAGCAAGATGTAAATACTGCGCTTTGGGCAGCTCGAGTCGAAAGCATACGACAGCGCATCAGTGGGCCTCGGAGGTTCGGTGCAAAAAGCCGCTCCGCCAGCCGTAGAAAGAACACTAAGCAGTTACGGTTGGCGGAGCGGCGTTTTGCACCGAACCTCCGCAAACAACATCGTTTTTCACAGCGTGTGGCAGCATTCTCATTTCGTCCTTATTTCTACCGCAAACCAGCATCGGAGAATAGTCTTTCGCCCGCCCAGCTAATCTCAGCGCCTTCGATATGCGTGTCCGTGGCGGAGGTAAAAGTGTACCAAGTCGTGGATGATTACGGGGTCTATTGGAGGATACTGTTACATTGACAGCGATGGCTGTTGCTTGCGGCGTCGGCTGGGCGAACTGGCCGCGGGCAAAAATCCCTTCCTTTTCCCGAGCATCATTGAACACCGAGGGGGGAGGGATTGAGGTGCCTGACGCTGCATTGTCCAGAGAGATAATCCCGAGATGGAAATGGGGGAGAGGGAAGATGTAGGCACTCGCAGGGTCAATCACAGGTCACTCGAGGAGCTGCCGGCGCTGGGTTCGTCCCTCCTCCTCGTTCCCACTTCAGAGCAGGGTCGCCAAAGACGTCTTCGTTGTGAGCACGGGGACCGCGGGTCCGGGTATTGCGAGCATAAGCAATGTCGTATTCTTGCTATTAGAAGAAGGTAGTGGAAGTGTTTACATAGGCATCCCGAGCATGTCTGTCAACAACGCCCCCATAGCAGTGGCGACACCATATCAGAACAGTCTCAACTCTCGATTTACACAATGATAGCTATGGCAGCAACAGGGGATAGGGAAGGGGCAGACGGTATCGAAGTAAAATGATATGAAGGAAAGGGCCGCGGAAGCAGGAAGCGGAGCCGGATCAGGAGCAATAGATGGGCAGCGGTGGCGACGCAATCTGGAAAGAGCTTGAGTAGCCCAATGCTGTAACCAAATGAGAAGGAAGATGCGGAGGAGGAAAGGCGAGCCATCCCCCACCTATCGAAACATCCTTGAACAGGTAACCCGTCTCGGAAGATCCGGGCTCAGAAACTGTAAAGCATGTGTGAATGATCAACTACGGTCCTTGACGTTCATTTTTCTGGGTACGTTTCGACATTGATGGGAGGGACTGCTGAGCCGACAAAGAAAAAAACAAGATCTTGTCCTGTAGTATTACGATTGCTTTGTTTGCATACCGTCCTGAGCGCCACAGGCAGGTTCGATGAATCACTTTCGCGTCTTGAGTTGGGAGGATATAGCGCCTTTGCGATGCGCAATGTGGCAGCCAGAACGCCGGGGAAATTTGCAAAGATGACAAGAGAATTCTCTTGTGATCTTGGCGAAGTCGTGTTCGCGATCGGCAAGCGCAAGCGAGGTCCGCCTACAAGCATGGGAGGGGTCCTCAACTTACCAAGCGCTTGCAATCAATCGGGGCCGCTTTCAAGCCGATGATTGAACGCTTGCGCCTGCTGCCAGCGTTGTCGCGTGGGAACAGAAACTGCCGCAATCCGCTGTTTGTTCTGGCGTCTATTCCTGGCGCGTTGCGCTAAGCTGTTTGCGGACAATGTCTCGGGCAGTCGGCGCCCCATTCCTCCGAAGGGTCTGACTCAACGGGCGCACCGACATCCGCAACCACCACCTCAACAACATCGACGTCATCCGGTTTCTCATCTCGATTCATCAGCGACACACCCTACAAATATCCTTAGCCGGCGTCGCATCGCGTTCCTCGACCACCTGCGCCCCTATCAGCCCGACGCTGTGTTGGTGCCTTGCGGTTGCTTTTGGTGGCGGCTCCAGCACTCGTAGTGCCCAGCTGTCCCGGGGCCTGCGCCCCATCGGTCCGTCGTAGGTGTTGATACCTTGGCTATGGTGGTTTGTCGTGCGCGTTGTGTCGTCGCCTGCGCCCGCTCCCCCTCCTGTTGTCGTCGTCGTTCGTCATTGACAGCTCTCACAGGTGCTGCCGCATCCCCGATGCTATGGCATGCCTACAAGTCACCGGGGACGGGTTGGAATCAGTGCTGAAGGAAAAAGTCATGGTGGGGTGGCTGGACAAGACAACGGGCAAGCAGAGGTATCTCGGACGCCTCGGTGGAGCGGACACCAACACTAAGACCAGCCTGACTCTGCACGTCAGACAGAATGCCACAATCGAGCAGCACCGCCTGCTGATCAGCATACACGCTCCAATCAAACTCCATGCCTCCACCTCCGAGCGCCCCCGCGACATGTACTTGGTTATTCCCGCCGAACAACTCTCATTGATCGTGCATTTTGCATCTGACGAGAACCGTCTGAAAGTACGCTGCAGCCTTGGCGCTCCTGCCTTCGTTGTAATGCCCGTCCAGCGCCGCAAGCTACAGAAGCCCGTGACCGGCGTTCCTGCCGAGATCTTATCCTGCTTACAGGCGCTTTCAGAAACGTACAACCTGGACCTGTACCTTGTGGCGGATGAATACGTACGCTGTTGCCTTGCCGACATCGGCTCGAAATTGCAGAACGCAACCACGCCGGCTATCGACTACCACTCATCCTACCCCAACGGGTTGCGCGCTGCTGCAAACTGCTGGGCCGACTATCCCCGCGAGGAAGCACACGGCTCCTTATAGAACCCGCTCGTTGACGACGCGCCTCCGCGATACGATGATGCGGTTGGAGACAAAGACGAGCCCATCTACGATGTCGGGAAATCTCGGAAACGCCCCGCCCAGGAAGCTTTCTCGCCCGACTTAGAGCTCACCCCAACCGAAGTGTTTCCGACTCCACTCCATGTTCACGCTAATGTTACGGAAAACCTCGAGAAGAGTTCGGCAGAAAGTCTTCAGAAACGCCTTGTTGCCGCGGCAGCCGCCCCTTCTCCAAGTGATGCCGCCACAACGCTTGTTCCCAACAGTTTCTCACCATTCAGCCCACCTGCAAGTGTCCCTGCCGCCAGTCCTTCATCCGTAGCCGAGACCGTCTACTCGTCACCTGCCGCTCGCGTGACCACGCCCAACCACGACATTTTCAACGACCTTACTCAGCTTATCCTTCGCACGTCCGAGCTTCTTCCCAAGGTGCACGAGGACTTTCTCCCGCAGCTGCTCCACCTCGGCTTCCACGTGCGGAAACGCAACGCCGCATCTTTCAAGGTAAGGCGCAATGAGTTGGTAAGGGCCGTGATCCAGCGCTGCGCCACCACTCCAACGACGTTTTCATGGATGGAGGAGGTGGAGGCGTACATCGAGTACCTGCGGAGGTGGATGAACGCGAAGGTGCACCGCAATGCGGATCTTGAAGTCCTGGCGATCTTGGTGAGGCTGCAGGCCGCTGCGCTGAAGACGAAGGATGCTCGCGACGGACTTCCCAAGGAGATGGCGAGGGCGGAGTTCAACGAGGTGAGGGCCACCTGTCTTGCCAGTATGTTCTGTATCTTCGGTCGGGAGGTCTAGTATGCCTACTGTAACGATATGTTCACAAGCCTTTAATCATCCGTCTTCTCCCATCCTGTAATGAACGTACATGACGATTGCTTACTGTGGAATCTCACAACTTTCGCCATCTTGGCGGCATGGATCACGACCAATCAGTTTGTGTGATTTTGATAAAGTTACTACAATGCAAAGAAGTAACTTTTATTACCGCTCTTCGATTGTTTAGTAGGAATACACACCGCCTAGAATTGTAAGCGTAATCCCTACCGCCAAGACGACGAAGAGCATGAGATTATACGATGTAATTTAGGACGGGACCGGCCGAGCATTGCCGAGAGCATGCCCCGGGAGGGTAAAATTCAAGGTAGCTTTGAGTGAAACCTTCAGCACTAACGATGCCGCCACCAGCCCTCTAATCAGGCACTGCACCGCCCGCCCACAGCGGCTGGGGGCTTCGCGAAATCAGCCTCCACGGCTCGTCTGCCGCTGATGACCAGCCCAGCACAGACCAGGGAAAGGGTTTGCCCCCACGCCGCTGTTGAAGTAGCAAGTCACATGCTTCCCTCTTTGTATACAAATATCCGGCTATTATCTAGCAGTTTAGCATTTAACTTACTTCTCTTTCTCTACTTTCTACTCATTATTATTGCCTCTACGGGCTGTTATTCAACAGCTGCCGCCTCCGCCACCATGATGGATGGACACCTCAGGTACACACACTCAAAAGAGTAACATGAAGCTAGGCTACTGTCGTTGGCACAGCATCGGCGCCGACAACCGGTATACTAGCAGCCTCTAGCTCTGGGCCGTCGAGGATGGCCTACGTCCGCCTTGTTGTCATCGTCGAGACATCTCTGCAGTATAGTGAAATTTATTCGAGCGACGGAGAAGAGAGATTTTATCGGATAGGCGCGAGTGTCCCATGTCCAATAAAACGCACTATTAAGTAGTTATTCCGTGTTTTGCCTCGTTCCATTTGTCAGTTGACATCCGTAACTAATGAACTACCTCAAGAATCACATTGATCTTTTTCATGGTGGCTATGATTTTGACTCCCCCTCTCGCTCACCTCAATTTGTCTGGCAATTGGTAGGCAAATGCGGGGAATTTACCGGCATCTTATCGCGAAGGAACACCTCATGTATCACCCACCATGACTCATGTCGGCAAGGTCGTTTCTCTTGCTTCTCTATATATTTATCACCTGTATCTATCGAGAACCGCCTGAGAAGCACGACTCGCGCAATGCCTTTATAATGGAAGGCCCGCTTGATACTACCCCCCTCTCCACCCGGTTGTTGCTCATGCCTGCTCACGATGCTTGGCCTACTTACGATGCTTGGCACGGTGTTGAGCCGCCTGATCCAACCCTCATTTGCCGCGCCGCGCGCGGCTAAGCCTATTCTGACAGCAATTCAGGGTGCGGCCCGCCTTAAGCGAGGAACACGAGTTGCTGCTTATACCAACGCAGCACAATGCGCAGTAGTTGCATCGCGATGCAACTTTGCAAAACCCAAGAACCAGATGTGATATAGTCTTGAAAAAAAAGAAAGCGCATTGCTGGCAGCGAGTTTCATGTTGATGCACACTCATAAACGCGTTGTAGGGTGGGTTGGATATCTTGATGTTCCTCGCCAAGACGCTACCGAGGATACATACCGGATTACCCTTTTTTGGGGGGAGGAGGGTTAGAAACACAACCGCCTTTTTCATTGCCATGTAGTATGACTCTCGTGTGCCCTTTTTGTTTATTAATATCTAACTCGCCGCATAAGCGCCACACCCCGATCTCATCCTACTCGGTTAACAAGTTCGATGTCGAGATTGAGCAGAAATATGCTTTTCGGCTGTAGTTCACCCTCCCCCTCCGAAACAACCACCGCACTTAGCCCTCGCTCTTTTTACCGAACAGAATAAATGCCAACGCACAGCATCTGGCCTTTTTTTCCAAGAACTCCTTGACGTCACCCTCAGTCGCGGCCGCTAGGCCGACCTTCCTTGGCGAGCAGCACCAGTATAGATCCCTCAGCGAGTCTATCAACAACATCGAAGCGTTGCGGGAGATGCGGCTCTCCAGCCAGTTCCGGAACCGTGATGCGTCAGCCTGTAGGTCCGTGGGGCGGTGGCGGTGCAAGACCACCATGTTCGAGAGTCGCTTGAGGAACGCTGTCTGCAGGTTCATCTTGGCTGTGTCGAAGTCATCATTAGGGGAGGTGTGATACGCGAGGAAGCCGAGGTGGAGAAGCTGGTCGCGGAAAGAGTCGTGCGCATTCAGGTCGTAGTCCCACATCTTCAAGACCAGCTCCTGCAGTTCCACATCGAATGCAGGAGCTTCGAGTCGGGCCAGCAAGCGACCGTCGCCGTGGTCGACGTTCCCACCTCGGCGCCGGGAAGATAGTCGGGCTGTCTCCTTCAACTCGTCGATTTCCGGGCGCCACTGCAGCGGAGTTTCCGACTCCCGATGCAGCTCTGCTTCGGGACTGATGCTGGAGTGCCGCGCCGATGCCGCGTAGTCCGAATCCATCTCGGTGGGAGTGCCTGGTATGATTCTCGCCATGGCTGGAGATTTAGCAGAATACCTGGAGCTCCTATCCAGCTCTTCCAGTGCCTTGCGTTTCTTTACATGGTCGGCGTCCTTGAACACGTAAGTGTCATCGGTAGACGGTGGCGTGTTCTTCCAGTAAAGCAACAGTTCCGGTGAATCTAAATCATCAAGGCCCAATGTGGGGGTTTCTGACCCTGGTTGTAGTGCGGACTCAGGGAGCTCCTGTGGCGGAGCACCGCTATAGGGTGGAGGATGGTGACCGAGTTGCGGACTGGGCTGACTGTGACTTCGCTTGTAAGGGTATTGCTCCCAATTGTTGATCATACCCTGGCACCCTTGATATACTCGATCCAAATCAAGCTTGGATGTGGCCGATTGGACATTTTGGATTTCCATGGAGAAATCGCGGAAGGTATTGAGGATTGAGACATCTGAGAGGTAGACGTCTATCTTGTCATGATTCGTCAAGCTTTTCCAATGTCGAAGTAATTGATGCTGTACGTCTTCTAAGCGTGCCTCCGATGTTTGGGGTAGACTAGGCATGACGGCATACATGGGGTTCTTCATCTTTACCACCACTCGAAGAATCTGATCATCCTTCCTCAAACTTTCCGATACGGCTTGTGGGATATCGTCAGCCTGTGGAATATCAGGTTCAAGCTGTAGCTTCTCAACGGGAATGACCAGATATAAATCCTTTGGACATTTCCACCTGGGACGGGTGAAAGGCACGCGAAGATAGATCAAGTATGCTGCTTCGGTCTCAATATCGCGGGATATTGACAGAGTGAGTTGAGCTCTTGACTCATCGTCCACGTCAGAGAAATGTCCAAGAAATTCGTCTTTCCCAGAAGCGTGATATCCAACCATAGCGGGATGCCCAACGACCTGTTCTAGTGTTCCGCCTACAATCTTCGGTAGAGTCGTCGCCATGTTAATGGTCGCAGGTGGATGTGCTGGACTTTTTCCATTACATGGCCGGTCCTAAACGACAGGCACTTTGATTAGCATCGCTTCGGCAATAAAAGATAGGTGATAAGAAACCGCCACCAAGTCCGCTACCGGAAACGCGAGGGGCTCGTAAGCCGATCACGTCCTTGCCGTCGCGAGGAGCAAATAGCTAATCAAAACTAAGCAAGCCGGGCGGCAACCCGATAAGCAGGTAGAAAAGTAAAACCACTACTAGGTTCGCTACCGGAAACGCGAGGGGCTCGTAAGCCGATCGCGTCCTTGCCGTCGCGAGGAGCAAATAGCTGATCAAAACTAAACAAGCCGGGCGGCAACCTAGGTACGCAGGTGGAAAGGTGAAATGGCTACCAGGTCCGCTACCGGAAACGCGAGGGGCCCGCAGGCCGATCACGTCCTTGCCGTCGCGAGGAGCAAATAGCTGATCAAAACTAAGCAAGCCGGGCGGCGACCTAGGTAAACAGGTAAAAAGGTAAAACAGCTGTCAAGTCCGCTACCGGAAACGCGAGGGGCCTATAGGCCGATCACACCCTTGCCGTCGCGAGGAGCTAATAGCTGATCAAAACTAAGCAAGCCGGGCGGCAACTTGGACGAGCAGGTGGGAATCGCTGCCTACCGGAAACGTGAGGGGCCCGTAGACCGATCACACCCTTGCCGTCGCGAGGAGCTGATAGCTGATCAAAACTAAGCAAGCCGGGCGGCAACTTAGACGAGCGAGCTGGAAGGAAACGATGGGAGAAGGTGTTGTGAGGTGACGGGGTTGAGGAAGGATGGTGGGTGTGCGACCAGCGGGGGCCTTTTATGTGTGGAGTTGGCGACCACGGGCCATCGGTCCCGTGTGCCGATTGCACGGTCCCACCTAATAGACTTGACCGGTGGGTTGGCCGGGAAACGGTGGGGCGGGTGAGGCCATCAGGGTGGCGGTAAAAGCGCTCTCATCACTCTGATGCAGAACGGCACCCGCTTCATTCTAATGGTCCCCTAGACTCTACCACCTCAGCGTCGTCCTCTTCTCCGATATTCCGCCTGCTTTTGCTGGTTAAGGTATATAGAGATTGGTTCGGTATTCGTCCGAGAAACGTGCGCGCGGAGGGATTATTCCATACAACTTCACTCAGTCAGAGCCCCGTACTCAGACCGAGGACTGTTAAAAAGCGGTTATCTCCGTCCGGAACAGGGACGACACGAACGAACCATAACTATGCTAAATTAGCTATATCCTCGACCGCTTCCGGAAGGCTGAGTTACTCTAAGCTCCAGCGCCTCATTAATCTCTGCTGCTTAGGCGTGGCTGGTGGCGAGGAGTGTTAATACGGTAAATTATTCTTCAATATCCAAAAGGCAACAGGCGACGTCATGCGCCAGACCCGACTTAAGGCATCCCGTCCAGACACCTACACTGGCATTCGGCAATGGCTAGCCTAAAGCACGGCTGTAATCGGGTAAACGCTTGCTCGGTGGTTGCTGTGTTGGATGTCATCGAGCTGCCGCCCACGACGTTTTGCAGCCAATCAAAATCCCCGCACGCCGCGATTGCCCGGCGATTCTCCTTCGGCGACGACGATTGGAATAGTCCAGACTAGTTTTTTGCAGCCACGCGGGCTCGATTGTACTAGGAGCGAGCAATCGAGACTTCTCTCGTGATAGATACTGCTAGCGGTAACACAGGGGCGGAGAGTCTTCGCCGTTTGCGGTAGTAGTATTACTGGCGGCGGCGGAACGAGTCCCATATTAAGACCAGCACTGAGCCAACGATATGTTCCTGCGGCATTAACTTCAAGGTCATCGCGATGCTCGATGGCACGGTGAGGATGACATAAGTCAGCTACCGCCTTAAACCACATAACTCGGCTGGTCCTCCTCATCCTCCATCGGCGCCGCGTCGCCGCCACTGAAAACCCCAATCTCCCGTGAGTCTCCAGCAACTGCGCTAACTCAGCGATTACCGGTAGAATGGGCCCGTGGACGGAAGCTTTCTCTTTGTCGGTGGCGCTCCCAGGGTGCAGATACTGTGGCTCTTGCGCTACGGGATTTTCCGATCAGACAGCTCAATGCGGGATCCCGCCGTTGCCGAGGCCCTTGATATGCCTCTGTTTGACTGTAGGAAGATGATGGCCATGCATGGCGCATGGGAGATGCTAACGTCACCCGAGAAGAAGGTTCTCTTTCCATTCCAGGACTATGATAATTGCGTATCAATTCGAGTAGTTTCCCTGCCGCACTGATACCCGCTTCCATTCTTGAACTCTCCAGCTCCCGTAGATAGCTGTGGTCTACTCATCGCGCTATTGACGCTGCAGGTTGGGAATCCCGCGTGCGAGGTCAACAATCGTGTTAAGAGCCAGGTGCGAGACCAGTCAACCAGACGAGAACACGAGCGGCAGGGGCCCGACCAAAGGCAACACGACCAGGTCATGATGACTGCAACTGCCTTGAATATGTGCCGGCCTTTTACTTGTTCCTCGTTTGGGAGAATGCGCAGAGGCAGGAGCCAACACCTGCGATTCGACCAGATGTATTACGACCGACCGCGCATCCCGCTCCCCGATACTGTAACGCTGTGGGAACGGGGTACGCCGAAGAATGGGAGATTTCATGTCACCTTTATCCGATAGAGAGCTCGGAAAGGCAAACGTCGGGCTGTGGGGGTGCGCGACGGGAAAGGAAGAATGAGCGGGCGCAGAATCGCCGGGTATTTACGGCGTGCGGAGGTTCTGGCTGCACGAAGGGCGTCATTCTTCGTTTGTTGCCAGTCTCCCACATGCTAGGCTACAAGGGCAGAGGTGAGGATGAGGGACATCTCTTGAGCCGACCACGTGCTAGCGGAGGAAGGAAGGAGAGTAGGCGGGGTGCAGGCATTCGATAGAGTTCAGTGGGCGACGGCGCAGTCAGTAAAAGACGCCCGGCGAGCTTCTTCGTGGAAAATCGAAATTCACCATGACGACAGCCGTATCATTTACATTTTATCCTCGAAATGCTGGACCCCGCTTGCCACGTACCCACTCATTGCCTCAGCTCAACATCCTCGTACAAGCCCCAGTATTCCAACAGCGTTTCTCCAAATTCCAACTCGATCAGATCATTGCCGGCAACGTCGAGTAGCATTTGCATCCCACGTACAACCAGCCAAGCGCGCTTGACGAAGTTCCGGGCTCGAAGAGGGAATTGGTTCCATATGCCAGTCCATCTAGTTGGTCTGCCGAGAAGGGCCGACTGGATGTCACCATCACTGGTTCTGGGCACCGTAATCCCAACCTTAAGGGATCGTCGGGCGAGCGGCTCGTTGTGTCCGAGCCTTAACCTCGTGCGTCGCAAGTCGAAGATCTCTCGTGCCCACAAAAGGATAATCTGGGCTGCCAATTCGAGCAGCTTGGCGTCAGCGCGGAGACGGTAAGAGTAGGTCCTGATGTTAAGGTCGATGAAGCGAAGGTTGCACATCAGCTGCGGGCTCATCACATCCCACATGTCGTAACAGTACTAGGGATGGATGGAGTAGAGCCGCAGCGGAACTTTGTACAGGACCCCGCGAGCTTCTTCCGAGACTTGCTTGTTGAGAAGCAGGATTGCGGGAGTCTGGGGAACAAGCGATTCCACACGAAGCGTCCGATTGCCCCGGCGGCGGGAGGGAATTCCCGTGAAGTCCAAGACTAGGCTGTAGATGATATTGCGGATCTCTCCAGGAAGCTGCATGAAGGGAACTGGCTTGCTGAACCTCGTGCGCAAAACCATCGGGTGGGTGGATTTCACGCCACGTCTTGCCAAGTCAGGCATGTTGCGATGACTTGGCGTACTTGTTAGCAATTTCCCTCTCTGAGGACCCGGGCCGTACGTACCTGTCACGACCGTCGGTGTAAATGAAGGGAAGAAGAAGGAGTGGGCGGCAGAAGGTGGCTGATATGCTCGCCCGACGCCAAGACCGAGCAAGCGAAAGTTTGGCTTCGCGCGGACAAACCGATGAAGAATTGGCGACAAACGCAGCGAAGCCCAACGGTTTGTTCTTTCTGCGATGTACGTCTAACTCCCAGGCTTCTCCACTGTTGTTTAACAATGCGCATTTGAGCGAGGATTTCTTGGTTGTGGCTGGAAGCAGTGCTCTCCGACAATGCGTCGCGAAGGCAACAGCAGCTCTTAACACAACTTACAGACATAAAGACTCACGGTGGATAAACTCTCCTGCGCGGCCGGCTAGGATTGTTTGCGAAATTAATGCTAGCTCGGATCTATGGGCAGCGCTTACGGCAAGCGCAAAGCGAATTGTTCAGTAGCAAACAAACGTATCGGCAGCCGCCCACAATCGCATTTCTAAGATCAAGCGCTTTCACATCGCGAAGTACGTATGAATTCGTGTCGATGGTGGGAGGAAGGGGCCCTTATGGGGGAGTTCGTATTCTCTGCTGATGGCTTTAAGCTAACTACATGCTATCTGAAACACATTCCTCTTGTGAGCTTGCTTCTCGTAGAGAGCTTGCAATCCTTAGCCTAATACTAAGTTTGCCATGCCGTTCTTATTGCGCCGTGAGTCGCTTGTGTGTCGTAAATGACGAAGAGTGGGGCGGGTTACGGCGGGGAGACGCCCGCTTGATGCTCGACGAGCGCCACGAACCGCTCAAATCGACACCGCCTACGACGACAACACCTACCTCTACGGCAAGTGGACGGCCACCGCTTCATCACAACCACCCAATCCAAGGGCCTGACTGACAATATCAACCCCGGTCGGCTAACCAGCTCGCTGTTCAAGAGCTTCCCGAACATCAAGATCGTCTTGCTCGACGGCAGCGTTCCTCAGCCCAGTCGTCCCAACGGCCCCCTCGGAGACGTTATCGTCAGATGGGCCGGGGACGGGAAGCCGGCTGCTGTATACCACAAACTGGGCCGCTCGAAGGTGGATGGCGAATATCAAGCGGCGGGATCAATGAACAGACCGGGGATGGGGCTAGGTACACTAGGGTGCCAAAAACCCGTATTTTATTATGTGAGACCCAAGAATATGGGCCTCACATAATAAAATACGTAAAATACAGAGAAAATTCGTTTTCTTTGCAAGCGACCTTGGCTGATCCAAGGTTTTATCTGGTTTACCCATATTACGGCTGCGGTATTTGGGTATACCGTAGTTTTTTATGTAATACCCAAGGAGTTTTATGTAGTACCTAAGAATGCCGGGTAATTTAATAGTAGTTAAGTTCCTTCGCTACCAGTTAGCTATTTGGTAGCGAAGACCCTTAAAATTTTTACGGAGCCAGGGATATAAGAGTAACCAACAAACGTATTTTCAACAAAAAAAAAAGCTACGTAGCCGAGTGATAAGAAGTCCAGTTACCATTCTAATTAATAAGAAAAAAAAGAAAAAAAGATGCATCCGCTTAGATTCGAACAGGCGTCTCTTTTTGTCGAGAATTACCACTGGATTACCCATTATTTACTATGTAATAACTATTTTTTTTGGTAGAAACGGCCCATTATTAACACTGTGCGAAACAAGATAAATAATGGGTAATCCATAAGTGAAAGGTACCCTAGTGGTAGTTTGGGCGCTTGGTATGCTGGCGCTGAATCAAGAAACAGAGGGAACAACATTCCCCAACCAACGCTCAAGGCTACAGGGAAAGGATAAGTTTACGGTGCCCGATCCGGAGATGAAGCGGCTGTTCAAAGCAAGCGACCGCCACGCGAGCGAAGAGAGGTCAGATTACGTGTCGTGCGACCCCGCGCAGCTTCTCCAGCACCCGCAGCACAGAGCAGCGCTTGCATTGCACTAAGACAGCATCGCGACTGGCAAATAAGTCATTCGAGCCGGGGAGCTGCAAGACCGAATAAGCATGAGCCGCGACGAGGTCCTCTGCGTCAAGATGGAGGCAGCCGGTGTCGACATCAATTGACAGTGTCTCATAATCCGCGGGACATTTGGCTACAGAACGATCTGTGGATACACCACGCTGCAAAAGTCACCGCGGCTTTTGCTAGGGAGTTTTCATGCACTATGGAAGCCGGTGCAGTTAGGTACATAAAGGAAACGGTTTAAGGCAAGCAGCGGACTTTTCTGCAACTCCTTTCTATGCAGGAGATTAAAGAATAGGATTCTAGAAGTACCTGTTACCCTTTATTGGTACATTCCTCTCCGGAGTCAAGCCGCTAATACGTAAGGATATGACACTGGCTTATTCCCTTCGAGAAGAACCAACACTTTGTCAGCCGTAAGGATAATCTTCAACAGCTTCGCGAGATGCTATGCTCGTCCGAGGCAGGCCAAAAAGTTGCAATCTGCGGACTTGGCCGTGCAGCAATACTGCCATCGCACTCCAGTTCGCATACCGCATCAGGCAGCTGCGTCCCCGGTGTTCCGCGTTCTTGGTGCCAGCAATCAGCCAGCAGGGCTTCGAGGAGATGTACAGAGTACACCTGGGGCCGAGGACGAGAAGGTAGATGTCAAGCGGCTCGCCCAAAGGGCGCTGAGTAGCTAGCGGGCGGGCGGGCGAGTGGCTGCTCGTTGTTAACGTTCTTTCATGAGAACCGACTGGGCGACTATCTTCCACGCAAGCCCAACGCCTCGATCCTGTTTACCACTCGGTCGGGGCAGGCGGCAAGCGACCAAGTCTGCAATCGAGAAACAAAGAACCCCGTGGCCATTGCCTGGATCATCTCTTTCGGGCAAATCTAGAAACACGGCCTCCTTGCAGTGCGCTGTGTTTCGTTTATGGCGTGTCTGCTGCGGGAGGATATCCCGAGGCCACTACTTCCACGTGGGCGTTCGAAGTTAAAGGAGGTTGAGGGTATTGGAACACTCAATGCATGTGCGCTCATTACAAGACGTTACAGGGAGTAGAGTCAGCGTCCCGAGCAACCTTAGCAGCGAGAACAGCTGATCGAGTCTTTCCGCATGCACAGAGTTATTCACCTAGCCACGCAGAAAGTCAATGGGGCCCCCTCACGTCGCTGAAATAGTCATTCAGTTGGTAGACAGCATTCGGCGACCGAGAGGAAATTAATTACTGCTTCCAGTTATTCTAGTCTACATGACAAGCGCAACCAGGCCCGATTATTTTGCTAGTGGGTCTAAGGCGGCCGTGCATGTGATCGTCGACCCATTCGAGAAGTGACGACTTTGGCTGCTGACCATGCTGCAAACGGACCCTTACCAATACTGTAAGCTTTATGGGTGCGACTATCATCATGGGAACGCGCTAAACCAATGCATTATTCAATAGGGGGTCCCTAAGGTGTCTGCTGTTGAAGAAGCAAGTCACATGCTAGTCGCGTGTTCAAACTCTACTCTTTGTATATAAATATCCGGTTATTATCCAGTAGTTTAGTAGTTAACTCAATACGATTGCCTCTTCGGGCTGTCATTTGACATCTGCAACCTAGCAAGGGGCACGAGCTCTGTCTACCGCCGCTTCGTCTGCAATAATGAAAAATCATGCCTAACGGTAGCTGTCTTAGCTGCGTGGTGCATTGCTACAACTGCACCTATATAGGTGTCGTCCTTGTTGGCAAGGCTCCGGCAACGGCTCTCACGAATGATGATTGACGAGGCTGTGCGACTTGATTTGGGGCCGTTGAGGAGTTGTGGGGGAAATGCTGAGGCTGGACGAGACTTCCAAGCGTCTAGCATCGAGTTGAAATTATGTGGTTGGATCGGAATTCTCGACGTGGCTTCAGTGGGTGCTTATTGCTTTGCAGACGCACTTCTTCCCTCACAGTCTGAAACACTGGGCCTTGACGACGTGCGTCTCAGAAGTAACCACGTAGTCGAACGGGTCGGACGGGCCAGCAGCGCCCAAGCTCGCGCGCTCCTCAGGCAGCCCAGCTCGAATGGGCAGAAGCTTACAGCGGTTTCATCTCTTCAAACTCCGGCGCGATTCCAGCTGCCATTTACTTTTCCTAAACCCTTATCGAGTGCAGCCGAACAGGTATTTCTTTATCAAATTCGCGTTCCTAGAGCGGGAGTATCCGTGCTCCCACAAATGGCTACGTCATTCCCCATTGACCAGCGATTGCAGCGGCGGTCTGGAATGCCATGTACGATCAGCCAGTACTTAACTACTGGGCGGCGTCTTCGTCCGCATGAGAACTGAGATGCGCCAGAAACAATACCAGCCACTGCAGCCGTGCCTGCCCGTTGGGACAATCACAGAGCGGTGCAGGGTGTAAAATCAGGACCTAATATTCCTCGTGAGGAGCCAAGTGGAGCATGATTGGTGCAGCCCGGCGTGCAAGCTCACGCGCCGGCATTTTACCGCCTTGTCTACGCTGATGGACGAGGCGGAGGGGAAAGAAAAGTAGGAACTTGATCTGGAGCTGGTGAGTTAGGTGATAGATAGCTTCATGGTCGGAGCAGCCACGGCCCGATGCATTTGATGCTATACCCTACGAGAGAGATCCACTGGAATACCACGACGGCGGGCCTCGTCGGCTGAGACGGGCAGGAGCAGCTGTCGACCAGCAGGAAGCGGGAGATCCTGGAGGATTTCGGGCGTGGATCGTGCGGATGATGATCAGTGTGGACATCTCGGGACATAAGATTGATCGCCTACGTAAATGAGGTGTAGGGAAAGGCTGGCCAGTTGGATCGTCATGCTGAGAGAAGCCAAGACGGGCTGTCGGCAGGGAAAGGGAAAGTGCGGCGTCTGCGAGGACGAAGAGCAATGGCGGCGACGGTGTGCAGCAGCTACGACAGCGACCCGCCACCAACAAGCAATGAGGTAGATCAGATCAGGAGAAGCAGGGCGAGGTAGGTCGAGAGGTTCTCTTGCTGCTTTTTCGGCGGTGTGCCATGTCGCAGTCGCCACGCCGAGCGCCCTCTACAGCATTCGGCACAGCTATCCCGCGCTCTGGAGGCGGTAGAAGCAGGCGCTAAGGCGAGAGAATAGCCACAGACAGAGAGGGCGATATTATCCGGGGTCTTTGCGGAAGGAGGTTGAGTTAGAAGGCAACAGCCTGGTGCAGGAGCTCGCGGGGCTGGTGGATGGAGCGGACAGCATGCAGGTTGAGAAAGTTGGGGCGTAGTGGACGGGCGCCTGGCTAGCAGAATAAGGGAAATGCGGACGGCGTCACCCGTTGGAACTGCGCCGTCGTCGGCTGCCATCGAGCACATATCGACTGCTGGTTAGAAGTCCAAAAAGTTATATAAGGGTTCCACCTGCGAAAAAAAAAAGGAAAATCAATCAAAAGACATCCCAAGGCTCTTTATACTTCTACTGTGTAGGAGTCGCGATGGTTCCTTCTACGGAAAATTCATGCCAAGCATGTGTGGACGCGCTTTCCCAAGATATTCCGCAGACTGATCCTGCACAAGTCCGCGATCTCTGGGCCGCTGTTAGAGCTTGCAATAACAGCATGGCGAATGAAAGCATGGCGGACGATTCAGAGCAGGCAGCGTTCGCGCCTCGCAAACGCACACGCATCAGCGATGAAAAGGAGACCATAGAATCCGAACCACCAAGGAAGAGAGTCGATACCAGCACCAGAAAATCGATAATTACCACAATGGAATCTCCTGACTTCGCGGCATTAGTCCTCACTCCGCGCGGAATCTCTATCCACAGCGCAGATCGACGCTGCCGGCCTCAAGACCCGTACAAGCACTTCAACACCCAGAAGCCGAACGATTATAACCACACGAAATTCTACAACGCAATCAAAGGCCTAGAAAGGGCAACAATCTGGCTCGATCCATCTCCAGAATTTCAAGAACTGATCGTCGAAGGCTACAACGCAATGGTGCAATGGAAAGAGGTAGACGAAGAGTTCGCGGTGTTTGCGTAGAAGTACCTTCTGCTTTCTGAACCACCGCAAAGACACCTATCGAAAGAGCGATTATGGCTGTCTGAAGCCAACACGGAAATTCCTTTCAAGCCGAAGGAAGACGATGTCTATTGGCTCCAACCCCCGGTTGTAGACGAAGGGGAAGATCCGGTCAAATTCTCCTGGAATCCTAAGCCTGATATTACCTACTGGCTCACATTGCAGGCCTTCAACGCTGAGTACCGCAACCAGATTCAGAATTACTTCTACGTTAGGGGTGATCGGATCTTGGCACCATATCTAACGGTAGAGTTCAAGCGCAACAAGACTGCATCTCGCAAAGGCATGAGCCAAGTCGTAGCAGCAGGCTCCTTAGCCTTATACAATCGCTTTCTCCTCCGAAAGGATGCTATTAGGAAGAACCCCTGGAACCCTGATTCTCTTACAGATGTCCGCCACTACGGCCTTACTATGGAAGGCCTAAAGTTTACGTTTTGGGTTCTTGAGCCTAGAACTACGAAGAGTGGAGAATGGACCGGCGTAGATATGCGTTGGCTTGATAAGGAAGCCTTTCGAGAAGATGACGAAGGCAATGGCTTCCGAACGTTCATCAAGTGGTCGAACGAGATCCACCGATGGGGTCTGGTCGTTCATGGTCCTTCGGTGCAAGAGGATATCAAGCAGTACATCAAGAATGAGAACGACCCAAACAGCAATATCTTTCCATCTCAGCAGCCGAACTGAGATGGAATGCATCTGTAAGCCAGCGTTATCAAGTCCATTTAGTTTTACAAGCAGCACCGCTGACAACCGAAGGATACAATCAGTCAGACGAAACAGACTCCACGGCGAGAAGGATACCTTATCTTGATTGAGAGCATGCCACGCGACCGCTATGCGTGTTACACGTGGTCAGGCTTCACTCTCAATATCCGATTATTGTCTAGTAATTCAGTAATTGACTAACTTCTCCTTCTCTCACTTTACTCATTTTTATTGCCTCTTCGGGCTGTTATTCAAAAATGAGCCCTGCTTCTTCGCGTAATAATCGAACGACCCTTTCACCCTCCGAAAGAGTATCCATGTGGAGGTCCCAGTCATGAAGGCGACTTTATGCCAGCACCGCCAAAAACTATCCCACAGCCCAAAGATATCGACTCAAATGCATTGATCTCGTAATGACAACGAGCCAGACCCTCAACCACCGAATCAGTGGTATGAGACGACAATTCGCATTCGCCGGCTTCGCCCGGCATGGGAAAGATTGAAACGAAAGGGTTTTCGCGGCGCTACAATTTAGAATGAGATGTCCACCAGAGTTCAGTTCTTATGAGAGCATAACCAAGAACAACTGCAAAAACAATGCTCTCAATCATAGAAAAGAAATCAAGACAGAATGAATCGCAAAAGCACGAAAACCACATCATTAGCTACACGCGTAAACATTGAGCACAGCAGCAACATGATAAACGCTACCGCAGAAATACCACATCCAAAGCACCCGTCATGCCAAGGAGCGGTACTGACGGCTTTTGTGCTAGATATCTATTCCAAGTTGAGAATCTTAGGCCTTGCCGAAAGACACCCATCCGGCGTGTGGTTTGAGTTGCTCACTGGGGAAATCTATTAGCAGTTTATCAAGCATTCTGAACGTTAGCCACCACGCACGTCGAACACGGATATAAACAGATAGACTGGAGCAAAGGGATCAATGATTCATCTACTGACGGGGCCAGTCACTTGCAAAACTCCAGAACACGTTTCATCTCCTCACGGTGCCGATCCTGCTCCTCACGGCGCCGATCCTGCTCCTCCCACAGCGTTGTCATCGCGTGGGCACACTCTATACCACGCGCCATCAACAACTCCTTACGATCTCGCCTTGCCGAAGATACCGCGTTCGCCGCTTTGATGGCAGCTTCCATTGCTCGGACGCGCTTCGACGTACCGTAGCGCTTCGTCTCAGCCGCCGACAAGCGCGATTCAACACCCTTAGCCTTATCCAACCAGAAGTCAGAGGTTTCGGCGAGGAGCCTTTTGCCCGGTGTCGTCGTGGCCTCGTTCTTCATCCGAGCCGCAAAGTCTTGGAGTTGTGTAGTCAAATTAGAATGCTTTTCGAGCTCTCGAATCTGCCGCTCTACGGCACTGTGTTCTTCGTGGGCTTTCTTTTGAAAAAGCCCTAGAAGCTTCGAAACGGCCTCAGCGTCGGCGCGGTGCCCTAGCTCTTTGACTGTCTGGTTGATCAGTCGCCCTATTGCGGATAGTTTGTCTTCGTGTTCATGTCGGCAGTGAACTTCTTGGAATGTCCAAGTCGGGGACTCTTGGCGATCTCGGAAAGCGGCTCCGGGGACGGCGCGGACGCTAGCAAAGCAGCCTTGAAGACGACGCGCCACAGTTGGGTGTCCACTACTGTGGGCTGCGGAAGCTCAGCGATGCGGTAGATAGTAAACACGAGCGCGTAGATTCCACAGTCGGTATGGCCTAGCACACTCGGCGGGCTTGTGGTCCCATCCCGAAGCTGGCGACATGCCGAGAAAGTCGATGAAAGCACGATGTACGCCATCAACTCTGTCG
The DNA here is from genome assembly GCA_009829795.1 of Lasiodiplodia gonubiensis. Lineage (NCBI taxonomy): Eukaryota > Fungi > Ascomycota > Dothideomycetes > Botryosphaeriales > Botryosphaeriaceae > Lasiodiplodia > Lasiodiplodia gonubiensis. Next base: position 74,579 of record RHKH01000108.1, read on the forward strand.
GGTATTTTGGACTCTATAGCTAGGGAATCGGCAAACTCAAGGCTCTTCTGTTTGAGATCGAAGAAAGTGACCGTCCAGTAGTTAGAATTAAGGTAGAGTAGGAGGATGATGTAACGCTGCTCGGGACGCAGGCGTAGTTTCTATTTTTTCTCGAGGGCCTTAGAATCCTCGAAAACTTTGTCAACAAACGTATTACTGACGGTGCGATGGTCCTTAGCCGCAAAGAGGTCCATCGCCGAGCCAGATAGCCACACGTTCGGGCGCAGACTGGATGCGGCACCCATCAGGTCGGTCGGTGGCTTTGTTGAAGCCGGCGAATGGGCGCGCCCTATCGTAATCTTGGAGTCAGAGCGAGACTGCAGGCAGAGCGGAGGAGCTTACCAGTCGATGGCACGGCGCCCACCATAACCAAATCCCCGTCTACATCGTCTCGTGCTTCCGGAGTGTCACCGTCTCCCATGGCCACGTCTGCTCCCAGCGTCGCGTCGACAGCCATACCCTCCTGTGTAAGCGCATCTGGGTCTTCGGCGTGTCCGTCTATGCTGCCTATCGGCTCGGGCTCGTCGCTTGTCCTAAGCTGGAACTCGTCGTCGAAGTGCGTGGAAGCGTGCGGGTGGAGCAGCGGCGGGTCATTGGTTTAGGAGGCCGCGGGCGCGGGACGTGCCACCTCGATGGATGACTATGGATCCGCTGCGGGCATGTTCAGGTTGGGGCGGCGATTACGTCAGCGGGCGTGGAGACACTGTAGTGCAGAGGATCTACCTCGGCAGGTCGCTTCTCAAGCCGGATCACCACGGCGACCTCCTTGTCTTCTTTGTGCAGCGCTTCCAAGGCGTTAGTCAAACACTGTAGAGTCCAACAGTGTTTGCGATTGCGCCGGGTGCGATGCGATGCGTCGGCCGGTGCAGCCTCCCGCTTGCGACGCATTTGCTCGAGTGAGAAGCTGCCCGCGCTGGCCCAATCCACCAGCTGCCGCAGGAAACTACGCGACTCCCACATCTTCGCTCAGGAAACGTGCCTGGTCGAGCTTCCATTTGGAATCCGCAAGCTGTTGCGCCAAACGGGGATATCGGGGATGCGTCGTGCGGGGGCGCGCCATGATGGTATTGTTGTTCGAAGTGTGAGGCGGGAAGATCTGCTACGTAGAGGGTTGCGGTAAATATATGCATAAATGAAACGTCGTGCAACTTTCTGTGTTACTTAGAAAAAGCCGGACAAAAGGCGCCGGCGCAGGGAAAACGGTGGTGCAAGGTTCCACTTGGTGTAACGCTGCGCAGCCTGCGCCCCTCCGGAAGTGAAACGAAAAAGCGTGTGCGCTTGGCGTATGCATGGGAGGTCCCCGCCGTGCCAGCGGCTGATGATCAGTCAAAGGTTGTGAGCTTGTTTTCACCTCATGGCCGCGCAATCAAGCAGGTCGAGCTAACGCAGGCCCGGAATGGCGGTAGCGACGCGCGACGGCCTTGGAACAACATCCCGTTGATAGGAGTGTTCCCTGCGTCCTGGTCTGTGTTGTGGCATCTGGAAGAGAGCCTACCTAGTCGTTGTTTCGCGAGTGAGGCTCATCGTCGGGTAGTTGCGGCGTTCGGGGGTGCCGCTTCGTCCACCGCTCCATACAACAAACGGGCCGCCACGCTGGATGGCCCCCTTGATACTGGAATCGCCGCCAGGCAACCGAGTGCTAACAAGCCGCCTCCACCACGGACACTGGCGCATTGTATGCGGGCTGCTTCGAACACGTGACGAGCCTGAATGACCTCACCCGCCGGCCGCCAACCGTACTGCACCCACCTCCACCCACCCCACACGAACAACCCCATCATGGTATGCCGCGCGAGATCGCGGGGTCGCTGCGCGAGGTCGCGAGCACCAAGCCCGATGGTGGTGATATACAAGCGGCGCCGAACGGACTCTGACCCATCCGACGTCGAGTCGAATCCCGCGGAGCAGGGCTCTGAGATGCGCACGACCTGTCCGACGACCACGTCCCAAGCACCCAGCTCGAAGAAGAAAGCATCCAAACGTCAGCGGACCGGCTCGCCCGCTGCCAATCCCGACTCATCGGAGTCTCGCGCGAAAAGTCGCAACGATTTGCAGATCAAGACCGTCCAAGAAGCGCCCAAAGCCAATTACCACGACGTGGAAGAACTCGGGTGCATCGAAAAGACCGAGGGAGTCTCGCCCGCATCCACACAAGTACGTGCTTCGATCTTGTAAGACGACTTCGGTTTGCTTACGTCAATCGTCGACGAACAGCAGCCTCGACACGACGATTCGGGATCGGACATGCGCCTCGAGGACGAAATACCTGATAAACCCAAGCTAGTCGAGACCTCAGTGGCCTATGCCGAGAGCGACCGTCACAAAGCTCCCTAGAACACGCCCGTCCACGCTCCACTCCGACACCTCGCCCCCTGCGTGTCTTCCCTCGTGTGGAGTGCTACAACATGTATGTAACCCTGATTTAGCGTTATCCACGTTGCCTTGTCTAACACGTTCCAGTCACATCGAACCAGCCTCTCTCTTACCTCAGCGTGCCTCACCCGAAACCCGTTCAAGCCTGTGTCGATCAACGTCGCCCATCTGAAGCGCCGGGCCCGAAGGTGAGCTCAATAGCGGAGGTCGGGACCGACGTCACAGCCACGCTCCTCATTGCCAGCAACCATACATACCACAGTCCGCTGCGTCTTGAATAGTCATTGGATTGTACACTGCTGGAGAGCAAAATGTAGCTGTGAAAGCACCTGAATATACACCCCAATTGCTCGGCTTGGTGAATGAATGGCGTTAATGTGCAAGGTATATTGCTTGGTGTTAAGCCTCGCCCACCTCGAGCCGCCGTAGCTCCTGGAGCCCAGGAAGAGCATCATCGAGCCGCTCCGCATCCGAGATAGCATGCGCCGCGGTCAGTAGCGGCCAGGCTACTAAATATCCAAGGAGATACGGTAGAGGCAGACAAGCAATCGGTGCAATTTCACGGCACAGCCCCACCGCAGAGACTAATATATTGCCACACACGCGCTAATCATCCCGTTTCCTCCCTAGCATAAATTCTTACTGTGAGACGGCCCAGAACTGCTTTTTATTCTGAACTAGCTCACAGGGAGTAAGAGAGGCTTCTGTCGAGCTAGGATAGTCAAGTGTATGGTCTACAAGAAGGATGGCCGCACCGGCACTTGTGCGATGTGCTGCTACAACAATGAGCGGTGCGAGCACGCCAAAGACATATCGTCCAGGCTGGCGACGCAGTGGGGATGTAGATGGTGTGAGGGGAGAAGAGATAGGACAAAACGCTCTCCCCGCAGCGCTTACGCATGGTGGCGCCCGCATATAAGGTCGGAGAGATGTCGAGGAATGCGGTCCTCAAGGAGTGATCCCATCTATCCGGCTATATAGCCTAGCATAGACATTAACGCTGCTACAGTAAGGCTATAACAACGAATGCGCAGTTGGACCACGGTGCCAGTTACTGTTGTAGCAGCGCAAGGTAGTGTTGCGAAACAGTACGAAGAAGGAAAAAGAAAGAATGAAGGCAGAGAGAGAGGGTAAGGAGCAGGGCCGTAGCGGGCGGCGGCGGCTTTCCGCGTACTCGTCGTTCTTAAGTGCTCGGCGAAAGTCGTGTTCCGTACGATGCCCAGCCAGTCGAGCTGTGCGGCGGCCCATACAGCTATCTGCACCTTCCCTTGCTCGTATCTCCGCGAATCTTCTTCGATCCGATGCTGATGTCAACAATTAGACCATTACGTAGCGTCAGACCTTAATGGTCGACTTTATTGTTGCCGAACTTGATTGCTTTTGCTTTTGGATATTGTCGGGGACCAGGGCTTGGTGTTGCACACCCTCGATGCAGCTGCATACTGCAGTCCATCAGACATCGCTCGAGGCAACCTTCATCAGCATTTGAGCCACTGTGCAGAATCTACATCTAGTGAAAGCCATGTCAGTTTTCCAGTAGAAAGGTCGAGCAGAGCCGACAGTAAACTATTCAGAGAACACCAAACACAAGCGCGAAGGAAGTGAGCCTCCGGGGAAAGATAAAGCAGCCATGATAGATCTGCTTGCAAAACATCCACGATACATCAGACGGCCGACCCGTCGGGAGACAGGAGGAGAACCATAAGCTTGTTTTTCCACATTCCGTGGGGTATTGAGGCTCACTCGACCCAAATTAGCAGAAATCGACACGGTGCTGAACAATTAGTAGGATGATGGGTCAGGGTGTCACATCGTCCGTCCATTTCGGCGCGCGCGATTGGACTGATTGATTAGAGCCAATCGCGCGCGCGACGACGAATTATGTAAGCAATCGCGCGCACAAAAAAGACGCGATTGAATGCACGGACAGCACTGGCTATATATAGGTTAGAGAGGTATAAGCACTGGCCATAGTGTTGACCATAGTGTTGACCGCTTTACCCCTATTTCTCATGCATCTTCGTATACTCCTCCCTTTTCTTCACCATCCTGCCGTTTTTAGTAATTCAATTTATCTATCATCGCGGCTCAATCACGCGCGCGATTGGCTTACGTAATTTCGTCCTACAGCAATCGCGCGCGCGATTGAGCAGGGACGGACGATGTGACACCCTAGGATGGCTCCCAGAGTTACATGTAATAAGAGCCCGGGAATCTGTCTATATTTTGTCCTGACAGCTACCAAGCCCCGGACTGTGTGTCAAGAGCTCTACTGCTGCTGGAGAAGCTGCTTAAGGATATCAGCTACCTTGGCAAACTCCTCCCGGTCAATTTTCAGCTTCTCCAACTTCTCATGCGACACGCACTCGCTCTACTCGCTCTGCCCGTCCTCCTGCTCACCACCAGTGATGTTGCGGTGCTTGCGAAGGTCGCAGTCACTGTTCCCAACGCGCCACCAGGCGCATGTTGCTAAATGCTTGCCGTCGTTGCTGAATAGCTGATTGCGAGGCTTAAATGTCTTGCACTCAAGGGCCTTTAACTTGTACTCCGAGTTGGGCTGCTCGACACTCTAATGCGCATTAGTACGAGCTTCCCCGCCAAATTATATTTGGAGAATTTACAGTACACACCATGGCCCTTTCGGTCTTCATAGTCTGTCCAGCGTGATAGGAGTGGCCCTGAGAGTCCGTCTCAGCGGCATTGAAATTACGAGCGGGCAAATTCCAAAAGTCATTTTTGTCAGTTGTAGACGGCGTGGTCGTAGTCATGCCAGTTGGCTTGGGGGTGGAGGCGGAAGTAGAAGCAGCGTCAGAGGGCTTCCAGTGCGACGGCGCAGATGGTTGGTCGTCATCCGAGGGTATGTCGTGCATGTCACCGTCAGCTTGTCAGTCAAAATCTTTGAAAAGGTGACATTGAAAAAGTACATAAGAGCCGTATGAGCGTTACGCTTGCTGGGAATCCTTAGCGCTGATCTCTCTCGCTCACGCTCGGCGACATACTGCAGCTCCCGCTGGTGCTCGGCGCTGTAAGCTGAATCCTCAGCCTCGCTCATGTTGTAAGCCTGGAGAACAAAGTCAGGAGGAGCAGAATCAGGCAGCTCGTCAACAGACACAGTGGTAGTAGTAGTGATGGTGGAAGAAGCGTTGTAAAGCGACAGAGCAGGACTTAATTTAAACCAAAAGACAGAGATGTAGCCCGGCAGCAAGCACAAGTCGGCGGATGTGGATGCGTTTGTCAAGCTTCCCCAATGTACAGCTTCGCACGTGAGAGGAGGCAGCAGCCAGTGTTCAGGACAGCTTATAGATAACCCGGGCTATGTCGGTTTTCAACGCGGGCCGTGCAGAGCCCACGCAGGGTGGTCGACAAGTAACCATGTTTGCAAATTCTTTGTTTATTTGTAACAAGTAATCAATAAAGGTAAACTCTCTAAAACAATTAACTAAAGAAGAAGAATCTCCTAAATAAACAGCGTTGCTTAAATTATCTATATAAGTAGTATATTGTAGTAAAATTAAATAAAGTAAGATGTTAATGGCTAGCGAAATAAATAATTAAAATAAATACTTCTATATTTACTTTAGATACTTATCGACTAGCTTAAGCCTATATAGTAGGTAGATAGTATTTAAACTTAATAGATTACCCCTTTAAGGGTTTATTAAGAAGAAGACTATTTATATAAACTAATATACTATACTAAGCCTCTTTTATATACTATTCTATATTAGTCTATTTACTAAACGCTTTTAATCTTTAATAGATAGCTAAGACGCCGAGGCTAAAGAGTAGAAAGATTAGCAACTTTATATATAATTTTTATAGTATTTAATTACTATAGTATTAATTACTAGACATCTCTTTCGCTTATACTACGTATTATAAAAGACGAAATTAAGGTTTATACTAAAGTTTTATTTATAATATTAGTAATATTACGTACTCTAACGTATAAATTTATAAAATAGTTATTTACTTTTTACTATAATATATTTCTAAGAAAGTAGATATTAAAGCGTCTACTATTACGTCTATTAAAGCGTTTATTTATCTATTAAAGCGTTTATTTGCCTACTAAAGCGTCTATTTACTATATAAAACTTAATTTAGTTAGAAAACTAATAATTAACTATAGTATTATCGTAGAAAAAGCGCGGGTAGTAGTAGATAGTAAAGTTAAAAATAAAGATTTAGTTAATACTTAGCGCGATAATATCTTTAAAATTAATATAAGTTTTAATTATAGCTATATTAAAGAATAAAATAAAAATAAAATATTATAAAATATTATATAACTAAAAAAGTATTACTTACTATATTTTACTTATTATAAACTAAAAAAAATATTTTAAAGCTATATTATAGAAGACTCTTAATTCTATAATAGTAAATATTATTAATAGTTTTAAAAAGCTTATAGCGGCTCTAATTAAGAGATTAACTTTAGTAATATATATAAGACTAATTAAGTTAATTATATTTTAATCTAGTTTAAATATAGTTACTAGAGGTTATAAATATAGTAAACTTTAGCGTCTTTAAATTAGACTAATAAGAATATTACTAGCGGTTATATTAGTAATAGCCGTTATTAAAAAAACTAAAGCTAAAGAGTCTATTTTAAATATCTTTAAAATAGACTTTTATTATACTATCTATTATATTTTATAAACTAAGTTAGTATACGTATATCTATCTACTAAAAAAAGTAATTAGTATAAAATACTATATTTATAAAACGTACTTATAATAAGTACTAAAATTAAATATTATTAGTATATTATAATATCTAGAAAGACGGTAAAATAAATATATTTTAAAATATTTTACTATATAACTATAAAGAGTAAATATATTATTATATCTATATTAGATACTAAATACTATTTTATTAAAAATATAACTTAATCGTTAGTAGTTTATATTATAGAGACTTATAAACTTTATAAACTTTTAATTTATTTATTTAGTATTACTTTCCGCGCTTTTAGCTATTATTAAAAGCGTATTATAAATTTATTCTATTTTAATACGTCTATATACTACTTTTTAACGAGCTTATATCTCGTTTTAAGATAATAAAGTTATAGATAAAGCTTTTAAATCTTTATAATAGTATAATAGTAGACTTTTTTTACTAAGCTTTAAAGTCGCTTAGTAGATTAGTTAAACCGTAGAGTTTATCTTAAAGAGATAAAAAAAGTATTACGTAATTATATAATATATAGTAAGCTAGTTATCTCTAATTAAAAAGTCTTAATTAGAACTTTAAGTTAACTATAAAGAATTAAGTATCTAGCTAAAAAGTATATTTATATACTATAAAAAAGCTAGTTATAATCTAGTATTTACTAGTTTAATCGCGCTAAGGCAATTAAATATTTAAACTACTAGTTTAGTAGTTTAGAATACTAAAATCTATTAAACTAATAAACTAGTAGAGTATATATAATCTAGACGCTTAGAATATATTTCTAATATCTAGCTTTTAGCTATACTAAATAATTATAATATTATATTATATCTTATCTACTTTTTTTTATCTATACGCTTTTTAACTTTCTACTTTTTTACGCTACTTTAAAAGAATTATCTATCTAGACCTTTAGTTCTTAGTCTATCTCTATAGTTTTTTATTTTATATAGAATTCTTTAGTCTATACTTTTCTTTAAAGTTTTTATATTTTTATAGACGCGTTTTCTATATAAACCGTAGTAGTTATCTACTAATATTTCTATATATACTAGTATTCTATATTCTCTAGATTTCTATACAAAATTTAAGACTATATAGTTTTTTTATTTATAAGACTTTTTAGCTCTTATAATAAGTTTTTCTATATAGACTTTTTATTTTTAGAGTTATAAGACTCTTATTTCTTAAAATTTATAATAAATAGCTACTATTTTATTAAAATCTCTTAGTCTTTTTTATTAGCTAAGATTAATATATCTATTAAATATTAAACTAGTAGTATTAATATTATATTTTATCTACTTTACTATTATAGTAATATTTTATACGCTTAAAAGAGCTAAATATATAGCTTTAAAAAGTATTAGAAGATAGTTAAACTATTATTTTACTTTATATATTTAAATACTCTATAGACGGGTCTTTTTAATAGTAAAGACTACTATTTTACTAATTAAATAGATTAATTTTTAAAGATTACTAAGCGTTATACTCTTACTAACTACTAAAATAAAATTAGCGTAGATATATTATAATAAAAAAGATATACTAAATAGTTAAGCGCTTTTATTAACTTCTATTTAAAAATTATCTATTTATTTTATAATATTATTCTCGTCTATTTATTTATTGTCTATAACTATATATATAAATATTTTTCTCTATATATCTTCGTTAATTACTTACGGTAATTCTATTTTAAGCGCTAAAAAAAGAAAAAAGTAATAGTATATACGCTATAATTCTAGTTATTTATTTATTAAGAAGAGAGAAATTTTTAAAAAGTCTACTTATATCTAGACTATAAATACTACTTATAAAATACGTAGATAATCTCTTTAGCGTTAGCTATATATATTAAATTAAAACGCGGGTTAAAAAAGTTAATATATTTATAGTATAGGTTTAGTATAGTAAGTATCTAGTAGTTATCTAGATAAAGAGGCGCTATAATAATATTTACTATTTTATTAATAATTACGGTTATTAATAACGAAGAAAATAAAATTAAAGAGTTTAAAAATAGCTAATTCGACTATATAGTACTTATAAATTAAATAAAGTAGTTAATAATATTATTAATAAGCTACTAGTATAGCCGTAAATAGAAAATAACGCTTTTTATATCTAAAACGAAAATACTTTTAGAGATATAGTATTATAAAATAGTAGATAAAAGATTAAATAAAAAATCGCTTATAAATAACTCTATATTTAAATTACTAAATTTAATATCTATAATTATATTCTACTCGCCTACGTTACTAAGTAGTAGTTCGGGCCTACGGGTATATTTTATACTTTACTTAAGTAATTCTACGCTATTTTACCCGGCTAAATCGTCGCGTATAAATAGCTATAAAAGGCTATTATTAAGCGTTATAAAAAAACGTCGTTAGACCGTTATAAAAGGGCGTTATTAAACTATTATAAAAGAGCGTTATCTAATTTCTATAAAAAAGCGTTATCTAATTACTATAAAATACAATAAAAGTTAATATATAATAGTAAAAGTAGCTATAGTATCTAATTATAACGTATAATACTTTAATAGCTTTAATAGTAGCTAATATATCTATACTAAAAAACTACTATTTACGCGTTTTACCTCTTTATAATCCGTCGCTAAATACGTATTCTTTTAAAGCGGTAGTTAAGTAGAATAAAGTAGTATTAAAGTTAATAGCTTTAGCTAGCTAGACTAGCTTTTTTAGTAAGCGAATAAATATTATAAAGTTAAAAAAAGTGCTAAAAGTAGCGGTAAAGATTTTTTAAAGTTTATAAATAAGACGCTTTAGCTATATACTTTTTAATAGATAATCGCGGCGCTTTTATTATAAAACCGTAATAACGCGGTAAAAGCTTTTTAATAGTCGCTTATTAAAGTTTCTCTTTTTTAAATAGTCTCGTTTAAATATCTTTTTAAATCTTTTATACTTTTTAAGCGTTTTTTTTAAGTTTTTTACTATAAGCTTCTCGAGCTCTAGTATAAATTTTGGCGCGGCGGGCGGTATTAATAAGTAATAAGAAAAAATTAGTAGAAAAATACTATATCTATAGCGTAAAAACTTAATTATAATAATTAAGACTTTTAAAGATAGACGTAGCCGTATTAAAAATAATAGACTTTTTTTTAGCTATAAAATTAAAATACGTTATTAGTAAAATCTACGACTATAATATTTACTACCCGTTTATACTATATATAAAACGCTTATAATTAGTTAATTAACTTATCTCTTTTAGTAAACGAAATAAACTAAAGCTAAGACTTTTTTCTCTACTCTATAAAGCTTATAATATTAATATTATTATATTTTTCTTTAGTTTTACCCTCGTCTTTAACCTAGTAGTAGTAAAATAAACGCTACTATAATCTATAAATAGGTTTAATATATAGCTTTATTTAGATAAACTAACCGCTTTTAAACTTAACTATTTTTCTATTAGCTTAAATATAAGTTTAGTTAGTCTAAATAAGTAATTATTATAAAAATAAATAATTATAATATAAAAATTAACTTTTTTTATTTTTTACTTTCTATTAGTTACCGCGTAGTAGTTTAAACTACTATAAAATTAATAATATTAATAACTAAAGTCTAAATAAAATATAGTTAACTACTAAATTAAAACTTACTACTATATAAAAACGATAAAAGTATAATTAATTTAAATATTTTTTTAAACGGGCTTTTAATTACTAAATAGTATTACTAATTACGCCTTAATATAAAAGATAATATACTAGTTTTTCTTAGAAAATATAATACAAATAAGTCTAGATATAAAAAGGTTTATTTTTATTTAATAACTATACTAGTCTAGCTATTATCTATTAGTTTTAGTCGCTATAACGTATTATCTTAGACTAATAGCTTTATGCCGGCTAAGTATACTTTAGCTTAATTAGTAATTAAAGCTAATACTATCTTTATAGCTAAAGAGATAGAGAAATCTAAAAGTAGACTTTAAAAAAAAAGACCTATATTATAGCGGTAAAATAGTATAGATAACGTAGAGATAATAGTATAAAGTTATTAGTAGTTAAAAGATAATACGTAATTTATAGAGACGAAAAAAATTTAAGTATATAAGATTTTTAAAAATACTTTTTTATAGAGAACTAAGCGTTTTAGCTAAGTAGACGTATTAGCTATAAGGGTAAAAAACTAAATAGCGGGGTAGTAGTAAGAAAAATTTAACTTTTATATAGATAAAACGGTTAATATAAAGAGTATATCTATATTAAAGCGGCTAAAATTAATATAATAAAAAAGTATAACGTCTTTTACTATCTTAAAATTAAAAAAGATAAAAGAGCGCCTAAATACTTTTTAAAAATATAGTTTAAAAGCTATTAAAAATAAACCGCGTAGCGCTTTATCTATTAAATTAATTTTTAATACGCTAATAATAATATCTACCATTTTTTAATTCTTTTAATAGATATTTTATATATATATACTTAGATACTTGCGCTTATAATTTAAAACTAAAAAAGTTAAGCCGTAGACTTAGTAGTAATATAACGCGTTATAAATCTAGTAGTATTAATCTAAAATAAAAAATTAAAAAAATTTATATATAAATTATTAGTAATGCAAATAGGACTAGAAATATATAAAAATATAAAGTATAACTATATAAGCTTTTAGTTTTAATAATAGTTATATTTTTAGTTATAATAGCTTATTTTATGTCTATACTTATAACTTATTCTATATTTACTTTTATAGCGGTTATTTTTACCGCTATAAAAGTACGTCTAATTTCTTTTTAAATATTTTAAAGGTTATACTACGCCGACTTTAGTATAGCTAGTAGATAGTAAGAGAAATTAATATAGTTTTTTATTTTAGTAAGTATAGAGTTAAATAGTATAAAAAAATAGTTTTCTATAGTATTAAAAAGAGATAAGACTTATTTATTAAGAAAAATATAATAGTAGAAAGTAAAAGTTAATAAAAGACTTATATTATTATAAAAATTCTTATTACTTATTATATTACTATTATTAGTCTTACGCTAGCATTAGTTATAATTATATAAAAATATAGACTTCTATTTTTACATTAAAAGCCGTAGCCATTTAAAATAAATAATATATTTTTTATTTTATATAAGCTCTTCTTTTATAGTAAAAGATAGACTATTTAGACGGGGTTAAAACTAAAAATAGTATACTTTCTAAGATACCGCTTTTAATATTATTAGTAAACGTAGTAATACTATAGTTTAAAAAGACGTAGTTAATAATTACGTTTTATCTAGTAGTAAGCGGGACTAAATACTATAAAATACTATTATTATTACTATTACTAAAAAAGACTAGTCTAATTTAAGACCTTAAAAAAGTAGTTAGCTAAAATTATTTTTTAGTCTTTTATTTTCTTTTAATAATATTAATTCGAGATTACTAAATAGTATAAACGGGGCGTAGAGTAGCGTCGATAAGGTATAAAAAAAGTAAATAGTTTATAAAAGATATTTTAATAAAGAGATTTATATCTTAGCTATTTTTTTTTATTAAGTATTTAACTTATATAATAAAGCTATTTATACTCTTTTATCTTATAACTTTTTATTATATCTTTAATATATAATTCTAATAAAGTAGATAGAAGGTAAAAGTTTAAAAGGTTTAAAAAAAATAAAAAGATAAAAGTAAAAAAGAAGACGTAAAAAAGTAGTATAAATAATATTTTTTTCTAAAAAAATATAGTTTATTAATTTATTAAGAGCGCTTATACGCCTAGATAAAATATACTATTATTAAAGAAAACTCTTTTTTTTATTTATTATTTATAATATTAATATTTATAGTTTAGCTAATTATATAAAACTCTATATATTTACGTTAATTACTTTTAGATTATAATAGTTATAATTTTATACTATTATAGTAAGTAGCTTATAATAAGGGCTTTAATTATAATAACGTTTTATATTTTATAAAAACTCGAGATAGATATTATATTTAATTAAGTTATAGTATTAGCTAGTTACTAAGTAATACTAGTATAGTACTTTTTTATACTATCTAAATTATAAACTATTTTATTTTATTATAGTATATTATCTTCGAAAATTAAAAAGAAAGAAAGAGTATTTTATAGTTAAAGCTTTAGTAAAAAGTAAACTATTTAATAATAGATTTTCTTTTATTAATATACTAATAATTATTAATTATTAGTATAAAAGAAGAATAGACCGTATCTACTAGATATTTAATAGTTTAGACCGGCGTTATTTTTAAACTACTATTTAGATTAGTTTTAATACTATAGCTACTTTTTTTTTATCTTATCTTCTTTATAATAAAATATTATTATAGTAAAGATATACTAGCTTTTAAAATTTTAAGTAACGTATTATAATAATAGATATATTATAACTAAAAAACACTATAAATAATATTAATAGCTTTAATTTTACGGTATACTATATATATATATATATAAATACTATTATTATATAAGAAATTATTAAAAAAGTAACTAAATAATTTTAATAGATAATAAAATTTATAGTATAAAAAAATCTTAATTTATATTAATACTACTAAAAAAGAGCCCGTCTCTATTAGCCTTAATTACCTTATAATAAATAGTAAAAATATATTAGTTAAATATAATTAAAAAGCCGTATAAAAATAAAAGACTATAACTTTATTACGCTTATTATTCTTTTAATAAGTAATAGTAAGAATAAATCTAATATAAATATTATAGATTTTTATATATTAAATATAGATTAATTACGGTTCGCTTTTAAATTTTATATTATAAAGTAGATAGTAGTAGTATTTATAAAGCTTTAAATAAATATATAGTTACTTTTAAATAGCTAGTAGATAGATATTATTTTAACTACTAGCTTTAAGCTTTATTAGTAGTATAAAAGATTAAAGTAGAAGTTATTTTTTAGCTATTATATAGTCTTATAACGGTAGGCTTTTTCTACTAAGCTTTAGAGTCGCTTAGTAGGTTAAATAACCGTAGAGTCTTACCTTAAAGATAAGAGATAGGAGATAATAATTAGATTAAAAGAGTATTACGTAATTATATAACGTATAGTAAGCCGGTTACCTCTAAGTTAATAGAGTTTAAATTAGAACTTTAAGTTAACTATAAAGGGTTAAGTATCTAGCTAAAAAGTATATCTATATACTATAAAAAAGTTAGTTATAATTTAGTATATAGGTTAGATTATTTGTAATCTATTCTTATTATTTAGATTAGTAGTAATTTTAGTAGGTCTTTAGATCCGTACTAATCTAAGGTAGGTTATACGTAACCTTAGTACTTAGAGTATATTTTTAATATTTAGTTTTTAATAGCGCTAAATAATTATAATTCTATACTATATCTTATCTATTTCTTCTCGCTTATCTACTTTCCGGCTTTCTACCTCTCTATACTACTTTAAGAAGAATTATCTACTTAGACCTTTAGCTTCTAACTCGCCTCTTTAGTCTATACTTTTTTTTAAAGTTACTACGCTCTTAAGGACGTTCTTTCCGTATAGGCTTTAGCTATTACCTACTAGTATTTCTATACGCGCCGTTATCCCGTATTCTTAAAATTTCTATATAGAATCTAAAACCGTACGGCTCTTTCGGCCGTAAGGCTACTTAGCCCTTACGGCGTATTTTTCTATACGGGCTTTTCTTTCTTAGGGTTATAGAACCCTTATTCCCTAGGGTTTATAATAGAGGGTAAGAATAGTACCGTCTCTATACTATACTTAGTTTAGAAATATATTTCTAACGTATTAGTAATATACTAATATTTCTTATAGAAGTCTTTTTAAGACCGTTATAGTCTAATTAAGTATATAAAGAGAAATTACTACTGCCTTCCCTCTAACCTACTCTTAGAAGGTAAACTATTAAAACTTAATATTAACTAAGCTTAATATACTCTTAACTCCTTTATAGCGCATTTTAAACGCATTCTACTTACGATATTTAGTGGCTATTAAGCAAACTATAAGGAGATATAAGGAGCTTAAGGCAAAGAAAGAGCAGTAGAAAGTCTCTAAGGTAACACATTATTAAAACGATAGCAACGCATGTCTACAGGCTCCACGCAACATCAGAACCGGCCCCAAGCGGAAAAACGACTCGGATTACGCCCCTACGCCGCCAAAACGCCACAGCCTTGATACCGTGCGGTCTGTTCTTCAGAGCTTTGATATCGACATAGACGGCGTCCCTGCCATAGCCGCCTTTCTTGATGTGCCTCTCATCCAAAACGTCAACTCGATGCTTGATGGCGAGCGTCCGCAGATATCCGCATGGCAACACTGGGACGAACAGCTCGCTCTTAGCACGGTGCGCGACCTCATCCTCGCCGAACTGCTGGGCGCCAGCCAGATATCCGTCTGGCAGGGCGGCGCCCCGTTGACCTCGGACCCCGGCATGGAAGCGGCGCGTATCTTGAATTCAATCGGCACACGGAGCGCCGGCCTTTCCACCTCATACATCATGAACGCGCCCGCACAGCGGCTCAAGCAGCACAAGATGATGCCGGAGCAGCTGGAGCAGCGCACCATGCTGCGCGAGCAGGAAGCGAGCGCCAACATCACACCGCGCGGCGTTTTTGTGGACCTGCACCACGGTAAGCAAGCATCACGGCCCACAGCCCCAGCACTAGCCCCCACCCCAGACACGACGTATGGCATGGAGACGCTTTGGGGCGGCCCCAAGCTCTGGCCCTTCTACCCCCCCAGCGAATCCGATCCCGCCGCGCTGGCCCGTTCATTCGGCAAGCAAGACCGTCTGCAGAGCTGCCACGAGGACTTGAGAGACGGCTTCGCTATCCTACAGCGCGAAACCGAGACGCTGCTATTGCCGCCGTACTGGCTACACGCTACCTTCGCGCTCGGCGGCAGTGTACTTGCTGGTCGCGAGGTTGTGTTCGCAAAGGAGCTGCCCAAGCAGCTGGAGAATGTCGGACTGGACATTCGGAGGGTGGAGCGCGAGGAGGCCGGAAGCGGTGCCGACAAACGGGTGAAGCGCTTGGTGAGGGATCACGTAAAGTGCCTGGTGAAAAATGTGAGCCATGCGCTGGAAAGGTGCAGAGACCAGGGCATCTGCAGAGCTATATAGGAGGCCTAGGCGGCGCAGAAGGGGCTGGTGCTCCAGCCACTGGCCACGAAGGATATGAATGAAGCGGCTAGTGCGTGGAAGAAATATCTAGAAGCGGAGGGCGGTAAGGCTGTACGGCTGGTCCTCTGCCCGTTGTGCGGCAAGGAGGACTTGGATCTGGTTGCGCACATCAGAGCCGTTCACTTGAAAGGTCGGGAGTGAAGATCATCGTCCGTCGGAATAAAAGCGGGGTGGCGTGTGCGTCGTTCCTCCGGACAGAGTCTGATCCGCGCGCCGTTAGTGGAGAGTCGACCGCTGCTTATTGCCTTTCTTAGCTAGCGCTTCTGTATCTTTAATTCAACCGCATCATAACCTAGAGGCGATGCTTAGTAGGGCGTGCACCGTATTCCGATACAGCCGCGCATTGGGATGGCCAAAGGTCCGTCTAAGCTGCATGTTCCACCGATATTTAGCGGCATCTAAGATGTTATATAGTAGCACTCTAGTCTCGGCTAGAATCTTTAATACTATTCTTAGCAGCCAACACCCGTACTAAACATTACGCATTTTATCTCTACCCTAACTTTCTTTCTTACCAATCCGTCTCTTTGCCTTAACCTATCTTAGTAATAAGCTAACTACTCCTCGGTAATCCTAGCGTATTATTAGCGTCGACTACGGCCTTAGGGCTTTAAGACGTTTTAAAAACTTATAACTAATTAAAAAATTTTAATATCTTAGCCGCCGCTTTACATCCCGACTTAAAAAACTATATAGTCTAACTCTAGCTAGCTAAATTCTAATTCTATCTATATTTTATTACCGCCCTAAAGTACTAACTACGATATAGCCCTTATATATTAAGTATAAATTTTTTTTTAGCGCTGCGTTATTTTAGTAAGAGTATACTTAATAGATAAAAAAGTAGTTATAGATAAAAGTAAAATTTATTTTTTTTAGTATTTTATTTACTAGAGTTAAATATCTTTATTTTAAAAATTACTATTTTTATATTAGTCTAATAAAGAACCTTAGCGATTATTTTAAAAATAATTTACTATTTATTAGTATATAGAGAGACTCTATAGATAGATATACTATTTTTTAAAACGTTTAAAAGTATTTAGCCTACTAATCTAATAGATAGTAGACTTTTTAAAAGTATTAATAAAGATAAAAGCTATAGTATATATTAGTTTTAAATAGACGATAAGATCTTTAGTCTAATTAAAAATTTAAATAACCGTAATAATAGTAATAAAAAAAGCTTTTAAAAGAGCTATCGACTTATTATATATAGATATTAAACGCTTAATATTATTCTTTTTATCTAGTAAAACGTAGTAGAACGCGCTAGCGAAAATATTTTTAAGCTTTTTTATATTATTAAAGTCTTTTTTCTATTTTAAAGCTATACTATATATAGTAATATTTATTTTAATAGTTATATCTATTATATTACTCTATAGTTTAGCCTAAAGCTAAGATTATCTAAAAAAAAAAATAGTAGTAAATAAAAAAGTCTAAGACGCTAACTTATAATTTTATTATAAAAAATTATACTATTAAATAATTTTATATTAGTATAATATCTTTTTAAGTTTTATATATAGAGGTTATCTACCACGTTAGTAAATCTATACTATAAAATATTAGTTAAATAATTATCGTTACTCTTTTTTTAAATGACGATTCGAGTAAAAAGAAATTTAAAAAATAAAATAAAGCTAAAGAGGGCGTTTATAATAGTTTTAATTTTAAAATAAAATAAAAAGTATTCTAATAGAGGGCTATAGATAATAAAAAGTAAAAAATAATAAAATCGCTATACTCTTTAATAAAAATAGAGAAGATAAATAAAAAAATTAATTATTTTTTCTACTTTTAGATCGCTAGTAACGACTATAGTACGCTTTTAAAAAAAATATTATTTTTAATTTAGTAAAAAGACGGCTTTATATCTATATTTTCTAAAGAAAAGCGGAGAGCGGCTAAACTAATTTAATATAAAATAAAGTAAGAAGAATAAAAATAATAATTTATAAATTTTTCTTAATAGAGTAATTCTATAAATCGTTTAATATTTTAATAAAATAATATTTATTTATCTATTATATCTTTATTATTATCTCTAGTTACCGCGCTAAATAAGTATATAAAAGTAGATAAATATTATTATTAATATAAAAAATAAATAGAACTCTCTATATTTACTATATATTTAACGTAAAAAAATAGATATTAAATAGACTTTATAAGTAAAAAGAGAAAAAAAAAGCCGCTAAATATATAAATATCTTTATAGTATTTAATTAAATATAGCGTATTATTAAAGATAATATCTATTATTATTATTATAATAAAGTAGAATATATTAAATAAAAGTAACTTTTTTATATATAGTTTAGAGAAAGTCTACTATATAGTTTAGCTTACATTTTGTTGGACAAACCAGAGGGTTTCGCTTTTACTTCCTTGTTTTCTTTTTCAGCAGATTCGATTTCATTCGCGCGCACGAAATCGAAACAGAGCTTTCTATTAAAGGTAGAGGAGGAGAACGCAGCCTTGGATCTCAGGGCCTACGATCAGCTGGATGAACTGGGCATTCTGCTGGCTTTTTTCTCTCTTTAGAGATGCATGTCTCGACCCGAAGGTAGACCATGCGGCTGCTGGCTAGTTAGGATAACGGCGAAGTTCCCTTCAGCCCGTCCTCGCTCTCTCCTCACTACTGGAGTGTGCACTCTCCCCGACAGATTCCAGCTTATTACTCCTGTTTCCTGGTTTGTCAGCGCAGTCCCTGGTGCTACTAGCAGAGGATGGCTCGCACGATGCTCAAGTTTAAACATCTTCATGTCTACCGTGCCTCGCCATCGACCGCATCCGCACCCCATTTACCGGGGCCCTTCAGCCCACAAGAGGTGGAGCGGCTGATAATTGACAACAACCAGTATTACTCCCTTGTTCCTGAGAAATTCACGTGCAGTGCCTCTTCTGATGGGAGGAGTAGGCGCGTCCTCTTCCCCGAATCAGAAAACGTCTGCATGCACGCCATGCTGGAAGAAACATTCAAGAACACCAGCTGGACGCACGCCGCCGCCATTAGTGGCCGACAGCGAGACTTGATGCGCCGTACAGGACATTATAAGGCAGCTTGGTGCTGCCGGAGCCAAACGACTATACAATGTCTATTAGCCTACATCCGCCGCATCATATAAACGGCTCTCTTACGATTATTCAAGACTTCGACCGCGTCGCAGCACTACCAGGCCGCTCGCGTCTATGTACCCCCCGGTTCCACCTGGACACTTCGATGCCGTCATGGCCGGGAACAAGCCGCTGACCCTCATCCACTCCGCCTAGGGCAACATTGCCGACCAGTGCCTGTACCTGCCGATAGCTATAGACTTTCTTCGGCGGCGAGCTCTCCCGTAAGGGGTCCGATACTGCAGAACGAGTACGTAGAGTGCCCAACGACGACGTCTGCATGCTCATGCGCGCCCACACGCCGAGACCGTCGGCGACTCGGCCAGCCAGGGGCATGTGGAGAACATGGAGCAATATATGACGATCGACTTTGCAGTGCGGAAGCAGTCCATGACAGCTGGAACATGCCTCGAACTGTATGCTGAAATTCCCGTAGCCGTGCGGCGAAGACTCAACTCCTACTCACCTTGCTCCTGTCGGCACAGCTGCCAGCTCCCCATGACCTCTCTGGATCCGCCTTCTGCATTCTAATTGAGGTACCGCTCGTAACTGGCGCAGCTGCTGAATGTAGAGTAGGCTCAGCACAAAAAAAAACCGACCTCGAGTCGTAAGACCGCATTCTGTGCTGTCTACTGTTCGAACAGAACGGACGTCGTTCTACTTCATCACGTTAAAACACGCAAACGGAACCCGAACAGCGTTGGACATGCGAGCTTTATTATCGTCAACGAAGGAAGTCAAACCAGTAAATGCCCATCCTTCACCCGTTGGTCACCTACATATTGTAACTAACTCTCAGAAGTCTTCCGAGGAAATTCTTTCAAATGCAAGCACCACCTACTTATTTTTCTTTCGCCTCAACGATGTTCAGGAACACAAATCTACCAGCAGGTCCTTATTCGACGAGACTATGACTTCGTGAATAACAAAAAAGGTGCCCAGTATATCATGCAGCATTAACTAACGAAAGAAATGGGCAAGGACGTGGTCGTTATTATAGTAAGATTGACCCCGCCCTGCTCGCTTACTCACTTATTCATTTACACTCCCTCTCTTTTCCTCCCGGGCTCCCTTCATCCCATACTCGTCTGACAAGTCCCGTTCTCCATTATCCACTTTCGCCAACACCTTTCGCGCCATCCGGCGCCAGCTTCCCTAGCCAGCCATTCAGCGGGCCGGCCTCGGACCCCAACCACCAATGGCACGGCCACCCAGCTGGCCAGCTGCATATTCACGCTCGCCAACCGAAAGCAATGCGGGCTTCCCACCAAGGCTCGCAATAAGCTGTGTTTCGAACACCAGCCGTAGCAGCAACCGCAGACACCAGCGACATTAATAACAATAGCACTGTCGTGAAACAGGTGCAGAGACAGCAACCCGGGAATTTCAGCCTCGTGTTTTTAGAGCCTCCTTGGGCGAAGACCGGGTGGATCGCGTCGACGCTGGCCTAGTCAGCCTGGCTAAGGCGCGACACTCGGAAACAGAGAATCCACCGTCGGGACAAATGAGCCGCAGCCCCGGCCGTGCCGTGCTGAAGATCTTGACGGACCCGTGTGAGCTGGAGGCACTGCCTTTGTCGTCGAGGAATGATGTAGGACGTGGTAAACTGGAGTAGGTACACTTCGCGGACGCTACCTGCGTGCGTGGAGCCTACTGTGTCTATAGCAAACAAGCTGGTAAGTGTTTGGGACCGCTAAACCCGATAGAGATTTGCAGAAACAGCCGCGATTATGCTTTAGCTGCGCTGACTGCGTGGTATTAAAAGTTGGCGAATGCTACGGTTAGGGTGAGTCTTACCTGTATTAGCGCAAACCAGGGGTCGCAACTTGATCGGCTTGCAAGCCGCTTGTTTGATGAAGCCCTTTGCGCTTGTTGCGAGCCCTGACCTACACCATGCATCGATGATGCCGCCGAGCCGCCCTGCTTTAAGCTTATTGTTCCTAAATCCAGACCGGCGCAAACAGTATATGCTAGTATCTCTTGCTTTTTCCCGCTCTTCCCCTGCTGCGCTTTGCGGGTGCGGGTACGGACACGCAGGTCCTTCGAGGACCTAGCTGTTGCCGAGAGTGTAGTCCGCTAGGCTTGCTCGAGGGCGAACTGGGCAATGCGGGAAAGATGGAATAGTCGTGGAATCGCGCCATATAACGGATCGAAATAGGCCACAAGCCTTAAAACCGCCAGTAGACGGTTACCCCCAGCTTCACCAAAACACCTGATCGTTCCTTAGTCTTTATAGAATCCAGTAGAATGGAAATAGAGCGAAATGTTTATAAACTACCATAGGAGGCGGAGCTTACAAGCGGGAGAAGCAAATATAACCGAACAAAGCCTAAACACCTATAAAGATCTCTGGTTACTGACCTCTATACCTCTGACCGACCAGGACCAAGCCAAAGAACAAGAACATCACACTCTCGCAAGACTTAAGGATGCCTTTAAGACAGCGCAACACGATGTAAGGCTCAATATTACTAGAGCTACGAGAGAGACCACGCTAATGCTTCGATCGCAAGCCCATCAACCGACCGCCAGCCGCTCCACGACGAGGTCCGCGAGACGAGGCTCTTGCTTCGTTCCATCCGCGAGGCGACCGGCAGCCTCGCTGCCCAAGTCCGGACAACGGCGGTCCTCCTCCGCGCCGTCAACGCGGCGGGCAGCTACCTTGCTGCCGAAAACAGGCACGCCAGGGCCGAAATCCAGACGCTCTTGATCCTCCTCCGCGCCACCCGCGAGATGGCCGCCAGCCTCCCCGCTGCCAACCGTGAGGCCGAGGTCGAGCCAGCCCCTCCTACCACCACCGCTGCCGAGGTCGCGGAAACCCCGACCGAGAGCCAGGCTGTAGCCTTGACGGGCACCGCGGGCTTTGCACTGCTGGTTGCCGGGCTGATCTACTGGGGACAGCACTTCAACCGCGAATAGGGTTACATGTAGAAGACTACGGAATGGCCCATCGGCAAGAAGAAAGCGATTTTGGAAGTGTTGATGTTATTTGCTTTTCAGTTCCGGTGCAATTTTCTCAAATGGCTTCGAAGAGGACGCAAGTGCGGGCGTCATTGTAAATAATATTACCCAGGAGCTTCTGGGAGCAAAGAGCGATTATCTCGTACCTACCCGATTCCGTGAAATGTCGGCGGAAGTTTACTCGGCAAAGAGTCTTTGGCAAAGTCCCGCCAGAGCTCTCGGCAACACAACCGCCAATTGAATGTCTGCCGGACGAGGCACTGCTACCCCTTCTCTTCCTTCCTGGTGCTCTGGCTGCGGACGCGCTGCTCAGTCGGTCGACGTCAGGCTTCCAGATGAGCCGTGAGAACGGCTGCAGCCCGAGCCGGTCGGAAGACCTGCCATAGCTGCACTAAAGATGGTATGATGATATCTTTACGCTGGCACGAGTGCTGGCGACAGCGCGGCTTGGTGCTGAGCCGGCTCTCACGACGCCGCAGATCCTCGTACACTAATTGGTATAGCAAGTATTCGACGCTCACACGACCAACCTACCTCCTTACGCGCTGCCAAGGTCGACGTCGTACCCAGATTGTTAATATTATAGAGAGGTTTACATAATTCCAAGGTTGGTCATTAAGGCTCCGGCTTTTTCATCACTACTGGTCAGGAGCTATAGCGGAGAGTCGAATGTGCATGCTGGTAAGCTTCGGGAATAAGAGAGGATTGACTGTAGTAAGATATTGGTGTAGAAGTCGGCGCCTGTCTCCCAACGTAGAATCCCAGAGTCCCGCTGTTCCTGGCGCTAGACCACAGATAAGGCCCACATCCGTAATCGACCTGCTTGATGGCGCAAGTGGCGATAAGTCTCCAATGTTGGAGCTCGCGCTATCTCTGCCAGCACAGCCATCTCCGCTTTTACATCCCTGTGAGTCTAAATCCTCCATATATCCCCGTCGCCAACGTTGCCCATGCTACTTCCGCTCAGCCACCCTGCACCACATCGATGCTGTCCGAAACGTCTGAAAGCTCGAACGACCCGCTTCCCATCAGACCGGGCCTGGCGGTTGACGGGCATACGGCTGTAGCGGTGCGCGAGACGGCCCCCCAAGGGATGAAGCGGGCACGAAGCTCGGCCTGAGTCAGAGACGTCAGGTTGTGCCACGGGCGCAGAGGGTGGGACGTCGGGTTAACAAAGGCGTCTTTCTTTGCCAAAGTCGAACAACTCGGGCGGAAAAATGTTTCAATGATGAGACAATATCTCTGCGCTGTCGAAACCCGCTCCTCCTGCGTGATTCTAGGCGACAGACCTTGTCGTTTGGAGCTGCGTTGCTTCTAGAGCATCGCTGTGGAACCACAGCAGGGCTGGCTCCGATGCCCTCGCAGGCAGAGGCCGGGATTTAGGACGCTCACAACTCACTCAGGCCGAGCTTTTTAGTAACCGGATTGCAAAGCATCGGGACAGCTCATTAACGCCAATCAATGATGCGCTGGACCAGCAATGGCGCATTCAGCTATCCTTCTGCAGGCGGTTTCCAAAAGGCGAACAAAGCCACCACGCAGCGCAAACAGCGCAGAGAACACGAATCCAGAAGCGAGGGGCTCTTGCGGTTCAGGATTTAATCGATGGAGCTGCTATCAACCAGCAGATGTCGCGGAAATTGCACCAAAGTGGTGCGCGATCGGGCGGGGGCTGCAACAAAGCACCGCAAGTTGGTCTAGACTGTCGGGGTAATAACTTCCAAGTACCTAGACGATTCGCCAACATTTATCTTGGGGAAGTAGTGCTGCTCTCATCCGCCGAGGTCTTTATTTCTCGAAAACGGGGACTTTAGGCCGGCTGGGGGCAATAAAAGCCAGCCGGATCCGCTTACATCCTTCCACCAAACGTGAGAAAAGCTATGGCGCAGCATTTCGCCTTCTGTTCGTAGAAATCTTGAGCCTCGCTCCCCTCCGCCTGCCGCGAACCAGCCTCCCTCAGCGTGAAGTGCATGTCCCTCAACAGCTTAGCCAGAAGCGTCACAGCATTGCGGTTAATGCGGTCCTCTAGCCAGCTGTGGAACTGCTTCGTGTTAAGCCGAAGGTTAGACGGACGTAAGCCAGGGACGGCTAGCCTTTAAGATAGTCTCTCGAAAAAGTCAAGCTGCATCTCTGCCTTGGTGCTATCGAAGAGGCCGACCAAGTTCTTGCGTGCATAGGAGCCCAAGTCAAGGAGCCGATCGCGGTAAACGTCGTGCGCGCTCGGATCGTAGTCCCACATCTTCAAAATCCACTCTTGCATCTCCAAAAGGAGGCAAGGTTTCTGAAGTAAGGCGCAGTTGATGGGCTTCGAGGCACTAGCTGCATCGCCGCGGCGGATTAAGGACAATTTCATAGCCTCTTCGACTTCTGCTGCCTGCGAAGCCAATGGATGTGGTGACGGAGAACTGTCTCCAAAGTGCGTCGAATTTTGGCTGGAATTCGCCTCGGTGGGGGTACCGGCGATGACGTCTTGTAAGGAGGTCCCGCCATCGGCCAATGCTTCAGTTGCCTTGCGTTTCTGGGGACGACGGACGGCATCGGAATCCTTGAACAGCTTGGTTTCATCGAAAGGCTGCCGTGATGTTCCCCAGGTAATCTCATCCGGGGAGAGCATTCGGTCGATGGGAGAGGGCGCGGCTTCATGGTAAGGTGGAGGTTGCTCAAGACACGGATTCCAGCCTGGGGGTTGTCTGGCGTCTTCATCGCAGGGGTATTGGGCCCAGTCGTTTCGCACTCCACGGCAGCCTTCGTACATGTGGTCTAAATCAAGCTCCGGCGTGATGAGCTGCTGGGTTTCGATTGTGCGGAAGTGGGTTACGGCGGAGATGTTGGAGAGGTAGAGGTCCAGGTGGGTGGTAAGTGACAAGTTCCGCCAATGCAACAGCAGCTGGTGCTGTAAGCCCTCTAGGGGCATCTGCGCTCCCGTTGGAAATGAAGGCATGACGGCGTAGGCAGGGCACGCAAGGTCCATTGTCACTCGAAGAAGCTTGGTGTCGAGACCAAGGCCATTTCTCCTCAGCTGATCGGGGCGAAGTTGGGCAATATGGCGGGCAGATAGGACTTCAGGCTTAATCTGCAGGTTATTAACGGGTATAACCAGGTATATGGATCTTACATTCTTCCAGCTACGGCGCTTGAGAGGTAGGTGGAGGTAGATTAGGAGCCTGCGCCCGGATTGGATGTCGCGGTGGATTGATAGGGTGACTTTGGCTTTCGCACTTTCTTCAGCATCAGTCAACCGCCCGAGGGTTTGATATTCCCCAAAGCTTGGATATCCAACAAGAGTAGGTTCGGCCAAAATCTGTTCCAGTGTCCCACCCACAATTTTCGGCGAATGATCAGGCATTTCGTTGACGGTCGGGTTGCGAAGTACCGACACACCAGCGGGCCTGCGTTCACGAAGACGCGAAGAGCGGGCACGCGCTGCGATTAGAGTTCACAAACGAGGCGACCTGGACGAGGCTGCAAGGCCCGCTACCGGAAACGCGAAGAGCCCACACAGCAGCCAAGTGGCTACGCGGACTTTCACGCCCTCGCGCCGTTGCGAAGTACCGACACACCAGCGGGCCTGCGTTCACGAAGCCGAGCAGGCAACGCGAAGAGCGGGCACGCGCTGCGATCAGAGTTCACAGACGAGGCGAGCCGGGCGGCGACTTCTCGAACCGGGAGCGGGGTGCTGGGAGCAGGACTGGGTGCGGCGCTGGCGGAGGTGTTGCGGAGTGGCGAGGGAGGGCGTGCGCCCGGCGTTTGAAGTTCGCACCTCAGGTTATCGGTTACCGTACCGAGGTTTTTCCGGTCGCGCTGAGCCCGCAGGCATGAATGGCAACTAAATCCTCTCTTAATCTCGTTGCTGGCGAATGTCCGAACTGCCAAGTCCTCATGCCTGCCGGTCGCGCTCATGCCCGAGCTTCTCGAATCAATTACGTCATCTTCCCTCGCGTCATCACCGCCAGCGCCTTGCCCATGTCACGTGATTGAGATAACAGTAGGTACGGTAAAGCCCCAGAATATTACCGAGAGCAGTGTTAGCGCTCCCTAAATTGAAGCTGACTGACTTTATTGGCTATCTTTTCAATAGTCGCATGGCTATGCTCGGCTCGATTTTCCCCTCCACGCGGTTAGAAAATTCTCCGGCACACCCAAATCGCCAATCCTCAACCCTAAGATATATGGATTGAATTGATCCGTTCGGGTTTCTATGGAGACATAAGAGCCGTCCGTACTTTGCCTTGCCTCACTCTCAGCCCACCTCCGCTTAGCGATTGTGCTGTTCAGAGCGTGCACACGCGGTCCGAGAAACATTGAAATTCTCTGTTTCTCGCCTGCGATCAACAAGACAACCTTTACTTAACCGCGAAACTGTTACTCTCGAATGAAGGCACAAAAGTAGCACTTTGGTCTTACTCTACTGATTTCAACCCTCCTTACTTGTCCAAGAGCCAGCGTATGACACCTTTACAACGGAAGGCAAGATAAAATATGATTTCATCCACGTAAACAAGACACGCCTACTGCCGCTGCTTTCTGGACGCTGGTGGAAGGTGGTACTGCACCTCCTGCACTCGAACGGAAACGCCCGCTCGTAAACTCGCTGAAAGTCAACACCGCAGTGAACATGCTTGGACGAGTGAGTGTACTGAGCCCAAATGTTCCAGAACCACCGAGCAGTAGCCTGTCAAGCGCACCGCTTCGCAAATATGCAGGCTCTGAACTTACATGATAAAGATGCGGCCTTCCCAGCAGTCTGTTGTTTCGAGCAAACAGGGCGAGAAAAATTGGGTACTTGTGGTTCTCAGGACAGCAGGTGAGGGCATGGGGGTGCAGGCGCCTCCAAGACCAGCCGGTTACCTGTACCAAGTGACTGAGCTTGATACCATCGCTGCGAAATCCTCATGCAGGCGTCCCTGTAACCACGGCTGGTAGTCTCTATCAGAAACGTTTACATGATGAATACTTGAGCGCAGAGGTATCCCTAGTTTCAGCAATGAAGATTACATTTTACTTCAACAGTGCTGAGTTCATTCTCTCGTTCAGAGCCAAGAGACACGTCTTCAGCAGATTTGGGCCGCTTTATCGTAATCTGGCGTAACCTCAGTAAATGCCGTGATGAGATGTCCTTGGCGAGATTTGTTAGCCATGACATGTCCTTTCTTACAATGATTGCTCCACATGGAATTTACTTGATCTTTCTTCCGGTGAATGCTGTAGTCCAATAATCTGCACAAATCGAGATAACAGACCCGGGTGAATAAGTTGCTGCCCATTCTTATGATCCCTGAATTTCGTCGTGCAGAGCATTGGCTTGGAGTAGCTTCTAATCATCAGGTATCTAACTAGTCAGCGTCAGGACTTATTGTCCTGTTCAACACTTTGAGGTATGCGTCTCTTTGAACAGAATACGTGGGAATTATTTACTCAGCCCATCAAGTCTCCCCGAATGCTCATTTCATTCGTCTTCGGACTCTATTGTATGCTTGATGTTTGCTGTGCTAGAAAGATTTCGGGAAGAATTACGCCTATCTCCCTGGAGAAAAGTAGCTGGCTCGGTGCGTAGAGGTATGGAATTAAAATACGGTCCGAAGTGATCCGCTTCTTTAAGATAATCTAAATGCAACATTGCAGTGGAACCTCTCAGCCTCGACCACTCTACTTCGTACCCCTCTCTTGAAGAAGGTAGGTGTTACTCTCGATAGCATCGTCGTTGTCTGGCCGGAGGCGCTCGCCTTTCACAATGAGAGAGCTCGGATGCTTGAAATTGAAGATGGCCATAGCCGGAAGTATAAGCGTCGCGTCGAAGAGGTAGAGATACACCTCGCTCGACCGGAGCTCGCCCTCATCTCCTTGAACGTACTCAATAAGACGGAACGTAGTGCGTATAACGATAAGTCCTCCAGCGAAGAAAAGAACGCCGAGATACGTCCGCCACTCGACACACCATCTGAGTTGAAATTCTTTTGTTAGCTCACTGTAGGACTGCTATGTCGGGTATCGAATCTACTCACAAGGCGTCGGTGAGATTGTTCTGGAGCCGAAAGTTGTAGTGGATAGCAAGAACAAGAAACAAACAAAAGAAGCCGAGCTGAATCATCAGGCCGACGGCTATAAAGTGTTCACCTCGTTCCATGCCGGCTTTTGCGCCGTTAGCTTTCGTGAGCATAACACCGCCTATATCAATCGCAAATCAGTCATATATACGCTAATCTTCGGGAATCCATACCTGTAGCTTGGGTGACACCCGAGAGAATGTCACCAAGAAGGAGTAACTTAGTGCGCCAGGAAGCGCGAACCAAAGCCAGCCGCTCCCCACCGGTCTCGTGGATAATGTGGCCCAAAATGGGGTACATGGATGCGGCGAGCGGTGCTGGCGCCATCAGAGGGAGTATAGTGTTCAGGATATACAGGGCAGTTGTGCAACCCGGGTACTCTGCAGTCACAATAGAACGCGAAAGATACCCAACAATTTCACCTAGGACTCGTGTTAGTTGGGCCGTGGTTCTTTGAGGTAGTACATACAAATACCCCCAAGGACGAAGGGAATAAAGTAAAGAGTCCGATATCTGATAACCTGGGTAAGGTGGATTGCCGTGGTTACGGCAAAAAAGACTGCTACTGCGATGGCGGCTATCAAGCTAGGCTTATATTGTGTGAAGCAATGCGAGGTTGGGGTAGACATCTTAACGAATGAAAAAATCTCAATCAGAGAGTGGAGATTCAGATCAGTGAAAGAAAGAACGTCGAGTTGTCTGGTAAAACTTGAACAAATGAAAGATGATTTTCCTTTTAACTACACGGACTCGTATATGGTTTGTAGATCTTGCAGTATACGGTTTGCAGATCTTGCAACCTTAATGCACCGCCCCAACAGCTGAAAGACAGCCACGTAACGCATGCAAAGTCTATTCTCCCCCTTGGCTTTGTTTCCGGCGGTATGCGTTGATATCCGGAAGTGTGGTTATGGCTTTCTGCACGGCTTTGCAGAACTGGCACGCTACGTATACGTGCGAGGCGTAGATCCCAGAGGGGTGAAATGCAAGTAAGGAATGATTGGATATAAACAGAGGAGATTGGATCCGTAAATATAGATGCTCAGCGGTTCGAGAGGCATCCAAGGAGGCTGACGTCACGGGCCGCGGAAGGATATCCGACTTTCCGACGGTTCCCCGGTGGACCTGATCGTCGGGGTTGGCCAGCCGCTGTGGCTTGGATATGCCATTGCAACCCCAACAGAAAACATATTCCACCGTCAGAATAGCTATTAAAAACATAGTTCCACAAAGATAGCATTTCGCCATAGCTCGTGTCATGGCATACTGTATATCCTGCGTTGTCGTTGTAACGCCGAGTCGAGTGTCCAGGTTTCCTACACTCACACCCGGCCTACCCCCGTTATTGCTTCATTTACCATCTCCCAGGACGTCGTCCATCTCTAGAAAGTCAGCAAGCTCCTCCTGGTAGGCAGTCGCGTATGCGCTCAGATCAATCAGGGCGGTCAGATTCAGGCTATCGCGAGCAATGTCCTCGCCGTCGGAAGCGAGGTCCTCGTAGCTGGAACACTGACTAAAGGTGTTGGCATCGTTTGCTTGATGGAAATATCAACAGATGTGGCATCATACCATAAGCGCTACTACACACCTCCATCGCATCCTGCGCTCGGCATAAGTCCTTCGTATCTGGGTCACGGCGCAACGGATGGCCTCATAATCTCATAGCACCGAAGGCAACGCCCAAAGAGTGTCGCGCACGTTGTGAAGGCAGTCAAAATGTACATCATACTCTAATTTGAGCACATTTGTTTCCCCTCTTGTCGTACAAGAGTTTTGTTCTCTATCGCGGCAGCCCAAAGCGCTCAATGGATTGCTGCCCGCTGTGGAGCGAAGCCGATTGGATTCCTCTCGGTGGAAATACTGAGATTAGTGCAGCCCTGCGGCACAGCACAGACCAAGGCCTCTCTTCACGCCTCTACCACCAGGCACCAGCGAACAATGAATAGAAAATCAGCCATACCATCACCCTTGATCTCCTTTCATCCACCTTAACATCCTTCAATCTCCATCTGTCCACCGCCACGCCACACAACGCACCCCCAAGGAGTCCTTCTTCACCCGCTTCCTCCCCTTCCCCTCCCAGTCCGCTCTACATCCCAAAAATATCGACACTCGCATCTTCTACAACCCCCTCAGCGCGGACCCAAGTTATCGTTGTCTCTTTCTTCATTATTGTGTTCTGCCTTTTTTCAAAGAAGCCCAAGACATAGTATTTTCTACTATACGTAGTTCCCCCAGGACGACTCTAAAGCCCACTTCACTGCTCAGGAGTTCCGTAAGCTTATGAATCAAGCGCGGAACGACATTCGAAGAGCCGCAATCGACCTATATTTAAGCCTCATTGCCGTTGCCTCACCCTCTCCCCTTCCTTTTTCCATTTTGATCTCTTCACAGTTTCTTTTCATCTCTTTCCTCCCCCGTTATTTCCACCGCTCCCAATTTTCTTGCTCTAGTCCCAGTTCCGTTCCTGAGTTTGTTCTTTTTCAATCCATGGGGCATCAGTCTTCACGTATCTGCTCGTTGGAGTAGTACTGGTGACAATGCGAGATGGGAATTACCCCCGCGACTTCGCCACTGCTTACTAGTTGCGTTGGTCACCCACTGTTGACGCTGGGAGTGGCAGAACACGAACAAAGCATCATGGAAGGACTTGTACGGGTTGCACAGTTTGTATTCAGCAATTCATGGGTATGCTTGATTCACTGCTCTGATGAACCGTCGTCTTATAGTTGCGCATGGTTGTTCGCCATACTGCAGCTTGGAGTCAAGAACTGGGCTGATGGGGTCCGCAATACTAACTGTGAGAGATGATGGCTCCTTTCGTGATCTCAGTATCATTGCCAGTGGGAGGGAGAGGCAATGCTATGCGGCTTGGGTCAGCCTCTGGGCGTCTGGAAGTACATACATGCAGAAGCCATTCAGAGGCGAGCTCGACGATGATGTTTCTCGAGTGTCACTTTCCATGCGTTGTCAAGCTCGGCGGTGCCTAGCGCACTTTGGACCAGAGACACGCCGCACGCCCTATGTCGAAGCGTGCGCCGGTCTTTCACCATTTTGTCTGACAATGGGAGTGCTGGGTCAGTTTCAGGCGCATCCCTGCTTGAGCGTCGCTCTGCCACCCTACTGGCGGCTCGAGGACTCGCTCAGCAGCTCGTAATGAGCAGAGAGTTGGCGCAGGATGCCGCGACGGCCACCGCATCTCCCTGCACTTGCGCGAGCGCCAGTGATTATGCTAGACATATATCTAGGCGCCAACCTTTCCAACGTACCTACCGTCATCACGGTGGTCCATTAACCATGTACAGTTCCTGCTCGTTCTCGTTTCCCACCCCCTTCATTGCTCTGGCTGGTCATCAATGACTTCTGCCGGAGCATGCACACTCTCCTGTAATCAACAGATCGCGGAGGGAATACTCTTGGGATAAGTTGCTGTTGAACAGTGCAATGGGTTCACGAAATGTATCTTCCTGGATACACTTTTATTGGCCATCTGGAGAGAATAGAGAAAGGCACTGGATTAGATTGTAGACGAAATTTAGTAAAGATACTTGCTATAGGCTGGCAGTTGCGTTTGAGACCGTGCTGGCTGGGGCGCTCTTCTGATGTGCCATCTGCGGAGGCACTGGAAAAAAATTAAGTAGAAAGAAACAGGCAAGTATTGAAAATAATCGATACTCTTGATCGTAATCCTCGACGCATCCACAGCCTCATGCATCCCCGCCGCCTGCACCAGCAGCCGTCCTCTGCGCCGCCTCCAGCAGCACAGCCGCGGCTCGGGGCGTCCACTGCTCCAGCTCGGCCGCCAGGCGGTCAAGAGAAAGAAGGCCGGCAGCAGCAGCATCGGAACGTCGATCAGCGCGCGCCTCATGCACCCGTGCATGCTCGTAGTCGTCGTCGAAGGCGTTGTAGCTGTCGAAGGCGTTGTAGCTGTCGAAGGCATTGTAGTCGTCGTCGGCGCTGCGTCGGGGAGGCGTCGCAGTTGCACCGTGACCTGCCGACGCCGACGAAGACGACCGAAGGCGGAGACGGAGGCAGCGCCTCAACCGTCGCCACCACCGCCTCAATGGACGGGGATGACCCTCGTCGGGGCGGCGGCCGGTGCTCGGCTGGAGGTCAGTCGGAGGAGCGAGAGTGCCATGGCCCGAGATGCCCAGTCCGACGGGAGCTGGGGGAGGACGCGCAGTGGAGAGTGCGATCACAGCCATCATGGAGCTCAAGCGGTCTTGGGCTGTATTGACCATGGTGGCTGGGGAGTCCTCTTCAATCGTGGGCAGGACAGTCATGGCGTTGTCCTGTTTGGCAACGGATCCTCCGTCATCGCCTGTGACCGAGAAAGATTTAAATGCGCGTCTGAAGTGCATTCTTGGTTGAAAAGATGGCATAGTGACTGCAGTCTGGCCATCGACCAGTCTTTATGGACCTTGCCGGCTGGATGCTGGCTCGTTTGCCTGGGATCCACGGGAAGCTTGCCTGCGCTTGGCTTATTTTTTTGTTTACATCCAGCGCGCGAACTGGACGCGGGTCAGCGCACACCGCCGCCCGCGCCGCTGTCGCTACCCGACGGCGGCGCCCTATGTAGTTGTGCCAGATCAATTTGAAGGCGAACGTGGGCCAGCTAAGAAGGACATGTTACTAATCAGAAAAGAAGATACCCAGTGTAAGCTAACGAAGTTGTTTCGGCCCAGCATCGACCATGTATGAGGATGCAGGCGGAGTCGGGGATATCGGAGATAAACGCCGGCCACGGTGGCAGTCCGCGGGAAGCTGCCTTTCTTGACGGCTGCAGGACCGGCTGGGCGGGAGGCGGCATGGGACCACGCGAGTCTGTAGTGAGAGCCTCTGCACCCCTGGTACGATAGTCTGACTGGTTTGTCCCATTCTTAGAGTCCAAATAGGCTCCCCTGGCCGCTCCAACCAGTTGCTAGATGTCCGGGGCAGGCGGGCCGGGAGCACCTTCTTCGCAACCGCCGTTGCGCTGCGACGACGAGCAGGCCCCGTCACTTGTATCATCAGTATCGCTGTCACACTGCCCGATCCTGGCTGGTCTGGAATCAGCACTTCTTCTCCTAGAAATCAAGGGCATAGGCCTTACAAACGGAAGGTTTTTTCAAATTGACCATAGCGCGGAATGCGAGTTCGTCCGAAAGATAGACGTGTGCGTGGTTCGCGATAACGGCAAAGAGATCCAAAGGAAGACCCTGCCCCTTGTATGTGAGACGTTCAATTTGGAGAAAATCCATCTCCCCAAACCTACGAAGCTCATCCGGAGTCAATCCGATTCACATCGGGCCACCCGCACCACGGGAGACTATTGGTTAATTCAATTAGAAAAGCCGACAAATTTGTGAAGCCTCACGGCAAGGTTGCTCAAAAGGGGTCTCACCAGAAGATGCATGACCGTGGCCATGGCCATGGCCACCAGATTCCTGTTCAGAGCTTGCATTCACCACCCCAGACTGGCTTGGGTCGGACAGAGGTTCTAACTCAGCTTGGCAAGAACTTTCGTTGTGCAAAGCCGGCAAATTCATCGTCTGGTAGTAACTACCCAGTAAAAAATGAGGTTGGTTCTATCTTGCTAGCGAGCTGATCTGGTATGATGCTTTATATACGCGATTCTCCCCACCACGCGCTCTTTCGAGGTAGTAAGCTCACCGCATATTAACCCGACTAAGCGTTATGTTAGGATTCCGTTAGTACGGAGGCAGGAAGACCAACACGGTCATGCTACCACCATTCCTTCGACCTTCTAAGCCGTTTCCGCCTTGGTATGCATTGCCCCGCGCCCCTGTCCTGGGCTCATCATCAGCTGCACGGACGGCTTGGAGACGAAAACGACAACAGAATATGGCAGACCTGCGGATGGTACCGATGAGCCCAGTCCTTTTAATGCATGACCCACTGCGGTCAAGACCGTTCCGCGTCGTACTATAGTTGTGACATGCTGCTGAGGTGTCCCTGCTGTGCCGTGATTCTCTGCATCACGTCTTGCGACCCTTCACAATTCACCAATTGTAGAACAGGGTGGTCTCGAGCGATTCGTTTATGTGCCATTGCCGCGTGTTGCGAGATGGGTCCACTTACGGGCGGAGCCTTCCTTGCGGGTGTTGCGGGATTGTGATCCTGATTCGACCTCTGCTTTGCATCCGACCAGGAACCTGCACGCAGCACTTTGCCGAGGAGATGCCGTCAAATGTGACGGGTTTGGCGATAGTTCCGGTGATAATGGCTTGAGAGACGGAATACTACGGCGATCAGCGTGCAAATGCAACTAAAGGTCGGTAAACCCCCGTACGCGGAACCGAGGCGTGACAGTGCGCAGCGATACCTAGATATTCCCCGTGTTAGTTCTCACTAATTCGTGAACTTCCGACCTCTTTTTACGGCATGGTATATGGCTTTTATCGGCAGTGTTGTGTGTGGTGTGCTGGGCTAAAGAGTGTGAGGCCGTTCCGAGGCTCTGGGAGTACCTGTGCCTGGCCAAGGATACGGAAGCGCCGAGCGGCTGTGCAGTTTTATTGGCCAGCACTATCTTTAGACGTAGAGATATCGCTCATCGTTCCAAATGCTGGGTACGAGCGGCGGGGAGCTGGCTTTGTCCGGCAGACAGCTAGCCTTTGCTGGCCAAATGACCAGATGCGAATTTGGCGCATCCAGCCCCATTAATTCACCCAATGCGTACTTCCACCAACCGCATTGCTGGTTAAGAGGTCGAAATAACAGTGCGGCGAGTGCTAATAACGACTTTCCTACGCCTAACACAACAGCTAGGTACGTAAGCTTTTCGAGACCCTCTACGCAAGTGCAATATTAATATTTAATAATGAGCCAGAACGTGCATGCGTCGGATTGTCTTGGGGTGTGGGTGGTGATATATTTTTAGAAACAGTCGCGTTGCAACCCCGCACCACGTGGTTTATCCAGCAGCCTGTTCGAACACGTACATAGCCCTCAAACATCATCATTTTCAGGTATTCAGACAAGGACGAATGTGAGTGCATGCCTTTGACTAGTCGTGACCCGTTCACATAACGTTCCTATCCGTCGTATTCGTACTAACAGCTAAATTTTAGTTTTCATGCCGAACGTACAACTACTCCAAGCCAGCGTAGACCCCAGCGAAACGAGCGAGTTTCGGATCCTCGTCGATGGCAAACACATCAAATACCTCACCATCGACCCGGGAATCTACGATGCCAACGACATGTGCTTCGGACCGTCGCTCGTAGCCATGCTACCGCCAATCCCTTCTGGAGACTGGAACGTGGGCCATATATCGCGTGACACGAGAGACGACCAGGTTGCCTTTACCCGCGTTGAGAGGATTCAGCCACCAGCCATCACTGACACTTAGCATTTACGGTTCATCGACTGCTTCGACATTAAGTGGGGACGCAAGCTACGCTCTAACGTATATAAGGCCACCTTTCACGATTCTAGCGGTCCAATCGTACTCAAGTTTGCTCGCTTTCCGTTCGAAATCCCGCAACTTGATAACGAGACCGGCTTTTATCGTCTGATTAAAGGTCAAAATATCGGCCCCGCCTTTCTTGGGCATTTGATTAAGCATGGCCGCGTTATCGGGTTTGCGATGGAGCAGATATTGGGCGCGCATGCGGTGCCGGAACATCTTAGCCTCTGTCGGAGTGTAGTTGCGAGACTACATAAACTTGGTATCCTATATGGCGATGTTAACGTACATAACTTTCTTGTACGGGAAGATAAGGCTACGCTTCTTGACTTCGATGTTGCACGGCTGTGTAGCGATCCGGATCTCTTCGAAAAGGAACTACAGTCGCTTGAGGTGGCGATGAATGACAATTCCGGAAGGGGTGGCCAGGTGGTAGAAAGTGGCAACATAGCGTGAAGAATTTGGTATTAATCGAGGGCACTACGAATGAACGATAGTCAGCGTTGCTTCTTCTCTACGTGCGAGATTGATCATCGTGCAGCAATAATTTTCAATGTAATTTTTTTGATGGGTTGATTGATCTTTCCAGGCCCCGATACTATGCGAGAGCCCGTCAGTTGGGGGTCGTCTTTGCTCTTCACGACTTTTGCAGGCACCTGAAAAACATCACCCTACTTAGGGAACTTAGTAATTCATAGTTGAGAAGAGAAGAACTGCAATTGACAAGATGGGCATAAGAGTGGTAGATGTAGACCGCGCTGTAGTCGGAAGCTCTACAAAGTCTCCAGCAGCCTATCAACTATCTTGTCCGTGAACCGCCACAGCAAGCCCGAGTCATGCGTATGCCATGCCGCACCCGTCCAAAAAGCATTGTTGTGCCCTTGCAGCTCATACAGCCTCTGGTAAAAGCCAGTCCTGATTGCCTCAGCCTCGACCCTCACCGCATAAGGCGAGTGATCTCCAAACGCCACGAAAGAGGGCTCAACCTCCGGCGGGGTGGTGAAGGCCAACTGACCGGCCTCCCGAATCCTATCAAGGGCTGCGACCGTCTCTCTCTCCACCGCGTCCACGGACATTGCGCTTGGTGAGCTATACTTCCAGTCGATAATCCCGGGTACATGCGTCACGGAGAAGGCGTAGACGGCGGGCATGGCGGGCAGCCAAAATGGGCGGGATGGATCGACGTTCGAGAGTGAAACGTTGACGGGGATACCGGTTTGATTGAGGAGGCCGGTCCAGAAGTAGTCATAGTGGAACTGGGAGAAGAGGTCGCTTTCGGTGGCGTCGAGATCGAAGGGCTCGAGGTTCGGGAGGATGGGCGGGATCGTGATGAGGACCTTCTTGGCCTGGATGAGTTTCTTGCCCGTCGGCGTTTCGATGAGAATTTGCGCCGAGTGGCCCGTGGGGGATGAGGCGTCGCGTGTGGCGTTGAGCACCGTGCTGTTCAGGTGGACGTCCGAACCAAGCTCTTCCTGCGCGAGGCCGTAGATCTCGCTATTGTTGCCCCTCAGAGTGCCCAAAACACCATTCCCAGCTTGCAACTCTTGCACGAGGGAAAGCCCATAGAGTTTCATGGCGTAGATGGTGGGAATCTCGAGAAAGTCGCCGTAGCCTTGTTCGACCTGGAATATACTGAAGACGATATCATCGATACCGTACTTGCGCGCAAACTCGCCAAATGGAAGGAGAAGATCCTCGGGCACGTCATCAGGAAGGTCAAAGCCTTCTTCCAAGTACGGATACTTTTCCAATTGGGCTGCGTAAGCTTCCAATGAGGCGGTCGGATCTGAACGACTGTAATTTGTCCGCACACCGGTGGTGAAATCAAAGTATTGAGTTGAGCCTCCGGTTGAGGCAGAAAGAGGAATGTAGGTCAGAGGAACGGCGAACCGGTCGAAGTATTCGTGAACTATATCAAGGTCGTGGAAGAAAGCAACGCCGTAGTCAATGCCTGTGCCAGTCACGGGATCGGTGTATGTCTCAGTCTGACCGCCAAGCCGGCCTTTGTGCTCGATGATGCTGACGGTCCGATTTTCGTCGCGGAGCTTGATGGCAGCGAACGTGCCGGTTGAGCCGCCGCCAATGATGGCCACATCACGGGTGATAACTTCAACATCGTCTTGCTCTTGTCTTGGTGAGAGCGCGTACGCAAGTCCGACCCAAAGGCAAAGGAGAGTTTTACTGATGTTGATGCGCATGGTGAAGTCCAGCGGGTTGCGTTGACGTGAGCTCTGAACAAGGAAAGCAGAAGTGCGGACCTGAATCCGGGGAACTTGCGACAAGCACCGAATTTAAATCCCAGGATAGCCGCGGAATTTCCACGTGTCTTACCGCGGAGGTGGCTGACACCACGTGGATTAGATAAGCATGATTATTATCGAGTCATGATGGCTTTGTTCTATTGATGCAAGCCACCACGCACGTTTTTAGTCGATTTGGTACACGAAAGGAGAAAATGCCAATGCTTTTTTCTGTATTGAAACAGCCTGATATTGTCTCCCACTGCTGATGGATATTAATACGAGTAAGACGGAGATGCCGCTTCTGGCAGGTGGGAAATAACCTAGTCAGCGAAGCGAATAGAGGCCGTTGTAGAGTGTTTCAGAAAGAATGTCACGCGTTACAGCTATCTGCACGCTCTATTTAGCCGAGAAAATCACAAGCGCTGATGTATAAGCAACACGAGACCGAATAGCAAGGAAAAATTACTATTAACTTTCGTCGGAGAAGGCTCCGGTGCCTTCCGGATGGAGAGTAAAGGTGTAGCGCCTTCGGCCTCAGACGTAAAACCATGGCGATGCTGTTCTGTTCCCACATTCAAGGTGAAGCTTGCTCCGGCGCACCGCTACGCTGGTGTGACTTGCTGGCCTCCGGTTTCTGGGAGAGTGTATCATGCGTCTTCCCAGGTCGTATACTATTTCGTGGGCAAAGAAGGCGCTGCCGGTCTTGACTGCCATTGGGATAATGTACATCTCGGAGAATGTCGGTAAATCTCGGCACTAGAATGTTCAATGGGGCTTTACCGGCGAGCACGTTTCGATTTCCCCAAACGATTTTGTTGAACGACAGTGCGCACGGGAACGGATCTTGCACTTCCTGAATTGCCATCGGACACCTTCGATACTCTCTTGGCAACTCCATGTACGCTCGCATCGGGAGAGATCTTGCAGCATCATATTACAATAAACCATGTCGGTGACAGAAACAGCAACCTGGGAAGATGCATTGATTACCAGCGATTGCATCTTGAGATACTTGAAGAGTGGTGGAAAAGTGCACGGCAAGTGAGCATTGTCGATGAACAGTGGTATTGAGTGCAGCATCACGGCTGTGCCTTCTCCAACCAGAGTCGTTGGCTCTAGAGTGACAGCACCGAGTTCATAAACTTCTACTCACCCATTACCTTGAGGATCAAGCACCCACCGCCAATTTTATTCAAATCCTTTGGCGAGGAAGCTGACGTATGGCGATGCACATGCTCAGTAGTTGCAATGTGACGTAGAGCCCTGGGGGAAGGATCAGGCTGCTCCGCTCGTCGATGATGGAAGGAGAGAGAATCGGAAGATTCTCGATGATGGCTGGAATGATTCTTACATACGGGCATTCGGAACTCTCAAAGAGCCTCACACTTAAATGGAGAGCTGATGGCCTGATCTCGGCCGCGTCATGAGCACCGCCGGCGTGGTGACACCGTTCTGGATGAGGGTAGGTCGCCGGCATGCATTGATACAAGTCGTATCTTTACGTCTCCCCAGCGGATGCAAGACATGGCCGTCTTACGCGGCCCATGAAGCTGATAGGGCACTGAGAATGTTTGGGTGTCCATCCATCGTCCCGGTTGTAATACACATGATACCAGCTTTCTATATTGTTCAAGTCGTGGTAGGAAATCATTTCTTGTGTCCTTGGGTTTGAGTTTACTATTTTATTGGGCGACCAGGAGGCTGGAGTCGTCGATCAATTTGCACAGAATTTGTAGAGGCTTGCTTAAGACCATTTCGTGCGAGAGCTCGAACGATCTACGGAATGCTTACTGATTATTTTGAGGCCACATGAGAGAGGAAATTCAAGATGCTGCACGCCTTCAGCTGATATTAGTCAACTCTTGCGCAATCTTTCTGCAAGCGAATGAGCCTTACATACCCCAGAGTGGGAAACGCATGTCAGACCGATTGCGTTGCAATATTTGTTGTGTGGCTGCTTTTCGTCATGCAAGGCTGAAAGAAATCTTAAAACGGCGATGCCGGGGCTCGGGGAACTCGTCACAACTTGCCCAGTATCTCATGCCACGTTATTGGTTGATGATGATAGCTGAGCCTCACTCCGAGATGTCGACGCTTTATGGCTGATCTACCAATGTTTTGCTTACGGCCAGATTGCTCGCGACCGTCGATTTTCTTTTTCCTCGGAGGAACCTTTGCTGTACTTGACTTCCAACAAATTACGCTTTCACGACTTGCTTGCAAGCTCGGGTACGGACAGCACTGCGCGTGGACAACTCAAGATAGTACAGTAAGTAACATATTAAATACGTGGCGAGCAACGAGCCTTTTACTAAATACTGGACAGCAATGGCCAGCTCAACTAAAGAGATTGAGATGCGGCTGCTCGATCGACATTCACAACAACAGCTTTTGGCAGAAGGAGAGATCGCCTCTGCGCAAGAAAGCCCCAAGAAACCCAACAACCGCACCTGGACGGTATACACCAGCCTCATCATCGCATCTGCCATCTTACCTGTTGTGGTCCTCAGCCTCTGGGCTTCTTTCGCTGGTGCCAAAGATGCAGTTTTTGTGACGTTCTCTGGGGCACGGATTGGCGGAAAGTTCACTCAATCGCAAGCCAAGGCTATCGACGTAGCTTGTAGTGCGGTGCTGGCACCGTTGATCATGACGGGGCTCAACTACCTCTGGTTTGGCAGTGCCCGTGTCTCTACTGTCAACGATCAGCGACCCTCGAATTGTGCAGGCATTCCCCTCTCAACGTTGGTGGCAGTAAGCACTTCGACCACTGGCAGCTACGACCCTTTTAACATTCGCACGCTACTTCGGGGCAAGACTCGAAGGATCCACCTGCTAGCAGTACTCACTTTACTTTCGGCCATTTCGAAGACAGCGATGTCCAATCTTATTGCTTACGAGGCCTTTCAAGAGCAACATGCAAATCAGCAGACAAGCGTTCTTCGATACCTCTCAGACCGCTCCATCAATTCCACCTCACTGATGCATCAACTCTCGAACATGGATACATCCACCGCATTTGGATTTTCAAGGCAACAACAATCAGATATCGCGAAACAGGTCACTGGGCTTTTGACCGGCTTAAGCTTCGCAAGTGCAAGGATGCACCTCAACGAAAGCACATACATCGGTGTGAACTCAACCGAGAGCGCCATGAACAGTCTACCATCCAGTGTTGTTGGCCTGCACCATGTTCCAGGCTTCCGGCTTCAGGTGGATTGTATTGCGGCTCAGCCGAGTAGCATCAACATTTCTACGGGCGGACCGTACACTACAGTCATCTCCACCCTTTGGGACGATGTACCACTGCCAGATGGATGGCAGCCAGGCAAACTCAACGCTCGGTACTCGGGGTTTCCGCGAGATATGCAAGGCAGCATGAATGACGAGTATCCATTCGTGGCGTTCTCTATGGACGCCACCGAAGTATACTTGGGAAGCCTGGTGTCCTCAAACATCAGCAACAGGATATTCCTCTCCCCGTATGGCGAAATCAGGCCCAAAGCTATGGACATGAAGAGCTTCGGATTCAATGGGACCAAAGCTGTCATGTCTGTTCACGGCATACGATGTGCACTTCGACGCCACGAAGGAGTCCTTGACTACACGCGAAGGAGTGACCGGAGTTGGTCAATATCTGACGCGAAGTTCTTCAACGAGACGCAGAGAGCACCATCGTTCCTCGTTCGATGGCAGGTCATTCTCGGCTACCGTTCTCCCAGATCAACCGTGGCGGGAATAGGGCCAGCACTTGCTAAGACTGCTGGCTCGAATTTCGACGGCCAACCAACATGCGGCCACGACGAGATTTCTGAGACGTGCTACTACAATAACACTGATTACTCGTTGCTGGCTCTCAACTATCTTTACGCATCCGGCGAAACGATGAAGATGGTCTACGAAGTTGCCGCATCAAACCAGACCCGCGACGAGCCGGACTTTTTCTACCATCGTTACAACACGATCATGGAGAGTCACTATCGCATTACGTACACTCCAGTCCTCTTACTTACCGGCCTGGTCAGCCTTTTTGTAGCAGCAGCAGTTACGTTTGGAATGGCAATGTACTCATCCAAAGCTTATAGTGCTCAGCATTTTCGACGACTGGATACCATACGGCTGATCGTGGACAGCGTCGACGGATTGCAGGGTAGTATTGTAGGTTCTAACATTCCAACCTTTTCGAATTCTGAGCTGGATAAGTGGGCGGCGAAATACCTGGTCAATTACTGGAAGGGTCAAGAAAAGGTCAATCTCTTTCATGTTTAAGAATGAATCGTTTACAGATTGAGGAGTAAACTTCAATTCACGCACGGTAAAGAGGAAATTGTTCTTTCGGTTGATGGAGGTATGCAGCCTTGTAGTCGAGATGCGTCTACCATCGAAATGTCCCTGAACATATGATAGTTCATCTAATTCGCGTCTGCACAGCTTTGTCCTCCATGAGCGGTGCTCGACACGGTTGATGCAGCCTTGCCGTGCAAAGACAGGTGATTGTGGCGACAGAAACAACAGCTACGAAACGTGAGAAGCAAACGTCATTTCCATGCTGATCGGCTAGGTGAAGGTGGCCACACCAATGCATCTTACTGCGAAGTCTGGACGCTGTGTCATCGAAGCCAAGAAAGGCCATGGCCAGGTGGCTGTAGCGCACCTGATTTTCGGCACGAAGGCTGCGTGATGCATCAGTTCATTGGGGCTTATTAGCTTAGGTAATCGGGTTCTGCGGGTCACATTCTTTTCTGCAGCTGGCTAACACAGTGGCCGGGCCGGGCCGGCCCCTCACGCTGCACCCTGTCGCATTGTCTTTCCTCAGTCTTATGACTGATTCATTCGCGTTGGCGCCTCTCAATCTCCGTCTTGTTTTTAACCCACATGTGCATGCATCACTATCAGCTGCCGCATCACCCGTGCAGATGGCCGTCTATGTCTACTTTCCCCACACCAATAGGAAACGGGTAGCTGAGCGGGGCCTAGACCCTACCCAACGCCCGGAAAATGCAGCATCCCTGCTGAATGATCGCTCGACAACACTAAGGATTCGTGCCGTGGTTGATCATCATCAAGAATTTAACATACAACACAGCCAGTAGCAACAGCCTACCACACACCCAATCTTTTTCTGGTAGGCTATTGACCGACGTGAAAGCTGACATCCGTAAAGGAGTCATTGCAGCCGTCTTTGACGACGTGCATGGGCGAATCGAGACCAAAGGGTCCTCCATACCGAGGTCTGAACT
The DNA here is from genome assembly GCA_009829795.1 of Lasiodiplodia gonubiensis. NCBI lineage: Eukaryota > Fungi > Ascomycota > Dothideomycetes > Botryosphaeriales > Botryosphaeriaceae > Lasiodiplodia > Lasiodiplodia gonubiensis. The sequence goes on from RHKH01000108.1 coordinate 117,875, forward strand.
AGCTGCAGGTGGAATCGAGAAGGATTGGCTAGTATCAGGCTTTGCACAGCTCTCGTGTAATACTCACCACCGCCGTCACCACCGCGAAGCAGAATTGGGAATGCAATTATTTCTTACTCAATTAAAGAAGCGGCAGCGTGAACAATTTGTCCCTCTCGAAAAGTACATCAAAATGAGGCTTCGCGAATCCAAAAAAGGGAGTGTTTAAAGAAATGTTGACAGTAAGTCATTACAGAAGAAAACGGCATGTCTCGTGTTGCTTAGAAGTCGAGCATCAACCCAAGCACGGAAAAGAAGGCGAACACTATGCCATAAGGCGACAGCTTATAGTGAGCAGCCATGGAGGCCGAAGTGCTGGCTGCAGGCGGTGGTGCTGCCGTGGATGACTGCGTGCTAATGTCACCGCAGCCACTCTGACACCCTTCGTCACAGTGCTCATTCGAGTTTCCGCAGAAGCTGCAAGCCAAGGATAAGCAAATGCACGAGCATCAGTCTTTCAGGGAATTCTCACCCCCCACTCGAGCAGCAGGGCCCATAGTTGTAGACGCCATACATCTCGAACGCGTCAGCGCTGTTGTTGGACGAGCAAATTGCGTCATGGTATGCCGTGCCACACCTGCCGTCGCATCGAGGACTCGTGCCCACCGGTGACCAGCTGCATTCGGGAAAGCCGTCGAGCGGAAAGTTGTTGGACTGACATTGGCCGTAGTCTTCCTGACAGTTAGACGGTCCACAGAATTGATCTCCGTCACCGCAATAGCCTGAAGAACTGTTGCGCAATCAGAGGCGTTTCGCATCAAGTGGACAGGAGTACTCCTTCTTACCTACAACATGGCGACGTCCCATTTGTAAGACACATTCTTCCGTTGCCAGTGCCGCATTTAGCATCGGTGGTGAGTGGATACTTGCCGGGAGAAGTCGAGTTGCTCTCTTGAGCTGCGGCACAGTGAAGCAGAAGCAGCGCCTGAAAAGATACGGAAACAAGCATGGCTGTAGTAGTGCGGAGTTTCGGATTTCCCAAGCTTCTGAAGAAAGCTCTAAAAGGCTTTAAGAACTGCACACCAAGACTTATATACTCCACGCAAGGCTCTAACCTGAGCTTAGTAGATGTCTTATGGTTCTGCCTTCTGGATCTTCAGCAGAATCAAATCCGGAAAGTAAGCATTAGTGAGCTCGAGCCCAGCGTAATCTTACTGCATACTGGTTACTTATCCCATCATGCAGAGACGCCCTGCATAACGGAGGCCAGTTCATCATTGCAAGATTGGAAATTTCTAGGCTTATTTCAGCTCTTTTGTAGATTCCAGCCAGAGCTACTTTATGTACACGGAGGCAAAGATCAAGAATGTCCTAAGAAACATTTTGTCGGCCGTAGGACTATTACAGTAATGCATCGCTTGGAGGACATATATCCATTCACTGCTTCCTTAGAGGAAGAAGAACTGCTATACCCTATATACAAACAACCGTTACATTAACCGCCGTACTCGCCGTTGGGCCCCCGTGCTCCATCAGTGCAAACGTATAGTCCCCTCTTTCCAACTCCCAGTCGTAGTTCCGATTCAGAATCGTCAGGTACCGATCCACATCCACGGCCAGCACAAGCTCCCTGCTCTCTCCGACGGCCACGCCATCCGCCCGCGCAAACGCCACGAGCTGGCGCTCCGGCTGCGTGATGCTCGACACGCGCCCGAGCAAGTACACCTGCGCCACATAGCTCCCCACCGCCGTCCCGACATTCGTCACGCCCGCCCTAAACGTCAGCGTCGCGCCGTCGGAAAACGTGTCGCCGCCGCCGCCGCCGTCGACGGCAAAGGCGTCGACGCCGAAAGTCGAGTAACCCAGGCCCCAACCAAATGGGTAGACGGCCGGATACTGCTCGGCATCGAGGTACGCCACGGCGTGCGCCGTCTGCTTGTAGTTGTAGTACGCGGGCAACACGCCGACGTCGCGCGGCACGCTCAGCGGCACGCGGCCCCCGGGCCCGCTGCCCGCGCCGAACAGCGTCTCGACGACGGCCTGCCCGCCGCGCTGGCCCGGGAAAAACGCGGCCAGCACCGCATCCGCGCGCGCGTACGTCGCGGGCATGGCGAACGGGCGGCCCCCGTGGAGGA
>RHKH01000049.1:0-64077 GCA_009829795.1 Lasiodiplodia gonubiensis
AAAAAAAAAAAAAAGAGCAAAAGGGGTACAACCGACTTTCTCTGATATCAAGCCAACAGCTTCCAGGATCGCGTCCTATATTTCCATGTACCAATGGAATGTCAACTTTCTTTATTTTCCTTCCCCACAGCAGCAATTTCGTGTTGTCTGATTTATGAAACTTCTGCGCCAAAGCTTTCTCGCCCGATTACTTTACTCCTAGGGACCAAAAGGCTACGTAAACGAAGACGTCACAATATAGTTAACATTACGTTGAGGTTAACAATCAATCCGTCTCACAGTATAACACTGGGATGCAAGCCCTCCGTGACCACCCGCAATCCTTCCATCCCCCACCGCCACCCTAGGAATACGGACGCGGGCAGTTACCGCGATGATGTGGATACCAAATTCACATGTAGCTAAATCCTAGCGTAACGAGAAGAGGCTGTCGGTATCGGGGCGAGTTACAAATTATCGTGCAACTCGGTGGCGAGACAATACGGTGAATTCCATGCCCAGGGCAATTAGGTTGTCTAGTCATTAGCAGATCCGGGCATTGATTTCTTGCCATGCAGCTCCCATGACCAAGGTGGAAGAACCAAGTCAGTGACATGCGAGGCTTCGCTTCACGGGCTCGGGTGCAGCATGAAAAGCCGACCATGCTGGAGCTTTGACCAGGCCATCTGATAACGGATCAAGTTGTCGGAGGAGCCATCAGAGCGATTCCACGGACCATGGCATGCATCCGGGCGCGCGAAACCCGATCATGGCAGTCACGAGTGATGGGCGCTCTGGCGTGAGGATTTTCCTCGTATTCAGAGCGAGCTGGTGGAGTCTGGCGAGTGGCGGCGGTTGAAGGGATAGGTGGATGGATAAGGGTAGCCATTTGTGGAGACGGATGTGGCAGATGGTGGCGCGCACCGGCCACGAACCTTATTCAAAGAAATCCTTTCGTGTTTCCCCACCTTGAGAGAAAACAAACGAAGGGCGGAAATTGAGCCCGCGGGTTTGGCGCTAAAAGTATGCAGTTGGCGATGATCATGCGCGGAATCGGCGCGCTGTGTTGCAAGTTTCTAAATTCCGCGTCGGCCAATTCACTTCGACCGATATCCCCGAGCCTATCTGGCCGACGTCTGCACGGCAGCCAGAGTTGCCGAATCCTGCCTTGTACAAAACACGAGACTGCTCTCGAGGAAGCCAACGCAGGTAAATCCATAGCGACTCCGCACCAAAAGAGTGCTCGTTGCAGGCGTTGTAGGATGCGCAGTTCGCGCGAGATGCCGAGGCACCGATGAGGCAGTCTCGCTTATTTGGATGGGGAAAGCGGCAACGGAAGCCCTTTTCTTTGAATTAGCTTGTGGAGAATGATGGTCGGGTAATCAGATAAGATGGGCAGACGATCTAATCAGGACATTCGACCCGCGGCATTTAGCAATGCGTCGGCGCAAGATCGCCGGGCGTGCAGGAGGCGGTGGCACCGCTGCCAAGGCCTGCAAGTCAGGCCAAGACTATACGGTGCCCGCCCAGGCTGGAGGGAGCTTGGACGGCCAGGGTTTCGCGAAAGGTTGCCGACACCCATGCCGTGCGTCAGTGTCCAAAAAGTCAGCAATGGAAGCTGCGGCGGCTACGCTGCTGCGCTCGGGGTGAGCTGTTGTACCGTCTTGTTCTTTCGTCCTTCTTGTGAACACCATTCTCTTCCCCAGTCGACCTGGTAACCTTAATTTCTCTTCAATTACTCGCATTGACGATGGCGCAAGTCGAGCCAACGCCGACAAGCTCGCAGCTAAAGCTGCCGCTGCAGCTTAAACTCCCGCACCCTTGGCTCACATCCTACACCATCGCCGTCGCTGGCTACGACGACGGTCTCCAGCAGTTCCACATCCAACCTACGAGGTCGCCAAATGACAATGGCCGCCCGCTGCCGCAGCCGCTGCACAAAGACGACCTGACGTGGTCAGAGCTCAGGCACGACGACACCAGCGACCTCTCCGACGCCAACAACAGCTCGTGGGCCCGCGCCCGCCGGACGCCCTTCACCACACTGCGCTGGACGGGCCAGCAGCGACCGACGGTCGCCCAGGTGTGGCTGGCCGCCTACGCGCTGCTGACGCTGCACCACAAGCGCGAGAGCATTCGGCTTGTGCTGTCCGGCGCCGGCTGGCAGGAACTTGCGCATCAGCTGAGCCGCGTTGGACTGGTGGTCGAGCACCCGCGTGCCGGAGAGTTTCCTCCGCCCACGGCCCAGTACCTCCTCTTCGCCGGCGCCTTCTGGCAGGGCGCAGGCTCGCCCGTCGGCACACGACCCATCTGGCTGGGCGAGGCAGCGCTGGAGATCGAGGCGCAATTCCCGCCCGTGCCCTTCCAGCAGGCACCGGTGACCGTGTCGTTCGCCGAGGCGCCGCGGCACACGCAGCACCTCGTCCGCCCGGCAAAGCCGACGCCGGGGAGCGTGCTGTACAGCCGCTTCATCCCTCACCTCGGCGAGCACTTCAGCATGGTGGCGCTGGACTACACGAACCCAACCCATCTCAACTACTTCCACGTGTGGCAGAACGACCCGCGCGTGGCCAAGGGCTGGAATGAGACGGGCACGCTGGACCAGCACCGCGACTACCTGCGCAAGCTGCACGACGACCCGCACACGCTGACCATCCTCGCCCGCTTCGACGACGTCTTCTTCGCCTACTACGAGGTCTACTGGGCCAAGGAGGACCACATGGGCGCCCACTACCTGGCCGGCGACTACGACCGCGGCCGCCACTCGCTGGTTGGCGACACGCGCTTCCGCGGCCCGCACCGCGTCAGCGCCTGGTGGAGCGGCATCATGCACTACATGTTCCTCGACGAGCCGCGCACCATGCAGCTCGTCGGCGAGCCCAAGTACGTAAACAGCACCGTCCTGGCCTACGACTTCGCCCACGGCTTCCACGTCATGCGCCTGGTTGATCTGCCCCACAAGCGCAGCGCTTTCGTGGCCTGCAGCCGCGAGAAGTTCTTCCAGCTGTGCCCCTTGACATGGGACGGCGAGGATATCGTGCCGCCGAGCTTGGATCGGTTGGCGAAGCTGTGACCGAAGCGCCTTGAGTAGCTTCTTTCTTCTTTTAACATTCTATGTAGATAAACTTGATTGAATTGGATTTATTTATTTTTTCTCTATCAAAATGATCACTATGCATGTGAAAATGAACAAAAGCGTTTGCAGCTTAATGAACATCTCTAACATCTTCTATTCCTAGGTAGAAATTTTACATGGCATATGCGATCCGCGATTCATGAGACCAATGCGTAGGCGAGAGCACGTCGTGCCGCGCTAAGGCTGAAGCGTTGCCATAGTTTGACCAACAGAGAAGTCCTGATTTCACTACTTACAAGAAAGATTATCCAATGTACGGTAATAGGTATTGACAGAAGTTTAAATCGCTATTTAAAAATTCCCTTCTTCCAGTATACAAATTTGCTTTTCCTCCACCCCAAACGCCAAACAGGTTCATCAAAAAGTAGTATGGACAGCAGTTCAAAAGAAAGCACAAAGGCTTTTGGGACTTCGCTCAAACAACCAACTCACCACCCTTGCCGGCGACAAGCTCGTCCCCCAATTTCCTGAGCTCGTACTTCTTGATCTTGCCGCTGCCGGTCATGGGCACGTTGGCATCGACGCCGTCCTCGCCCAGCCAGAAGATGTGCGCAGGCGCCTTGTGGCGGCCCAGCCGCTGGCGCGTCCACTCGCGCACCTCGTCGTCCGACAGCCGCTCCTGGCCAGCCACGCGCTGCAGGAAGGCGCCGACCACCTCGCCGTACTTGGTGTGCCGCAGGCCCACCACGATGGCGCGGTCGATCGACGGGTGCGCCACTAGCCTCTCTTCGATCTCGAGAGGGTAAATGTTCTCGCCGCCTGAAGAAGAAAAAAACTGTCAGCCACTCATGCAGGGGAGAATGCAATGGCGAGGGAGATGATTGGGACACTTACCCCTGATGATAATATCCTTGAATCTGCCGGTGATTGTGCAGTAGCCGTTCTCGTCGAAGACAGCCTCATCACCGGTATGCAGCCACAAGATACCCTGCTCGTCGCGGATCATGCATTCGTCCGTCTTCTCTGGGTTATTCCAGTAGCCGCGCTGAAGCTGGTAGCCGGCCATGCACAGCTCACCACGCTGGCCAACGGGCAGGATCTGGTTGTTACGATCCACGATCTTTGAGTGGGCGTGCGGCAGAACCGTGCCAACTGTGGTCAACCGGCGGTCCACCGTGTCGTAAGTGTGCGCGTTGAAGCAGGTAGGCGAGGCTTCAGTGAGGCCTGATAGGGGTGAGATTACACAATCAGCTAACTGGTCGCGCTTACGGAGCCACGTAATCGTGTACAGAGTGGTATAAGAGTGGGGATGTGGGAGAAGGCCGGGGTGCGAATGATAGATAAAGGCACCTTTCGCCCCCCTTCCATCGTATTTGCGTCTCATGCAACTTACCGTAGCTGCTCGTGTATTCAGTCATTCCCAACTCAACCAGGATGCCCTCCATGAGGTGACGAGGCACCGGCGCGCCCGCGATGATGCCAGTCCTCAGCTTGGTGCAGTCAAAGCCAGCCGGACGCGGAAGCGAAAGAATAGAGTCGAACATGGCAGGAACACCGTGCAGAGCGGTGCACTGTTCGTCAGAAATGGCACACAGTGTCGCCTCCGCATCGAAGACTTCTCCCGGAAGGACAATCTTGCTGCCGTGTGTCACGCACGCCATAAGTCCAAGCACCAGTCCGAAGCAGTGGAAGAGCGGGGGCGGGCACGCAAGCACATCCTCGGAAGTGAATGCCATGCGGTCTCCAATGAATCTCGAGTTGTTCACAATGTTGCTGTTCATCCGATCCCGTAAGCCTTTGTTTTTCTTTCCTTCCGCCTCAAGATTTCCTGAACTTACTGGTGAGTAAGCATTGCGGCCTTGGGGTTGCCGGTAGAGCCGCTGGTGAATTGCAAATTGCACACATCGTGGGAGTTGAGAGCAGTGCTGACGCGGTACAGGTAGTAGGGCGAAATCACGTCGCCGATGTTGATCATCTTGTCGTAAGTGGTAAACTCGGGGATCTGCTCGCGCAGGGCGACAACATGCGCTAAAGACGGCAGGGTCTTCAGGCGCGAATCCGCTGATCTCAATTGCTCGACGAGGTCTCCATTGTCGTAACGTCCAATCCTGGATTGGATAAACAGAAGCTTGCACTCTGCGATTGGGTCAGCGACATCGGGATCCACACTACGTGATCAGGCCGACCGCGGATGTGCAACACCAAAACCAACGTACCGGTATGATTCAAGGCGTAAGTGGCTTCAGTGGCAGTGTAGGTGTTATTCAGCACAACCAGGATGGCGCCAACCCTTGCTGCGGCGAAGAAAACAGCGACGTATTCCTCGCAGTTGCCAGCCATGATGGCAATGCGGTCTCCGGGCTTGATGCCCATGGCGAGCAGGCCGCGGGCCAGGCGTGTGCTCTGGTCCTTCAGCTCGGCATAGGTCCAGCGGGTGCCGGTCCAGGACACGACGAGAGCTTCTCGGTCGCCATACTTGTCGGCCTGGAAGTCGAGAAGCTCGCCAATGGTGAAGTTCAGGAGAGGAGGGTCGACGGGGCCGTGGACCAGAGAGAGCTGCAGACCCTGGGGGCGCGAGGCGGGGTCGAGGATGTGGAGGGTCTGGTTCAGACGCTGGAGGGCGGGGCTGGGCGAGGCCATGGTTGGAAGCTGATTCTCTCAGGACAAGCTCGCAGCTCTTGCCAGAGAAAAAGGTACCAGCCGCGATTGATAAGATCTCTGGGACGCGTGGGCGAGACCTCGGGCCTGCAGTGCCGACGCCCTTTTTTCTGGCGCGCAGGGAATTTCCTCCAGGTGCCGGGAGCTCGAGATCGTCATGGCCCGCAACCGGAGAGGGCATGCCGCACGGGGCAGCACACTGCCGATCGCGCAGTGCGTCTGGGGCTGCTGAATTTTTCCAGGTTCCATCAGATAGAACGGAGCTGGGCCCAGGCGGGTGTCGTAACATCGGGCGCAGGTGGCTGCGCTAGAAGCAGTAAGTGTTAGAGAGCGTGGCCCAGCCGGCCGGCGTGCGTTGCCGGTAGCTGCCGCTATCAGATCCGCTTTTAGTTTCGTATCCCGGACTTTGCCGCTATCTGATCCGCTAGCCGGGGGCGCGCTGCACCTGCCGGGGCCGCCACGTCCCTGTCTCTCGGCGCCTGCCCCGCCCTGGTCGCCCCCGGTCGCGCCTGCCTGCCCCCGGTCCCGCCCTGCCACACCACGCACCAGACAATTTCGGATTTGCGTGGGGACGTCACCTCCTCCAATCCTTCGCTCACCGTGCTTCCACACGCACCCACAGCCGCCTTCGAGGGACCATCTGACCGGGCTAGCGCTGCTTCCGGAGACGCCTCGGCCCAGCGACTCCCGCGTGCAAGCACCATGACAGCAGTGTGCATGGACGGCGGGTCGTTGCCCAACACCCGTGATGGATGCGGTGCCATACTGGGACGCCTGGGGCTTCCACAGCTCCATTTCGTCCGTTATAGCGCGACATCGGCCAACGGAGATGCAACCAAGCTGCGGCAAGACGGACGTTCGAGTCTGGCGCACGCAATCGTGCCGAGCTTCTCCAGATTTTTTTCTTTTTACTTGTGCACGATTGTTTGATTATATCCCGCGCTCTGTGTGACCAAGCTCCCAAAGTCTTATCAGATTCCACTTCGCCGGCCTTCACTTAGAGTGCTGCTCTCCTCTGCAGCAATTGGATTTGCACCCATGTCGTTCTCCACGAGCTTTCCCGCCCTCGATACGCTGTATCGCCAGCCCTTATCGGCCGGGCAAGCCGGGATCAGCAACGGCCTGGAAGGCACGGCGGAGCTGCACCATGACAACAAGCCTGCAGAATTTGCTTGGAACAAAGCAACCCTTCCCCGCGGCTCTGCTGAGCTAACTGCAGATGCTGTTCTCGAGGCTGGTGCACGACTCATAGCAGCCTTCACCGGCGAGGATGACGTAGTTTTCCACTACTCTCTACCACCCGCCGTCTCCAGTTCCGTCGAGCAAGCATCGGCGAGATTCGGTATTGCCACGGCTGCCGTCGAATACGAGGCTGCTCAGCGCTCGAGATCATGCGCTGTCACAAAATACCCGGGATTTCAGCATTCCCATGGTGATCCCCAGACCGACTTCTCCGTCGATGTCCTTGAAAACGGACAAACGGCAAGCTTCTCCGCCAAGGTGCGTCCCGCCTCGCAAAAACACGTAGCCAAGCTGACACTAGCTGCAGCCATTCGTTTTGCGGGTGGAGCTCGGATCCAGGATCCAGCTTAGCATTCATTATTACAGACATCTGATGTCCTCTACCATCGGCCATTCTCTGCTCAAATTTGTCACTGAATTCCTGACATCGGAATCCTACGCCAGACCACCAAAGGATGTGCAGCCATCTTTCTTGTCAAGACTCAACTACCCCTCTCTTTCCCAGCCGCCACGTCTCCATGAAGACAAAAGCAATGGCCACTTTGTCATGGGACCAGCTCTGCTCCACTCCGCCTTCCGACGGAGAGCAAAGGACCACCCTGACCGGCCAGCCTTGGACTTCCTGAAGTCTCTTTCCTCCGGGCCCTCACCCGCGGTTCATGACGTCTTTACCTATTCTGAGCTGGACAGGCTCACCGACGCGCTGGCCATTTACATAAGATCAAACATTCCTGCCGGCGAGAAACAATCTATTGTCCCAGCTATTATCTCCTCGTCGGCTGAACTCTATGTCTGCTGGCTTGCAACTATTAAATCCGGCTGCGCCTTCTGTCCCGTTTCTCCAGAAGCTCCTGTCGACCAACTCCTTTACGTCTTTCAAGATGTTGAAGCATCACTCCTTCTAGGTCGCGGTCCCAGGGAAGGAGCATTGTCTGGAGACCTGCCCGAGGCCTTTACGTGGATTGACGCATCTGCTTTCATCGAAGAGTGGTGCTCCAATGGCAGACCGCCGGCCAATGCTGAGCTCCTCCCTCCGGTTGACGAAAATGACCTTGCCTATGTTATGTACACGAGTGGTTCCACTGGACGGCCAAAGGGAGTCAAAATCACTCACCACGCTGCAGTATGCTCGATTGCGTCTCATTCTCTTTACCTCTCTGCCCGCTCCACCTCCATCCCTGCCCGGTGGTTCCAATTCGCCGCTCCCACCTTCGATCCCTCTGTCATGGAGATTTTTGTCACATTTTCCACTGGCGGCACACTCTGCTCTGCTGAGCGTCAAACATCTTTGACTGATCCTGAGGCAACTATTACGGAGCTCGGTGCCACCGTAATGATGGCAACCCCCAGCATGGCAGCAATTTTAAACCCACAAAAAGTACAAACTTTGAAGGACCTTTGGGTTATGGGCGAAGCCGTTAACCGCAGGGTTATTGACAACTTCTCTGCCGACTCACCAGCCCGTAGTGAACGTCACGGTTCCAGCAACACCATCTCACCCGAGGGCCTGCTTAACGCCTACGGTCCGACAGAAGGCTCTATTAACTGTACCCTGGTTTCGGATTTCTCCGTTAATGTTAGAGGCTCGATTATCGGCAAGCCGCTCCCCACTTGCGCCATGTTCATCATCGATGCCGCGGAGAAAGATGTTGTAGTCATGCCCCTCGGCTTTCCTGGTGAGCTGGTCATCGGCGGTCCGCAGGTGTCTGCAGGATATTTGAACCGGCCTGAGGAGACCGCGAAGGCTTTCCTCGAGAACGATCAGTACGGCAGACTGTACCGTACTGGCGATCGCGCCAGGGTGGTCGAAGACAGAGATGGCAGTCTCACCATCGAGTACCTTGGTCGTCTCACTACCGACCAGGTAAAGCTGAGTGGAAGGCGTGTCGAGCTGGGCGATATTGAAGCGGTCGTCGAAAAAGTGGATGGCGTGAAGGAAGCTGTAGTCGTGGCACACAAACCAGTCGGCGGTGGCCACGGCAGTGAACAGGTGGTTGCATGTATCATGCCGCATGCCGACACTGACCAAGAGCTTCTCGTTAGATCTTGTCGATTTGCAGCCGACAAGTGGCTCCAGCCCCATATGCGGCCGTCCAAGTATTTCTTCCTGGAAGAGATCCCTCGCTCTCGTTCTGGCAAGATCGACCGTCGTGCGCTGGGCAAGCTGGTGGAAGAGCGCTGGTCTACTGCTACAACAGCAGTGCCTGCTGATGGGTCTATGAGCGAAGAAATCGTTTTGGATGAAGGTATCAAGCAACTCGTCTTCGCGGGTGTCGCCGATGTTACGGAAATCTCGGTCGATGACGTCGTCCCATCTGCAGCACTGCTCTCCTACGGATTTGACAGTCTTCGGGCAATGCGATTTCTGCAAAAAGCACGCGAGCTGGGACTGAAGCGGTTGACCGTCGGCGACGTTGTAACCTGCCGTACTTTCCAGGATTTGGTCGCAAAGTACATGGAGACGTCGGAGCCGAGCCAAGAAGTCAGCATTTCGGATTCTCCTGCTCATGCCTGGAATGTGACCGCAACCGCATTCCGGGATAATCACGAAGAGGAATGCGCTAAGTCACTCGATGTCCCAGTTGAAGCATTGGAGAAGATTCTTCCCACCACGTCAACCCAGTCGGGTATGCTTGCGAGTTTCTTGCGCAGTCTGATCGACCCCACCGGCCAGGATGTCAAGCATTACATCAACCATTCAGTGTACGAGGTTGCTAGTGGACACGACCTGAGCGCCGTTCGGGATGCTTGGTTGGGATCTCTGCACAACGGAGATGCGTTTCGAACGGCCTTCGTCTCGGTGGATGATGATCTGGCGCCCTTCGCTCAATGTGTCTTCAAGAAATCATGCCATCGGGCCCAGATTAAGGCCCATTGGTACTACGGCGAATCAGATGATGACTTCTCCGACCTCATACCCAAGGCACTAGAGGAGGCTGAATCCTCTATCGTTTTAGATCGGCCACCATTAAGCCTGGCCATTGTCCAGTCGCCCAACCGCGCCGCGGTCGTTTTGAGCCTGTTCCATGCGATTTTTGATGGTGGGTCTCTGCAACTACTGGTACAGGACGTGGAGGACCGATTTTTCGGCCGCCAGGCTGCCAACAGGACGGATATTGATGTGACCGTCGGGCGCCACTTCTGTGCAGATCGCGAGGGCGCGAAGAAGTATTGGCTGGAGCAGCTGGAAGACTGTGCACCAACAACATTCCCCGCTCTTACCCGGCTGCAGCCGGAGCACCTGCCCAAGGGCCCTCGTGTGTCCACTGTTTTATCCAGGATCTCTTTGAATGATTTACAGAGCGCTTCGAAGGCATCTCAAATCTCATCCCTTGCAGTCCTACAGGCAGCCTGGTCAATTGTCCTGTTTGGTTACACTGGCTCAAAGGCCGATGTTGTCTTCGGCAGCGTTGTGTCAGATAGGTACAGCCAGGAGACGGCCGATTGCCTTGGTCCAACATTTGTCACTGTTCCAATTCGCGTTTCGGCGCAATCTGACATGGCCGTTAAGGATGTCGCGAAACGCCTCACCTTGCAGAATACTGAGGCTATTCAGCATCTTCATACGCCACTCAGTTCTCTCTTTACCTCGGATGGTCGTCTGCATTACGACACGTTGATTGCATTTCAGAGCTTCCCTGGTGGTGGTGCTGGAAGCGATCTGTGGAAGTCCATTGAATACCCGCCAATGGGTAATGACTTTGCCGTCATGCTTGAGATCTGGCCAACCGAAACAGGACAGCTTTTGCTAAAGGCAACTTATGAGCAGAAGCATCTCGACGATGTTGCTGCCCACACTATGCTCACACAACTCGAAGATTCCATCGCTTTCATCCTGGAAGGTCCCAACAAACCCTTCCTTGATGGCCGCTTCGCTTGTAGGCCAGAGCTTCTTTCCACGTTCCCCGAAACCATTCAGGAAGACACCACCGGAGAGGTCCTGCTGCTTCATGGTCCGTTCGAGAAGCTTGCTGCTGAGGTTCCGGATAGGCTGGCGCTTGATTTCCTGTACGGCTTCGACTCAGAGGCGAAGCGAGTCCAGTGGACCTTTGCCGAGCTCAACGAGCAGGCAGATACCCTGGCCCGCTTCCTGGTTGCTAAGCTGGGTTCTCTTGCAGACCGTGTTATCCCAATTTGTATGGAGAAGTGCCCGGAGCTGTACGTGGCCATCCTGGGTATTCTGAAGGCGGGTGCTGCGTGGTGCCCCATCCATCCCGAATTCCCGCCGAAGCGACAGCACGACCTCATCGCCAGAGCTGATGCCTCTCTTGTTCTTCTGGCCCACTCCACGGCTAACATTGACTCTGCGGCCATTCCAGAGGATGTAGAAACCCTAAACATCGCTGCTCCTCTGCCAGATCGTGAGAAGAATGCGGCAGTCGTCCTGCCTACCCCTGAGCCTCAGAATCTGGCCTACTTGATTTTTACGAGTGGTACGACCGGTCCTCCTAAGGGCGTTCCTATCGGTCACAAAGCTGCTGCCTCGGCGATGCGTGCCCTTTGCGATGTCATTCCCTCTGACACCAAGACTGGCACCGTTCGCGGTCTGCAGTTCTCCCAGTACACATTCGATGTGTTCGTCGAGGATCTTTTTGAGATTTGGAGGATGGGTGGAGCAGTTGTATCGGCGCCTAAGGAGCTCATGCTTGGTTCTTTCGCCCAGCTTGCCAACTATTCCAAGGCCACCCATGCGCACCTGACTCCAGCCTTTGCCAGCGCCATTGCTCGGAAAGATCTCGAAACCTTGGAGGTGATCACCATGATTGGTGAGAAGCTCAACCAACCTGTTGCAAATGACTGGGGCCATAACATGCGCGCCTATAATACCTACGGTCCTGCAGAGGCGGCTGTTGTTTCGACTGTCGAGCAATTTGGCCCCAGCGATCATAGCCATGTCAAGAGCTCCAACGTTGGTGTTCCACTTGCATCCGTCGGAGCTTACGTCATTCAAGAAGGCCGTGCCGTCATGCGCAACGCCATCGGCGAGCTGGCGCTGTCTGGCGATCAGCTCTCCTACGGGTACTGGAAGGATGCCGACAAATCCAGCGTAAAGTTCATCTGGTGCGAAAGTCTGCAACGGACCGTTTACCTTACTGGTGACCTGGTCAGACAGTTGGGTGACGGGTCCATCGATTTTGTCGGCAGAGACGATGACCTGGTGAAGATTGCGGGTCAGCGTGTTGAGCTGAGCGAGATCGCCTACTTCCTTCGCGCCAGCCATCCTGCTGTTCAGCAGACCGAAGTCCTGTACCTGGAGTCGCAGAAGAGGTCCGGCAAAGTGGTCGTTGCCTTCCTGGCTGTTCCAGGCTTCGGCGGTAGTGACGCCGAAGATACTGCCATCGTGAACGTAGCGGAGGACAATGCGCGCAGGCTACTGCCAGCCCACATGATTCCAGACTTTTTTATTGTCCTCCCGACTATCCCACGTACGTCTTCTGCAAAGGTTGATCGTCACGCCCTTAAGCGCATCTTCTACGACCATGAGGAGACCCATGTCAAGGAAGATGTTGAGGTTGTTGAGGATGCAGAGTGGCGGGTGGCTAACCCTACCTTGGTCGATGTGTTGGCTCAAGTCACCGGAGTTCCCAAAGAAGCCATTAAACCGAGCAGCACATTGGCGGCTTTGGGTATTGACTCCATTGGCGCTATTAGACTTGCCGCCAAGATGAATGCTACGCAGGCCTCCTTGTCCGTTCTGGACGTCTTGCGCTGCAAAACGATTTCCGACATTGGCTCCTTCACTGGCCAGAAACAGGCCCGCCTGGCTTTGATACAGAAGATGAACGACTTCCATAACGCTTGGGCTGCTCCTGTCGCTACTTACCTGGGCCATGACGGTTTTCAGGTCGCTCCGGCAAGCATGCTTCAGGAGAGCTTGCTCGGTGAATCCATGCAAAACCCACAGTCGTACTGGAGTAGCCACTTTTTTAACCTTGATGCGGGTGTCGATCTGGACCGTCTCAAGGAAGCCTGGCTCCAGATTGCTCGGGAGACGGAGTCTTTGCGCGCTGGTTTTGTTCCCAGGGCCGCTATACCAAGACCCGAATCCGTCACCACTGCTGATTCCATATTCCTACAGGTCATCTTTGAAGAGGCGCGCATTGACTGGGGTGTTCAAACTGTTGAGAAGGATAGGATGGTGGAGATTGCTAAAGAGGTCTCTGTCCAAACCGCTCAGCGCCACCAAAGCTCGGTCTTCAGGAATCCCCTATGGGCTGTGAACATTCTCGAACATGCCGAAGCGAAGACCATGGTCATGAGCATCCACCATTCCCTCCATGACGGTCCCTCTCTGGACTTCATCATCGAAGAACTTGGCGCTAAATACAACGCCGAGACTACAAAGTTTCGCTGCCAACTTCTCGAGGCTCTCGCTATTGCAAGCACCGATGCCGAACCGCAAGCCACGGAGGCTTTCTGGGAGAAGGAGCTCCAGGGCGTTAGCAGCGACATATCTGAGGGATCTGGGCCCAAGCCAAGCAATGATGCCAGTCCCGCCGTGATGCGCACGACAGACCACGTATCCTTACTATCGAAGAAGGAGCTACAGGAGGCCACTCGCCGTCTTGACTCAAGTTCTATTGCAGCTGTAGTCCGCGCTGCTTGGGGGTTCAGCTTGGCTGAGTTCTTTGAATCTCCAGATATGGTCTTTGCAGAAGTTCTCTCAGATCGTATCGTAGATTCCAGGCTAGAAACGGCTATTGCCCCTCTTATCTCTGTGGTTCCTGTTCCTTTCCGCGCCAGAGGCACCGGTAAGGAACTCATCGCCGAGCAGAGCAGAATCTCACGCGACACTTGGGACCATCGTCACGTCAGGCCCGGTACTATCAGGAAGATCCTCCAGCGTCCTGTTGACCAGCCCCTCTACCCTGCCGTTTTCGTCTTCCATCCTGAGGGTGAGGCTCCCGATACTCCCGCACAGTACCCCTGGACCAAGGCCGATGATCTCGTCCTGAACGTCGAGCATGCCATGGCTTTCAACGTATGGGAGGTTGGTGATCAGCTTGTGCTGTCCTTCTCCGCGACCAACAACATCATGAGCGAGCAGCATCAGGCTCTCTTTGTCCGCCAGATTGATGCGTTGCTTTCGGCCATGGTCAACCACCCGGACGTTGAAGTCGCAGATCTTACCAACTTCTTCCCGAATGACCTGAAGTCTGTCACGAAGCCTCGTCTCAACACAATTTGCCCTACAAATCGTGATCCCACCTGGTGGGTTGATCACTTCGCAAAGGAGCATCCTGAGTGGATTGCTGTCGAAATTGCCACACAGATCTGGCCAGAGGCGAGGACGGTGTCCTGGACGTATAAGGAGCTCGACACCTACGCTAACCGTATCGCTGCTTACATCAAGAAGCACGGAAGCGGCAGCGGAAGTGTAGCTATCTGCTTGCCCCGTACTCTCGAGGCCTTCGGTATCATTTACGGCATCTTCAAGTCTGGTCAGACCTACCTGCCCCTAGAAGAGAGTCTGCCGCTAGAGCGCAAGATGTTCCTTTGCCAAGACAGCAATGCTTCCTTGCTCTTTACTACTGCAAATCTTTTCGAAATTTCCCCGGACTTTGATGAGAAGGCTTGCAAGGTCGTCGATATCGAGGCAGCTGGCTTCCAGGATGAGCTTGAGAGCTTGGATGGCCAGCTCGTGCCCGTCACTTACGATCCTCATGCTAATGCTTACGTCCTGTACACTTCTGGGTCCACAGGCAAGCCGAAGGGAGTTCTCGTAAGCAGGCAAAACCTTGCATCTTTCATGGATGCTCAGTCCGAGTTCATCTGCGACGTGGTCCCTGCTACCAAGACGTTGGCCGGCATTGGAAAGTACCTTAACCTTGCCAGCAGAGCTTTCGATGTCCATATCGGAGAGATGTTTCTCTCTTGGAGACACGGTCTGACCGCCCTCACCGCTCGCCGCACTCTCCTCCTTGACGATCTGGCAGCGGCGCTCAGAAACTTGAAAATCACTCATGCCAGTTTCGTCCCGTCGCTACTTGACCAGACTGGCCTGACTCCTGATGATGCTCCTGACCTTGTTTTCCTCGGTGTTGGTGGTGAGAAGATGACTGAAAAGACGCGAAAGCTCTGGGGTGGCCACGAACGGGTCGGCCTCATCAACGCCTACGGTCCGACTGAAGTCACTGTTGGATGCTGCTCCGGCCGTCTCTGGCCTAATTCCGACCCAAAGAACATTGGAAGTCCGCTTGGAGATTCCATTGGCCACCTCTTCCGACCCGGCACCACCACCTACGTCAAACGCATGATGCCTGGTGAACTTTGCTTCACTGGTAGCCTTGTTGCTAACGGCTATCTTAATCGCCCTGATGCCGCCGGTTTTGTGGAAGACTTCAACGGCGAGCGCATGTACAGAACCGGTGACATTGTTCGCCTCATGCCGGACAACAGCATAGAGTTCCTGGGTCGTAAGGACGACCAGGTCAAGATCAGAGGTCAGCGTGTTGAATTGGGTGAGATCTCTGAAGGTGTCAGAGTTTCTTCTTCCGAGCCGGTCAACGTTGCCACGCTTCTGCTAAAGCACAAAGAGCTGTCTCGCCCTCAATTGGTTGCTTTCCTTGCCAACGAGAAAGACATCAAGGTCGCGAAGGAAAAGAAGGAAGCGTGCAGGTTCCTCGATGAGCGGTTCGAGTCCATCAACGCAACCATCCGCCCGAACTGTCAGAAGATCCTTCCTGCGCACATGGTGCCGGATCTCTTCATCCCTGTCAACATTATTCCGTTGACTCCAACATCAGCCAAGGCGGATACTAAGCTTCTCAACGCTCTTTTCTCTTCTGTTCCGATTGCTAAGCTCATGGCTGGTAACCACAAGCCTACTAGTGCACCTGTGGTTAGTGACAGGCCACTCACGGCAGAAGAGGAACCCATTGCAGATATTCTGAAGATTATCATTGCCGATGAATCGCGAGAGATACGACCCGACACGTCAATCTTCGAGCTTGGAATCGACAGCCTCAGTGCAATTAGCTTGTTCATGAAGCTGAAGGACATTGGGTATGAATGCAGCGTTGCCAACGTCCTAACCCATCCGACCATCGAGCAGCTCGCGACGTTACCTCATAAGGAAAAACAGCAGACAGGAAGCGTCTCTCAAGGCCAAATTCAGCAACAACTCGCACAAATCGAGACCGACTATCGCAATGACCCTGCACCACCAGTCCCGTCCAACCTGGTCCAAGCAGTTCGGCCTTGTCTACCTCTTCAAGAAATCATGGTCGCTCGATCAACTGACTCTGGCGACGACAGCACGTCTTTCTATGTCAACCACGTCATGCTCCAGATCGCCGGCGGTGTTGACATTGAGAAGTTCTGTCGTTCTTGGGAGACAACTGTTGCTGAGAACGAGATTCTACGTACATGCTTCTGGTTTTCTGGCGATAACTTCCGTCAAGTTGTCCTCCACCCAGAGGCTGGCAAGATTCAGTGGGGTTCTGTGAGGGCCGAAGACGACACCCCGGCTCAAACCGTTCTTTCACAATTGTACCCTCGAATTCGCCAAGACATCGTTCAGAACCTTGGCATCAAGCCACCGGTTCGCTTCAATTTCGCTGTCTCGAGAGGCGGACAGCGCACTGCTCTTCTAATCTCCATCCACCATGCGCTTTACGATGGTGAGTCGCTGGGCATGCTCTTCGAAGAGGTTCACAAGCGGTATCACGACTCTCCTCCAGAGCCCCGGGAAACCCCTGGCTCTCTTGTCGAATACATAGCCTCTCGGGACAAAGATAGTGCGAAGAAGCATTGGTCCAGCTTGCTTAAGAACTGGCAACAGACACGTCTTGTTTCATCGGAGAGTGTAGATCAGAGCGCCCCAGTCACTATCAAGGACCGCACTTTTAGCGCCAGCCTGGCTTCCATTGAGGCCGCTGCTTCTCGGCGGAGACTTACCGTCGCTGCTGCCTTGCAGGCCGCATTCGGCACAGCTCTGGCGCAAATGCTGGGCACGAACGACATCATCTTCGGCGCCGTCCTTTCCGGCCGCGCTGTGCCGGTCAGTGGCGTCGACCGGATCCTAGCGCCCTGCATCACGACCATTCCGCAACGCGTCAACCTGCCTAAGTTTGGTGCAACTTTGCAGGATATATTCGCCACCTTCCAGAAGCTGAGCTACGAGAGCCTCGAGTATCAACACAGCTCTGCCCGCGATATTCAAGTATGGGTTGGCGCTGACCGGCCGTTGTATGACACCCTCTTCTCGTTCACTCGCGCTCCAGAGCAGACGGTCGATTTCAACCTGTGGAAAGAGATCGATAGCGACATGCCAATGGATTCGTCGCTTGCGGTCGAGGTCGAGTCGGACTATGAGAACGACAAGCTTCATATGGCGATTGGCTGCACAGACGCGTTTGGCGACGATGCGAAGGCGGAGGAGATGCTTGAGAGGATCGAGATGCTCATCGATACCGTGTTGAACGGCGATGCGCTTCCACTCGCCGACCTGGGAATATCCGTGGAGACTCCCTCCGGAAATACGATTGACAATACAACAACCTGGGACGAGACTGCCTGGTCTGAGGAAGAGAAGAACATCAGACAGCTCGTCGCGGATTTTGCTCAGGTTCCACCGGACAGCGTGAGCAAGAACACGTCATTCTTGCACATCGGCATCGATTCGATCACTGCTATACGCTTTTCCAGGAAGCTTAGAGAGCATGGCTACAACTTATCGTCGGCAGATGTCATGCGTAACAGCTGTATTGGCGCAATCTGCTTCCACTTTAAGCCGGAAACCACACAGGCTGCTGCCGAGGCTAGAGGCGGAAGGCAAGATTCCGTATTCGAGGTTCGCCAACCTGAGCTCGAACTCCCTGCCTCGGTCAAGCTCAGTGAGGGTGACAGCATTGAGGCTGTCTACCGCTGCACTCCCCTGCAGGTTGGAATGCTGACCCAGACGCTGGGTCTCGATGGACGCCTTTATGTTCACCACCACACGCTACGCCTATCCCCTGATGTCAATCTCGCCAAGTTAAAACAAGCATGGGAGAACACTGTCCGTCAGGTTGACGTCCTTCGGACTTCGTTCCACAGCTCGGGTACCGAGTGGATTGCAATTGTTCGTGAGAACTTTGTTCCGCAGTGGAAAGAGGTGTCCACGTCCGACATGGACGCGGCGCTGCAGAACCTCCAACATATGACAACCTTCGAGGAGGAAAGCCAATTCAACGAACCTCCGGTCAAAGTGACGGTGTTCTCGGATGGTGACTCCATCGTCTTTTCAGCATCTATGCACCACGCGTTGTATGATGGCTTGTCTGTGCCTATCCTTTTCCAACAGCTCACCGACAACTACTTCGACAAAGATATCACTCCTTCTGCTCCATTCTACCAGGCCGCAAAGATTATGACTGCCAACCAGAAGGCTGCTGTTGACTTCTGGAGTAGCAAGCTCGAGGGATACAG
This sequence comes from Lasiodiplodia gonubiensis, assembly GCA_009829795.1. Classification (NCBI taxonomy): domain Eukaryota; kingdom Fungi; phylum Ascomycota; class Dothideomycetes; order Botryosphaeriales; family Botryosphaeriaceae; genus Lasiodiplodia; species Lasiodiplodia gonubiensis. The sequence continues at coordinate 18,368 of RHKH01000049.1, forward strand.
GAGCATCGGTGTGCCACTCACCGAGGAAGAGACTAAGTCTGAGCAGATGACTCTGGCTAGTGTTAATCTTGCAGACGTCTCTGGGCTCCAGGATAGGGGTTTCAGTGTCCAGAACGTTACGATTCTGGCTTTTTCCAAGGCTCTTAGCAGTCTGGTTCAGCGTCGCGATGTCGCTTTTGGCATGGTCTTGGCTGGCAGAAACCTACAGCTGGAGAACGCCGACACCATTATTGGGCCAACATTCAATACTGTGCCGTACCGGGTGCGCCTGGCAAATGCCCTATCCTCAAACGACAACCTCCTGCAACAACTACAGCGACTTACCATTGACGGCATTGAGTTCCAGCATGCCTCATTTGCCGACGTCCAGAACCGCTGGCGCCAGGCAGCCAATACTACTGATGCCACGCTTACTGACAGCCTGTTTGTATTCCAAAAGGTGGACTCGAGTGCCATTGAGAAGTCGCAGAGCATTTGGCAGCCCTACGAGACTGAGGAAGTGTCCGTGCCGTCCGAGTACAAGATGAATTTTGAGGTCGAGCACAGCAATCAGGCACTGGTTGCCCGGGCTTATTCGCGTCTCGGTAAGGATCGCCTCGATGCCTTCCTAGGCACTTTCAAGGCTGCTGTGCAAGATATCGTCGAGCACCCCGGCCGCTACGTCACTGCGTACCCACCTGAGCTGCGCAACCTGCCGCTCGAGTCTACGGCTGAAGAAGAGGAGATAATCACTTGGGATGATCCGGCGGTCCAGCGCTATGCTGAGACCGTGCGTGGTGCCATGTCCCGCGTTGTCGATATTCCAGTCGAGAGCATCGATCTGTCCACCAACATCTTCTCCATTGGTCTGGACTCGATTGCTGCTATCCAGGTTGCTTCTCAGTGCCGCAAGGCAGGATTCCGTATTGGAGTGGCCGACATCATTGCAGGCGTAACCTTGGGCCGTATTTGCAGATCCATCGCCTCTATTAATAGTCTTCAGGAGAGCGCTGCACCCGCCGAGAAGCTTACGCCCGTCCTCAAGGCTGAAGAGGAGTCCGCCGTATTTACCAAGCTAAAATTTACGAAGGAGGACATCGAAGATATCTTGCCTACTCTCGCTGGGCAAGACTACCACATTGCCAGCTGGTTGGCCTCTGGCCGTACCCTGTACGAGCCGACCTGGACTTTTAGGGCTACCAAGCGCCTTGATATCGAGAAGCTCAACCAGTCATGGCACGCCCTCCAGGAAAGGCACTCCATCATGCGCACAGTCTTCGTCGCCGCCAAGCCTGATCAGTCCGTGCAAATTGTGCTCAAGGCGTCCAAGATCGCATCCAGCAACTTCACAGTCGAAGAGGTAACCAGCGGTCTTGAAGTAGCTGTCAAAGCCACCGTCAAGCGCATCTCCCACGCGCCATCTGACCTCTTTACACCTCCGGTACGCCTGCATCTTGTGCGTAGCAGTAGCGAGACGGGAGATGGCGCAGATGCTCTCCTGATTACCATGCACCACACCACTTATGATGCGTGGACCATGTCTCGCCTAGTGGCCGACTTACTGGAGCTATACTCGGGCAAGAAGCCAGAGTCCACACCCCCGCCGTTCGCAGACCTGGTCGATTTCACACAGCGCTCTCTCGACGCGCTTGACCAGCGCGCGTTCTGGCGCCAGCATCTGGAAGGCTGCTCACCCACCGTCATTCCATCGACTGCCAACCATGACGCCAAAGACCGCTCTCAAACCTTCGTCATGGTCTCAAGCACCTCACTCTCGCTCCGTGCCGCCGAAGAGGTCGCCAAGACCGCTGGCCGGCAGCTGCACACGCTCGTGCTGCTCGCCTTTGCGCGCGCTCTGGCAACCGCCACAACCTCCTCCTCCCCGACCTTCGGCTTCTTCCAGCTCGGCCGCGGCGCCTCTTTCGACCGTATCGAGGCCGTCAGCGGGCCGACGGTCAACCTGCTGCCGCTCGGCGTGCGTGACGTCCGCGACCGCGACGTCCGCGAGGTCGTCGACGAGCTGCTCAGGAAGCTGGCGGAGCGTATGCCGTTCGAACAGAGCAGGCTGAGAGATGTGGCCGCGTGGGTCAATCGCGGCGGAGAAGGGGCCAAGCCGCAAATTCCGTTCAACGCCAGCTTGAACTTGCTGTGGCACGACGACGTCGTCGGCAAGGAGTTTGGCGGCGACGAGAAGCTGCTCGAGCCGTTGCTCGTCGGCGTGCCGACGGACTTCTCCGCGAACAGGGTGCTCGAGGGCGAGACGGCGGTGGATGGGCTGGATTACAGCTGGGTGCAAGAGGGACAGTTGTTCGTGGATGTTGGCCCTGATAGGGAGGGCGATGGGATCAAGTTTGGCGTCAGGTGCGATGGGAGGTTGATGGGAGAAGAGGGTGTGAAGGCGTTTGTGGAGGTGTTTGAGAGGGAGATTGGGGAGGTGGTGAGGGCTTTGAATGTGGTTGAGGCGCCGGTCTAAGGACCTTGAGGGCAGATCAAAAGTATAGATGAATGGGTATTTCTTGGGAAGGTTGGGTGAGCAGGCGTTCAAGTGAAGCATTGGACATTTGTTTTGGGTGAGAGCAGAATTTTCCTTGTGGATCACAGTTGTCCTTTAGCTTGTATAGAAAATGAAAGACCTTCAGTTAATTTGACGATATGTCATATTGCCTTAACTGTCAGCTCGATCGCATGTGATGTCACATTCCTCATCCCACTATTGCGAGTGGAAAGCTGATTCGAAACGGTGCCATGGACCTGGTTAGGATGGCCGTATCTTTCGCCTTCGTCTCATGCAGGTCCCCTCTCGACCTCGGCATAAGTCTAACAGGTACCTCTTCCGATTGACAACTCTTCACCCTTATGCATCTCTTTGGCGTACCGATGACGATTCATTCGGACCCTTGGGCGCTCGAGCCGCTTATCAGCGTGGCCTGGCAATCCTACCGGAAATAGATTTACCGACAGAAGGTCACTTCAAATCATGAATTGTCCTTTGGAGCCACGGACGTGAAGGTATCACTCATTTCCTCTAGCACATGAATCCATGATTTACCAGCTCGTGGGTACGTGAAGCTAACGTCCGGATGCACATGTCGAATTAAAATTGATACATCCACGTCCGGACGTTAGCTTCACGTACCCACATAAGTTCTATTATTTTCACAGTCGTTACGCTATCCTGCTGTCGCTCGGCGACTGTGAGTAATCCTTCCTATCCACACAATATTTCTCGTTCCACAACTTGTAAGTCTCGTCGATGATGCTATGGTGGGTTTCCGTGAGATCCATCCAATTCTCGCAGTTCGGGCCAGGGATAGTGTCAATGATGGACGCCGTGTCGAGAATGCAGATGCCGATTTCCGTCAGCGGCTTTAAGTCTTTCTCATACCATTCCGTGTCGATTGCTACGAGAACAGGCTCGTTATTGGGATATGGACACAGAGGGAGCTCTGAAAGGGCCTGGTCAGATACGTCGTTTGCGACTTGGCCCAGCAAGCCCGCCGTCGTCTCAAATGAGTCGTTTCCGGCGTTGTGGTGGCCATAAACGACTCTCTTCCCGGGTTTGCATTTGGGTTTCTGCCATTCGAACCTTCTCGGAATTTCGAACTTGACGATCATATCAGACAGTCCTGGCATGAAGTGCGTCAGCTTCACAGTAGTAGACAGTTTACAAAGCATGAAAGTAGACCCACCCTTTGGAAATCCCGAAAATTCGTAATTGTCTTCTAGGATCCACTTTGTGTCCAATGTCGCGATCGCTGCTCCGTGCTTGAAGGGGTGCCAACCAATTTCCTTGAGTTTTATCTCGTCGCCGCCGCCATCATGGAAAACCAAGATGAGTGGACGTTGGCCCCTGTCATTGGTGCGGACTTCCTGGTCGAAATCGTTGGGGTCGAAGCCGAGGACGCCCCTCAAAAAATCAACGTCGAGGAGGTTGGACAGGCCGCGCTCGTATCTTTCTTTCTTGCGACGCCCCATTGTGACTGTCGAGGCTTGCGTTAGAGGTGGCGGTGGTGAAGCTGCGAAGTAAAGGGCGCGGCTGTGTGTATGATGTCATTTGCCTGTTGCCTAGCGTCACTTCCTAATCGGGCAGCCGCGGCGGCCTCTGCAGCCGCCGGCCTTTGTGGCGCCGGCGCTGGCAGATCGACCACTACCTGCACAACTTCACCACACTCATCGTTCAAGACCTTCTTGCCTCAAACAGCATCTTCTACATTCATCAAGCGCATTGTCTATCATGCCGCGCCGACGCTTCTTCAACAAGTCCAACACGCCGCAGCACTGGCGCCACTGTGCACGCCGCCTCGGCTTCACTTCCTCCTCTGGCCGACCCAGCGTCGACATCCTCTTCGCAAAAGTCATTCTGAACGACAACGTTGCTTGGGCGTTCAGCATCCTCCGCGATTTCTTCATATGGGATGGCCGATTCCGCAGCGATGACGGCATTTGGGACACTGCGCTCTACGGCAACTTTCTCCTGGACTCTTACGATGAAATCATCGGAAATCCGGACGATATGACGCGTTGGACATTCCTGTAGACCCACCGCCGCCTCTACATGCGCCAAGACGAGTCAATTTCCATGCAAATTGACTCCGACTTCGAAGAACGCGATGCCGTCTTGTTGCTTTACGCCATGATCCACAAAGTCATCAAGAAGACGGAAATCGATATCGATGAGAGTGATTCTATTCTCATGGCTAGCGAGATTGCCCACTCGAAGTGAAGCCTGCGCCATTTCTGGCTGTTGCCATTGCTGGCTGCTCCCATGGAGAAGAGAGGAAGAAAATTGAGGCGAGCTGAGAAGCGATTTTCATGGTGGGACGGAAGACGCGTCGCGGCAGGTGCGTTTCGGGAATGCACCACCCGCCAGCAGCGCACCTGCTCAGATCCACTGTGCAGCCAAGCAGCAACGCACGGGCTGTCGCCTTAGCGAATCTCATGGCCAACGCTCTGCCCTCTTTCTATCTCTTATCCCTTTCCAGTCATGTCCCCTCGAACCAAGTCTGTCATCCATGGGCGCTACTAGCGACGAGCAGTCCTCGCCCATGGTGAGAGTGTAGACGAGAGCTCACTCGACAACTCACAGAGCGGGAGCTCGCAACTCGTGTGGTCTGAAGGTGGGTATACTCACTGTTCCCAGCATGGTTTGCGCATGGCTGATGTCCTCTTCATTCAGACGTGCGGGACATCTTCGTTGAAGATGCTCTTGAAATTTTCAAGCCTCCACGAAGAATCTACGACAGCCCAGACGCCGTGCTGAAAGACATCCGTTCTCAGCTTACGAAACGCATCTCCCCAATCCCGGAGTTTCAGAACAAAACACCCGGAGATGCTCTAAGGTTGATCTGTAGGAGGACGAGGGCCTTTCTTCGTGAAAGGGGTGACATCGAATACCCCCACCCTGCACAGATGCAAGGAAGTGGTAAGCGATGGAAATACTCGGTTGACTATCAATAAAGCTAATTCATGAAACAAAAGGCTCAAATGCCCAACAGGAACCGCAGCGATCGAAGGCCTGGCGGTCAGCCGCATATCTAACGCAACATGCATCAAACCTGGGAGAATCTCTGGAAGCAAACGTCGGAAGCTTGAATTCAAGCTTTGGCACGGCCTCCGGAAGCTCGCTCGAGTCTACGAACACCCCTCTGCCCATCCAAATCGTAAATTCGAGTAGGGTGTCCGTGGCAGGATCGAAGATAGCCAGCAAGACCGCCACAGTCGCAAAGCAGCAAACAAAGAAAGCTACAGTCTCCAAGCCGGCGGCAAGATCAAAGGCCAGGCAAGCCTCGACGAAAGGTTCCAAGAAAGCCCCCAACCAGGGCGCTTTAGATGGCTTCCTGAGAGGCTTTGACAACTCACAGCGTCCGTTGAGGAGGGCGGCAGGCACAGTCGTGCCAGCTGCCCCGGGTGGTGCGGATGAATCAGTCGCGCAAGCTGAAAACTTAGAGCTTTCGAGTGGAGAGTCAGATGACGACTTGTACTATGGCTCCGACGACGCCAAAGACAAGCCGAAGAATTTCAAGGTGAATCCGCATTTGAAGTCAAAGAGAAACTTACTGAATGAGAAGATAGAGATCTGCCGAACAGGTGCACGGCCCGTATTCCTACCGTGTACTTCGAAGCGAGACCAATGGCAATGAGATCAAAGAGAGCGATACCTTCTGGGCTCTCAAGACCGAAAGGCAACCAAATATCCAACGCTCCGGGGTCAAGATCAGAAAAAGTGATTATTGGGCCAACGCTCTTACTTTGCTCACGCAGAATAACATCAAAGCCAACGCCAAAAGAAAGAAGTATTTTGCGGAGATCAAAGCCGGCGCGGTCGAGTGGCCAGGAGGGGGCACCTTCGCATATGTTCCTCTCGAGAGATTCAAGAGGATTGCTGTCCGTTGGGGTGTATGGAAGAACGTGGAACCTCTCGTCCAACATATCAAAGCAAAGATAAAACAGAAACCAGCATTCGCAAAAGCTTATGAAAACAGCCTGAAACGAAAGAACAATGAAGGCCCTCTAGCCGATGAGCCACGCAACAAGAAAGCCATGGCAACTCGCGAGTCTCCTGGTCCCATTGATCCCCGCCCCTTTGGCCCTTTCCCCGGCATCTCCTGTGGGGCCGCGAAGTCTACGTTCTTCATCAAAAAGTTATCCTTGCATTCGCCGATTTTCAGAACACATGTCCAGAATTGCTGACGCCATGCGCGTGGAACCGACGAGATTACGTGTCTTTGCGTCCTCGTCTTTGCCAATCAGGAAGACCACGAAGCCCACCAAAACGAATTCGACGAAATCGACCAGAACGATCACATCCAGGTTGATATCTCCTGAATATGACAAAGGCGACAGGCACAACTGTACCTACCACCCCAGGTGATGCGGATTGTGAAATTCTGTATGAGAAGACCAATTTGCTATCTGAAATTATCCAACATTCTCTCGAACCACAATTAGCTCTTGTTCCTGGCGCCACGCGACCTGTTTTCCACGTTTCGATTCATGTATTCAATGCATTTTCCGGTGGATGTTGCTTCTTTTTCAAGTTCCTCCCACTGTGGAAATCTCAATGGTCGAGTATATGTATATAGAATATTCAGATGCATAATAAAGTTGCTTTCACAATCTTCCCAGTTCTCCCTTCCCGTACCTAAATGAAATGAAAGAACGGCGGACAATAAAGCGGCTTAATGGCATATTGACTTAGTCCTTCCATCCTAGTCTACATGGTAATGTTTGATGGGATGGTACGATTGATGAATTAGCTTTTACTCCTTTGATTTCGTTATCATTACACCTCGGTATTATTCGTCTGAGTGCATCAAAAACTAAACTGAAGACACATCGTCACTTCCATTCACTCACGAGGAGCAAGCAAAGTCGACGTTCCACTTCCCACCACTCAAGCCATCGACCTCCACCCTCTCAGCCAGAGCCTTATCGTCTTTCTTCTCAATCTCCTTCGTCACCGTCTCCGCCGCTGACTCGCCATCGGGCTTCACCGTCAACGTGCCACCGCAAGACGGGTACTCGACGCTCACGGCACCGGTGGTCCCCTCGGGCGTCTCAAAGGCGATGGTGAAGGCGCCCGTGTCGGCATCCCTCGTGTTGTTGGTGCTGAAGGTGCCGAGGCTGGTGACGAAGCCGGCCTCGACGCGGGTCAGGTCGCCGAAGCTCGGCTCGACGCGCCACGTCTCGCCGCCGGCGGTGGTGAGCTGGATGCCGGCGACGCCGAAGGTCAGGGTGCTGGTGGGGCCCGTGGCCCAGCCGTGGGCGTGGCTGATGCGCGGGTCGTTGTTGTAGGGGGCGTAGTGCAGGTCGCCGGTGGTGCTGTAGCCCTCGATGAAGGTGCTGTTGGTCATGCGCGGGTCGTCGAGCATGAAGCCCCACTGTAGGCGCGTCAGGGCCAGCGCCGCCGACGCGTTGCCCGCCGCCACGTGCGCCTGCAGCTCGAAGCCGCTGATGAAGGGCGAGATGGCGTCGTGCGCCTCGGGCGCCGGCGCCCCGTACTCGGTCCACCGCCCGGCCAGGTTGGTCGAGATCTGGGCCGCCTGCGTCGAGTTGAGGGTGAGGTTGGCCACGACGGCCCAGGCGTTGCCGTCCTGTGGGTGCAGCGTCGTCGTCTCGTTGTCGCGGTACAGGCCGGACGAAGCGTCCCAGAGCAGGTCGTTGGCGGCGGTCTTGATGGCCGAGGCGGTGGCGGACCAGGATGTGAGGAGGTCGGTCTCGTTGAGGGCCGAGGCGAGGATGGAGACCTGGTTGATGGTGTAGTAGAGGATGGCGTTGGCTTCGATGTTGTGTCCGCCCATGCCGAAGCGCAGCCAGTCGTTCGCTGACGTCACGTTCATCAGACCGCTGGAGTCGATGAAGCCGAGAGAAAAGTCCATGGCCAGCTTGATGTCGTCCCACATGGTCTGCAGATAGTCCATGTCACCCTGTTTGCCCAGTCAGCACGGCTATCTTTTGAAGTGTCTCCTGCTTCCTTACCGAGTACAAGAAATAGTCGGCGACACCAATGACGGTGTAAAGGTGGTAAGTGTGCGAAAGGATGTAAGTGAACGGCCGGCCGGCATACGGAAGCTGACCGGAGCTCTTGTTCTGGATGTCGAAGAGCGAGTTGAGAGAGTTTTGTATGGATATCAGGTCGTTCGTCGAAGCGACGACGCCAGGCACAGCGATGGCCATGTCGCCAGCCCAGACCAGTCTGTCACGCTTGGCCCCATCGACGAGCGCCGAGGTGCCATTGGTGATTGTGTAGTTGACGTACCACGGCAGGGCGCCAACGTCGTCCGAGCTCATGTTCGAAGTGATCTGGTTGAGGTAGATAAGAGCGTCACCATACTTGGGATCGATGGTGCAGATTTGGTTGGTGTATGCGCCTGCTCAGGGGTCAGCGATTGGACTTCGGGATAACAAGTGAGCGGTGGCACTTACCGGCATACCACACACGGTTCAGTAGCTCGTCTGTCATACGTCAGTCGATGATTCTGGGCGCCTTGCGGAAGTGATGCCTACCATCGCAGTGGAAGTAGCCCGTATAATTCCTAAGCTGATCGTCGGCGTAGTGCGGCATAGCCGTGTAATGCGTCGTGACCTGGGTGATCTCCAAGCTTCCCGTGGTGTTGTGCACCAAGCTCAGATACCTGAACGCACCGCGCTCGTTCTGCCTGGGCACCGTGTACACGCCCGCCTCCTTGGGCTGGAACCACAGCGTCTCATCAATGCCCGCGTCGGCCGTGGCATCGCTGCCCTCGCCTGAGATCCAGAGCGAGCTCTCGGAGAAGGTGATGCCAATGTACTGGTTCTCGTCTGACACGTCGCCCACAGTCAACGAGACAACACCGGCGATGTTCTTTTCGTAGTCGAAGGTGATGGCTGAGGCGTCGGTGAATGTCGCGCTACCGATGGCGTCACCCGTCACGCTCTCGGCGCCGGAGACGGTGCCATTGACCTTCCAGACCGAAACCGGGTGAAGCGTGCGGCTGGAAGGAGCAAGAATGTATTCTTCGTAGGGAACTGCGAGCGCAGAAGCCGCTAGTGTGCTGAGTAGTGCCGCAGCACGGCAGAATGAGTTTGACGGAGCCATTCTTGCGGGTACGAGAGTCCTACTCCGGCACTCTTTAAGAAAAGGCCGGTGGATTGTGCTCAAGAAAAGTCTCCAGACGCTCACGAGTCGGCGGGATAGCGAGGCCCGAGACGGGTGGCGCCGCATGACGTCCAATGGTCGAATGCAGGGGACATTATTCAATGCCGCCAGGTCCCAGCAAGGATAGCGTGCGAAATCGTGGGGAAGCTTGATCAAAAGTCGGGAACGGCATGCTTGGCGTCTCGGTGTGGTTTGGGCCGAAGCCACATGACGTGCGTCATAGCGGTCCCTGGCCGGTGCACAGTGGCTCGACAAAGTAATGATGGGACAGTCGAGCTGCGGAGACTCGACCAGAACGTGCTCCCGTCGGGCTGGGCATCGGCAATCGGTCCTGCAGAAAACCCCGCTCTGCCCCCGCACAATTGCAGATCTCGCATCTTGGAGCAATTGGCTCTTGAGAGTGAAGCGTTCATCCTGAAGACAGCCAATCATGCAGATTATTAGTAAAGGCCGCAGTCTTGCAGTTACAGCCTGCGTGTACAAGCGGCGTGTCTTCGCAACTCCAACCCTCTTGTCAACCACGCCATGCGGCTGGCCGAACTTCGGCCGGCGAACTCCGCAATGTGGAGGCCCAGCAGACGGTGAACGGGCCAAGGACGGCATGAAGCGCGGGAGAAGCGGTCGGAATCGGGGGAGACAGTGGCACGAGGTTCAGAGCGCGGACTCTCCATGGCCCCGACCTCCGAGGCGGAACGTGATGTCGCATGTTTCTCCAGAAATACTGGGCTACAGTCAACATCAGCCCTGCTTGTCCAGTTGATGCTGCGAGGTTACCTTGTCTTGAGGATATACGGACTGCTTTCAGCCACATGCATGCAGTTACGCAATGTTTCATCCAAAGAAAACTTTTGCATATGTCGGAGTCCAGCTACAAGACCTGAAAGGGAGTGTCGACGAGACATAAACATCCTTGGGGACTCAACTAACATGGACCTCGGTTGTGCGTAGGATGACATGACCTCTCGGCCTTGAACTGCCTCCTGCGGGTGAGAGTATACCATCACCGCTAGTTTTCCTTGCTTCGGCATCCCACTCCTTCTCCCTTTCTTTGGATGCCTTTGACACGGCACCGCCGGAATCTCGGCTCCCATCTGGAGCGACAGCGAGTCCCCTGTCGGCCCTGCCCATTTCTTTCACCCCGACGGAAACTTTTGCGACGTATGGATCCATCTTTCCCAGTTCTGCATCTGCTCGGGAGCGTGGAATGCTCGCCATGGCAAAGCTGTCTTGCTGTTTCATATATCCGAGCGCAGTGGACCGACTGCCATAGCCGCTGTAACCCGTTCGCCGGCGGTTTCCAGAGCGTCCACCCGAGCTAGTGATGGCGCGTGCAGTCTCCAGGAACCAGTTAAACAGAGGCTTCAGGGCCGGTAGACAGGCGGCGACGATGCCAATATTCAGCTCGATGTAGTTCCATACATTGAATGAGTCGTGCCTGTAAGAGAGAGCCGCAGTCAGTAACAGTTCAAGATGTGGAGAATGGTACATACACTGTCCAATCCGGCTCATCAAGGACGTTCCACTGCTTGACACACTTGACGATTGCGGCTGCAGAGGCGAAGAAACCAAGACTGAGAATCGAGGCCAACGTGAGCTTCGTTCGAATGTTGACTTGCAATTGCCAAATCAAAGGAACCGGAAGTGACGCGAAGAGGAAGTCGGTGACAATGTTCACGATGCTATTGAACATGCCTATGTTTCTGAAAGTGTTCATCGAGAAGCACTTGGCCTTCTCGGGTGGCATTCGAAGGGAGTAGTCCCAAGCAGCGGCGATGGGCGAACACTGAAAAATCAAAGTGCAGGCGCAAGATATGGTGAACAGGATGAGGAAGACTGTGGACTACAGGTCAGCAAATATAAAGTCACCGCTTTCGAGGTTCAACCCACCAATCATGCCCCACAAAAATTTGACTTTCCTCGTTCTCTCGGCAAGGCGCATAAGAAACAAGGCAATTGAGACCTTGACTGCGCTGACTCCGACCATGATAATGAGGCTGTGGACGTATAGCCACTTGGAGAATTGCGTGTAGCTGACGTGGTCTGAGAGCATGACGATAGCATGCTTGCCCAATCCGTATTTGGTCTCTTGGACAAAGCAGGCCATGACGATTATGCTTAAAACCTGTACGAGTTAGTTTGGTAATTGTACGACGGGCAAATACTAACCATGGCAAATAAGGTGACATAGTCGTCAGAGCCGAGGAATCTTAACATCCACCCTCTCACGTAGAGGCGGAGCATGACGACGGCCAGAGCCAAGGCGCAGAAGACGCTAGTAATGGAAAGGATCTCATCGGCGGCACTGAAGTTTGCGTATTCTGGCGGAAAACTTGGCGGGCCTTGATCGCCGCCGGATTGACGCTTCAAGTATACAGACATGGTAGATCATGGAGTGCGGCTGGCCGCCGTCGGCCTATGCTAGGCCAAGAAAAGGGATTTACGTGTTCGAAAGAAGAATGATGTGGAAAGAGCAGCTCAAGATATGGAGAGCAGAGATTCACTTAGGCAAAAGGATGTGCAAGAAAACATGGAAGGAGGTCTGGAAAGTTAAGGTGATACTCTGACCAGGATATTGCAGGAGAGAGGGGCACATGGCGTTCCTGTGCCTGGCGAGCCAACGAAGCCGTCGCAGAATATGCATAGTGGCGCAAGAGCACATGGCGGGCGAAGGACTTCCGCACGAGACAAGTTAGACCGGCAGCAGATTGAGGAACTTTCTCGCATGGTTGAGTGGTGTCCATGCCGGAAACGGAGGGGCCCGAAGACACTGTTGCTGCAGGTTTCCTTTTGCGAGAGACGGACGCACGCCACGAGGGGAGGTGGTGTCCTCGGCCGATCCACCGCTGCTAAGGCCGCGCCGAAGACGCCAGCCCGGCGCTGCGCCAGGGGTGGCGGTGGTTCATATCGAGGGTCGCCTCCCGAAAATACCGAGGAAATGGCCTCGTCCAAAGTGCTCGGGAGCTTCCGGCTCAGTCTTGCAGGAGTCGATAGCAGACGATGGGCTGCTTTGATATTCGACAAGGAAGCCTCATACCAAGGCTGCCGCACGTTTGGTGTGCGCCTCAACCGAAGGTGGTACAGTGCAGCTGGCGTCACGGCGGGCCGCCAGCAATGTCCCTGGCGGTGGCGCAAGACATAGATTAACGGGTGGACAAGGAATTCTGCCAATCAAAGGGAAGCAAGCGATTGGCCAGGTGAGCGTGAAGAGACAGCATGGCGGCGACGGTGCTGAAGCGGAAGGCCAGCTGGAGGAGTGTCGCTTAGAGATGTTGTTGCACTGCGCCGCAGGGTCTGGGGAACAAGTACGAGGTGTTAGCGCGTGCGATTGGCTGGCTCGCTTGGAAACTGGGTCCGTGTCGCAACTGCATCTCTTCCCGCCCGCCCGCCTCTTCTATCTGCGATTCAGCCTTTTCCTTCCTCGCCCGTTCCCACTTTGCCGTGCCGTCGGCTTCCCCATCAGGCTACCAAACAGGGCCCAGCAATCCTCGCGGCGTCGCCCGGAAAATGGCGCGAAAGGGGGGCCTGATGCTCTCCCGTTGGCACGCATCATTGACGGCGGGAGATCGTTGTGAGATCGCCGTCCGAGGGGCGTGCCCAAGACAAGACGCAAATCGCTGAACATCATTGCCTGATGGCCAGGTGAAGCGATCTGTTCTACCCTCTCCGCTGCCCCGGGTCCGGTGGTATGTGTGCTTTTTTTAAAGCCCACATATTCAGGCACGGCTCGGCCCCGGTAAGCTGCGCCCTCCGTTCTTCGGCCCTCGCCCCCTCCATCCATCTTTTTTACGTACGAGATGGCCCATCGCTTCAGAGTTCGAGCGTCATGACTTTCCCCTATAGAGTCCTTCTTGCCGGCTCAACACCACTGCTGGCCACCTAACGCAAGATATACGCCTAGCCTATCTCCTCGCGACTTCACCACCGCATGGGTCGTCTTGGTGTGAAGACGCTGGCATTGGCCCTTACTCGTCTACATGTCCTCTTTGATGCAGAGTCGTACGCGTCCTTGCGTCCAAATGGTTTGGAAGTATGCATGCGAGTTCCAGAAGTGCTCCGGTTTCAGTATCTCTTCCTGGCGAATGTATAGCATGGCAACGTTATCAAAATCGATAATTTAGTAGCCTAGCTGTGCTTTGCCGAGCAAGTGGCAAGCTGGAATTTCCCGCCTGTACCATGCTCGAATAAGCGAGGAGTGAATATTTTCTGCCTGAATTACTGTTGTATCTTAAATCGATCCTGCTGATAAGCGCTAGGGGCATCTGCTCCCGAGATCCACGGCTCTTCCTGCAATTTCTTCGCACCACCTTTGCCATTTCATCTTCCATTGGACTGAGAGCGGGCCGCTACAACGCCGAGCTGTTCGTGCTTACATACTACATGGCTGTTCTTTTACTTAATTTGGCCCCCATCTTCATTGCGGCACATGCAGAAAGCCGCCACGGAGCCCACTTTAACTAGCTCCCTCGGCGCCGCCACCTGCCAGTCCAACAATACCTCCGGCCTCGCTACTCCGCGGACGGGAAGCCAGCTCGGTTCTTCATATCAACTGCCGTCCAGGAGCCCGCTTTGGTGGCGCTGCTTCGCAATTTGCCTCCTGTTTGAGGCCTTGTCCGACATTCAATCAACACTGCGCATTAACGCCGAATCCTCGCAGACATCAATTCTCCGAAGCCCCCGTTGCGCATAACCGACCGTTGGTCCCCTTCTAGAACTTGCACGCGCGTACGTAGCAAATAAATTGGCAGGTGCCGCTGCTTCTACCACACCTTTTGCTACCGAACTGCCCACCAAGCCAATTCGTGGGGAAGTCCAGGGAATCTACAACTTCCTCTACAATGCGCCTCGAGAACGTTGTCGCCGCCACGGCGCTTTTGGACGCTGCCAGTGGCGCTGTCATGGAGAACACACTCCCGCTAAGGACCGACCAACTAGCCGCACAGGCGTTGGGAAACCTAGCGCAGTTCATCCAGGTCAATGGCTACTTTTCCGACAGTTGCACCCTCGAAAATCTGTCTTTCCGGAGAGAATGGTGCGTACTATCGTGCTGAATCCCTGCCCAGATGGAACAAACGATTGCTAATCAGCAATGCAGGGGCGCCCTCTCTGCCGAGGAGAGGAAGGAGTACATTGCAGCAGTGCAATGCATCTCCACGAAACCCTCGATCACTCCAAGTGAAATCTGCTCGGGATGTGTTTCTCGTTACGATGATTTCGTGGCAACTCACATCAACCAGACCATGACAATACACGGGACGGTAAGTCTGGCTTAACTATGTCCATAAGCCTGGTACTGAACTCATCAACAAGGGCAACTTCCTTTCGTGGCACCGCTACTTCACTTGGTCATACGAGCAAGCGCTGCGCAACGAATGCGGCTACAAAGGCACTCAGCCGTACTGGAACTGGCCGCAGTACGCCGAGGACCCGCTCAGCTCGCCCATCTTCGACGGCTCGGACACGTCCATGTCAGGCAATGGCGTGTACCAGAATCACACGCCGGTCTATGTTCCCTCGTCTGCGTTGCCGTACGTCACAATTCCGCCGGCAGAGGGCGGCGGTTGCGTGGAGACGGGCCCGTTCAAGAACTTCACCACTCGCCTCGGCCCCATGTCGCCCGCCTGGGAGGACCTTCCAACCAACCCCAGTGCCGATGGCCTCGGCCTGAACCCGCGTTGCCTGCGTCGTGACATCAACCCCTGGGTGTCGTCGCGCTTCACCAACGACCTCAACACCTCCTCGCTCATCGAGACCTACTCCGACATTTCAGACTTCCAGACCCTCATGCAGGGCGACTTTCCCGCTCAGTTTCTTGGAATCCATACTGGCGGGCATTTAACTATTAATGGCGACCCTGGCGGAGATCTTTTTGCTTCTCCTGGTGATCCGGTACGTGGTTGAATTTCCCCCCTGTTAAAATTTCTCCATATCCCCCTTAAATCCCTCATCAGTCACCGACTAACAACAACACAAGGTCTTCTATCTCCACCACTCGATGATTGACCGCGTTTGGTGGACGTGGCAGAACCAGGACGTGGCCGCGCGCACCTACGCCGTCGGCGGCACCCACACCCTCAACAACAGCCCGCCCAGCGCCAACACGACGCTCGACGACATCCTCGATCTCGCCTATACTGCCGACCCCATCACCATCCGTGATGCTATGAGCACCATCGCTGGTCCGTTCTGCTACGTCTACGTGTAGGGCAGAATTGATCGTAATTTAGAGCTTAGGTAGAGGCAACAAGATTTGGAATTGGATTCTCCTTTATTGTAGATACTTTTTTCAGCACCTACTCGTAGATACCTTTTTGTTTTCTTATTCGCAGCGGAAAAGAGAAAATCGAGAATAGCCAAAGGGGCTATAATGTTAATCATTTTCCACAAACTGTTCCGCTCTGAGAATAAAGTGATTTGTAGAATTGGTATTTGAGCTCAATAATAGAAGTGTACAGTAAATTTCGTGTTCTGCTATAGAAACATGCACATCCTGTTACAGCAAGTAAAAAGTAGAGTATTTCGCAATTTGTATGTGATGGGCCAGTTCAAGGCAAGTACTAAAGCTCTCCGCAAGTCTGCGAACCACACAAATCACATATCTGTGGCAATTATGGGACAAGTTTTAAGATTCGGTTCACTCATGAATTATCAATTGTTTTTTTTTTTTTTTCCCTGATGATAGTACCATTTCTTCCCAACGTAAAAATAAAAGAGCCTGCTGGTGCTAGTTGTGCAAGAGCGGGGATGTCAAACAGACTTTGCAATCGAAAAAAGCCGCTTAGAAAAACGCCATCAGATGATTATGGCTCATAACGAGCCCTCCCTTTCGAACTCTCGAAAGCCAATCAGGTAACAGGATTGAGAGGCGTTTATTTCCTCCTCTGCTGCATGCCCAAGATCTGGACCATGCGGACAAAGATGTTAATGAAGTCAAGCTCAAGGCTGATGGCCTCGTTGACGGCATCGCGCTTCATCAGACCGCGCTCAGCCATGCGAGCATGGTGCAGGACCTTTTGAACGTCGTACAAGGTGAAGCCGCCGAAGACGGCGAGACCACCGTAGAGCCAGATGTTCTCGGTCCACATGAGGGTGCGAGTAGCAGTGACAGGCAGGACCATGGGAGCGAGACCGGAGAGAGCAACGATGGCGACGCCAGCGAGGAGAGGACCACCGAGGTATAGGTACTTCTCCTGCTTGGCAGTCGCGCCGACGAAAGCGATGGAGCCCATCATACCGACGGTGTAGAGACCAGCACGAGCGAGCAGGGCGGGGTGCATGAACATGAGCGGCGAGAGAAGAGCGGCCTGGGTCAGGTTGAACAGACCCCAGAGAGCGTACTTCTGGACGTAGCTGGAATACCGATTAGTATGTGACCTTTATTCCAGAGGAGGGATAGCATACTTATCAGGGCGGGTAGCCATGCAGCCGTACATGGAGCCAATAGAGCCCACGAGACCAACGCCGAAAACGACCCAAGGGTTCGCAGACATGAGCCTGTAGCTCCATCCATTGAAGTGCAGAGTGCGAGCCGCCAAAGCGATGATACCAATACCGAGGCCAGTGTGCAGGAAGGTGTCG
The DNA here is from genome assembly GCA_009829795.1 of Lasiodiplodia gonubiensis. NCBI lineage: Eukaryota > Fungi > Ascomycota > Dothideomycetes > Botryosphaeriales > Botryosphaeriaceae > Lasiodiplodia > Lasiodiplodia gonubiensis. Next base: position 35,559 of record RHKH01000049.1, read on the forward strand.
TTCAGGTAGCTGCGCTCGTGGGGCGGCATACCGCCATCCTCGCGGGTTTCCCGGTTGAAGATGCTGAGAATGACCATGTCAGCTTGGATCCGAGCTACGGACAAAGAGAACTAACAGGTTGATAGCCAGAAGAGTTCCTCCGAAGATACCGGCACCATAGATCAAGCGCTGTCTGAACTCAGGGCTCGAAGCGGTGGTGGACTGCTGCGAATAGCTGCGGCGGAAAGCACGGAAGGTGTTGCGGAAGACATTGTTCGATTCGGCGAGCGAGGGCGCAGCGGTCCTTGCGGTAAAGAAGCTCTTAGGAGCAGACTTGAGCGGCGTGTTGTGGAATGCGCGGATGGTGGCTGAAGAGGCTTTGGGGGCCTGCTTCAGAGCAGACGTGAGGGCGAAGGGTCGCCGAAGCATGAACGCCATGGTGGGCGGTGCGTTCAGGCAGGTTGCAATTGTTTGGTGAGGAGAGAGGCGGAGGCGAGCGAGAGAAGCGCGGCAATAGCAGCTTCAAAGTGACGTCTTAAAAATCATCACGTGGAGGCGCACGGACCCGCGTCGGAGTTCCGTTAACTCCAGCCGCCCTCGAATCTCATCGAATCCTCCCCGCATGATTGGACCATCCAGAACCTGCCATCTCTTTTGCCTCAGCCGCATCCATGACTTACGTATTCCCGCGCCTAGCCTCCGTGCTAGGCAGAACCGTCGTTGCTTGCCGGAACCTGCTCGAACTCCACACATTCACCCGGATTCCCACCCAACACGGGGCCGATGTCGTGTATACGGTCTTATCTTTCACAGCCACCCCCTTCGCTGAGACGGCAGAAGAGGTCAGCCGCAGGAGCTTTTCGGAACAGAATAAAGAATTTGACCACAACCCCCATCTAAACCTCCCATGAACACCCTCACGTCGTAAACCCAAGAGGTGAAGAAAAGAAAAGACAGGCCCCCTCAACGCCCACCCCAACCACTGCCCGTGGGGCCCCATGCCCTCATCTTTCCCCTTTTGCCCAACCAGCCCATGCGTCTCGCATGCTCCCAATCGCAGTCCGGACACCAGCCATGTACCGGCTTCTCCACCTTCTGCGGTTGTCGTACGCAATCATTCGGAATGCGAAAGGGCAGTATCATTAGCGGAGGCGATTTTGTACAATGTACGGCCATTTCCTGAAATGCCGGTTCAGGTTCGGTCTCAGGATCTGTCGCTGCCCCTGATTCTGCGTGGACTTGGCTTACTGCGGCGAAAGCCGCTGGAATGTCTGTAGCTGGTGTTGGGCGTGTGGGCGTTGCTCCCCTCGAACCACTGGCCGGGCGGTCGATGGAGGCGAGCGTGACCGTTTTTGCCAAAGGCGAGGATTTCAGGATGCTCTGGTTTGAGACGAGTACAGGATCAACGCGCACTACGCCATGGTACTTCGGGTTGTTAATTTCGTCCAGAGCTCGTTGGATTCTGATGCAAGGCTGCTGGCCCCAGTGCGCAGGCCGATGCGAGACGTGCGAGCACATCGTGTATCGTGGAATGAGTACGTAGCACATCCGGAAGAAAAATTCAAAAAGAAATAGAGGTATTGATGGCGTCTCAGCAAAGAAATGCATCCATTTGGTGCAGCCTCGTTGGAGAGATGACAGCTCAGCTAACGCTGAAGAGATTCCAAGATGACAAGTTCGTGTAAACAAACGATAAAGAAGTGTGTTTGTGAATGCAGACGCAACTGTTAATGGCCCAGGATTTTATTTCTTTGAGATGACGCCGATGGCCGCCCGCAACAGAGTCCGAGTAGTGATGTGGTTATATACAACTTTGGAGTGTGGTTAGGCCTTGTCCCTGAACGTGGCTGACGCACCGTTGACTGCAGTGGACCTACTTCTTCAAGCTTCGCCTAGTGAGGTCAAATTTGGCAATGTGACAAGCCGAGAGTTGCCGTGTGTTGCCTTGAACTGGAGTTGTACTTCTTCAGCTGCATCGATTCGCTCCTTTCGGTAAAGTGTGGTTGAGGAAAGAACCGGCCAATGATAGTTAGTGATTGGTCTGGGCATACTCAAGTAGGATGTTCCGCCGAGCTGTTCACGAGAGCCCGTTTTGGAATCTGGGGTAGGTAACATTTCTGTTCTGCGCTTGAAGTGCATAACCTTAATGTTTCGACCATGGAGATATCGGCATCAGCTATCATCGTGACCCCTCACTATGAACAAAGCTAAAGATGGCTTTCACGAGAAAGACGTAACAATGAAAGTAAAAGAAACGCGGAAATGATCAAAAAGGGGGGACAGTTCGTGCCACTAGTATATTGTAAGTCATTTGAGAATCTGAATGGGTTCGTCGCTTACGCAGGGAGAACGATGGCTGTCTGGAAGCCATGGGCACACAAACAGCGTGTGACACCCTATTGGTGCGGGGTTCCGGTGCGATTCGTGCTGCGCTTCTAATGATATCTGGTAGCCGGCCAATCCTCATCTTCTGGACGCGGATAACTGCACTCGAGTACTTCGCATAGTTCCCACAGGCATTCCATGTGACACGTGGTACGAAGACCGCTTTTTGTGTAGGGATGATGGAGGGTGTTCAAAGGGAACAGCACCAATCAGAAGCTCGGAAGGTTTAAGAAGCTGCCTCAGTGGCCGGCTGCTACTGGCCGGCTGGAATGAAACACTAATTGCTTAGCCTTTGCGGAAGTATGCTTAAAGTCGTCGGATTCTGCCAGTCAGATTGTACTTTCCCGAACATGAGTGGTTCCGGGTGGATGGGCAAATCAGAGGTAAAGACGCAGGTTCAGCCACTAGCATTGCATGGCACCACATGCTTGGATGTTTATGCAAAGCAAACAGTGTATGCGGGGATAGTCGTAGCACCGGACATCATGTGCGGACGAAACATCAGGGGCTATGGTGGCACGTATTACATCTGGGGCGAACTTCCGTTAGATACTATTCTAGGGCTATCTCACTAACACGACAGCGGATAGCTGTCTGGCCAGAGATACGAGGGATGATAAAACGAGCAAATCGCAAATGCGTGCTGAGAAGTCGTTCAAACCAGGTGAATCGGCATGAGAATGGATGAAAGTAGCTACATCATTATGGGCTGTCGGAAGAGATTAAGAAGGTCATGAGCAGTTATATTATCGGCAGAGAAAAAAATTAGAAAAGATCTGTCATCGCGCCGTGACTGGCATCTCCGACCAACCTAGCGTATTTCGCCAAGACTCCCCTGGTGACTGGCCTCTTCGGGGGTTTCCACGCAGACAATCTCTTTTGAATCTCGTCAGCGCTGAGGTGGACATCGAGCCTGTTCTTCTCTGCATCAATTGTGATCACGTCATCGTCACGGACGATAGCGATAGGTCCTCCAACGGCCGCCTCTGGGACGATGTGGCCAACAATGAATCCATGAGATGCTCCACTGTATCGTCCATCCGTGATTAGTGCCACGTTTGTGAGCTTGGCGCCCATAAGTGCAGCAGACGCCTTCAACTGCTCCGGCATACCGGGCCCACCCTTGGGGCCCTCATAGCGCACAACGATGACGATGTTCTTGCCATGTGGAATCTTACCCTGGGAGAGTGCCTTGTCAAGTTCGCTCTCCTTTTCAAAAACCATAGCAGATCCTGTGAAGCTCAAGCCCTCTTTGCCAGTGATCTTTGCGACCGCACCGCCTGGGGCCAGGTTTCCGCGCAGAACCTCGAGGTGGCCAGTCTTTTTGATAGGATTGTCGAGAGAGCGGATAATCTCATTGCCTTGGGGAAGAGAAGGCCAGGACTCTAGGTTCTCCGAAAGCGTCTTGCCAGTGACAGTGAGAGTCGAGCCATCTAGTAGGCCTGCAGCGATCAAGAGCTTTTGAACCGAAGGGATGCCACCAATTTCGAAAAGCTCTGACATGAGGTACTTGCCGCTCGGAGCAAGATTCGCTATGAAAGGAATCTTGTCACTCACGTGCTGAAAGTCGTCGAGCGTGAGAGGCACACCAGCGGTTCCAGCCATGGCAAGCAGGTGGAGAACGCCGTTTGTACTGCCACCAATGGCCATCATGAGGACCATGGCGTTCTCGAAAGACTTCCTTGTAAGAAGATCACGCGGCTTGATGTTCTTCTCCATGCAGATCTTGATGCATTCGGCGGCCTTAGCGCACTCGCGCATCTTGGCTGGGCTGTCGGCAGGCGTGGACGACGAGCCGGTGACGGTAAGACCGAGTGTTTCTATGGCCGAAGCCATTGTGTTGGCCGTGTACATGCCTCCACAGGCGCCGGGGCCAGGGCATGCATTCTTCTCCAAATCATCCATAATAGCATCCTGCGTGATTGTAGGATCGTGTTCGGCTCTCAGAGTGTTGTAGATCATGGCACCATGTGCCTCAAAGCAAGTCGAGATGTTGATGGGCTTCTGCAGCAGCTTTGAATAGCCGGGCTTGATGGAACCGCCGTAAAGCATCAGAGCTGGGCGGTTGTGACGAGCCATGGCCATGACACAGCCAGGCATGTTTTTGTCGCAGCCAGGTATGCAGATGTTGGCATCGTGGTGTTGTGCACATGTGACAGTCTCGATACTGTCTGCGATGATCTCACGGGACTGGAGGGAGAAGCGCATACCTGTAGAGGGGGTTAGCATGCAGTGATGCACTGGGCCTGCTGGAACTTACCCTCTCCACCTTGCGTAATTCCATCAGACACACCAATGGTATTGTACTGCCATGCCAGCATTCCTTGCTTCTGAACGGCATCCTTCACGGCCTTGCCCAGATCAAGCACTTTATTGTTGTTTGTCAGCGCCATCTAGCGGCTTGGGGGTGGGCTTAGCTTACAATGCATGCTGCACGAAAGACTCGAATTAGCAAGATCAATAGCAATCGTGCAGCAGCGAGTACCTACTTGCATGGGTTCCCCTCCCACCAGACAGAGGCAATGCCAACATGCGGAGCAGCCTCCATGGTTTGCTTGTCGGGAACACCAGCTGCGTACAGCATAGCCTGGGCACCGGGACAGTCATGTCCCTTGGTGAGGATGGTTGAGTACTTGTTCAGCATAGGCTTGCCGTCCCGAGTGGCGTCATCTGGAGCGTGCGGGAAGGTGAGGAAGCGTGGCTCCTCAGGCTCGGATTGCTTCTGGAGGTTTGCTGAATCCATGGTGGAGGAAGACAGAAGGGTCAATTGGAGGGCGCAATGGCCGTTGGCAAGAAGACATTTTGAAGAAGGTGCGGGTACTGGGCTCTGAGCTACCCCTCATCGGCCGGCTATTGGTGAACCGTCTGGAGTCGGCACGACTGGGCGTTGCGGAGGGCTAGCTCCACAGCGGGCAGCCTATCGAAGCTTTTCCGATGTGCGCGCCGCCTGTCAGACGCCGCGAGATGGCCCTCTCGGGCCAAAGACGATGCGATGGGTGAATCAGCAGCAGTCGCCCGCTCCTGATTGGCCAATGCGACGCGGGGCGCACTAGCCGATGCCGGCGGTGCCGACTCTCCGACGACAGCGCAGTGCCTCAGGCATCCAACCCCAATCCCAATCCCCGCCCCGGCCCTGCATTTGGCTGCTGGCGGGTGCACCGGCCTGCCCTGAGAATCATGGCGCCTTAGCCGGGCGGGAGAACGCGCCAGCTAATGCAAGCGCAGTGCCCTCTTTGTCGCGTACGTCATAGCCAGCCCCAGCCCTGTTTTTTGAGTCACCGCACGGCTGCTCTTTCAACACCAAACGCATAGCTGCAGCTTGCCTGCCTGCACCTAGCCTGCCGCGCCCGCACGTGTTGGAGCTTAGCGTGCTCCTCCGACAAATCGATCGCGGCGCCGGCCGTACTCGCTGCTGGGCTGCACAACTTACATACGCTCCAGCCTCGCGCCGGTGCCCACGTGGAGCACTACTGGCATTCCGCGCCCGTCAGCATTCGCCCTGCGCGCAGCCTCAACCTGGAGTCGTTGTTGCGACGCCTCCTGAGCTCGCACGTCGGCCGCATTCTACGTGTCGATCGTTTTCCTCCACACGCGAAAGCACGCCGTGCATTCCCGCTCGTCATTGGCCCGCTGCCGGCTGCAGGCGCACTAAACCAGCTGTGCTTGGGCTCTCCTCCAGACCTCTGCTGTCTCTCCGGACATGGAGGGTCTTCACCGTGGCCATGGCGTCCTCGCTGCTACAATCGCCGTAATGCTGTTCGTCCAAGATGCCTTCGCCTCCATTCTTAAGCCGCAGTTTTTCTCGACTCCCGCCTCCCTCAATGCTTCTTCGCCGCCGCTCTCAACCGACCGCGAGGGTCGATTGTTCCCCCTGATATCCCGGCTGCTCGCCTTGATTGGTGTCGATCCTGCCCGTCCACTGTCCGTTTCAGACATGGCCAAAATCTCTCTTATCTGCGGCCTGATCCCCGGTCTGCTGCTCCACCGCCATCGGGCACAGCTTGCGGAGAAGAAGGGTGACGACAACAGCAGCGTTTCAGATACCATTGGCCAAGGTGGGGAATGCAAGATGAGTTGGAAAGCACACGCTAACTCCTGATTCTAGATGCCGTGGCCACTGATCCTGGTCTGCTGAAGAAGCACTCAACGTACAAGTCATACACGGTCACCAGTACTGGTTGGACGTACCCCTCGATCCGCACTTTCTATCGTCCACACCCCCAGGGCGACAAGCTTCCGAAAAAGCCAGCTCCGCTCCCATTGCTAGTTTTCGTCCACGGTCTTGGTGGTTGCGCCGCGCAGTTCCAGTCTCTACTCACCAGTCTCGTCAACCTGGCCCCCTGTCTAGCCATCGATTTTCCAGGCTGCGGTCTTTCCAAGTTTGCACCAAAGAACCCTCGAGCCTATCATGCCAATGCCCTCGCTGCCCTCCTCGCAACGGTGGTCGACGAACATCGCGACAAAGAAGCCGGTCAAGGAGTGATATTCATCGGGCATAGTCTCGGCTGTTCCATCTCTGCTTATCTGGCATCATCGTCTTGTCCAGAAGCTCGGCACCTGTCGGAGCATGTGCTGGGTTTCATCGCCATCTGTCCCAAGGCGGAACCTCCGACTGAGGAAGAAGCAGCTAAGTTCAGGAAACTGCTAAGCATCCCCACTCCAATATTTGACCTGTGGCGCCGGTGGGATCGGAGAGGCGGAACTGAGAGCGCCAGTGTGCGGCGATTTGTTGGTCCTGACGCCGATGAGGAGACGAAGAAGCTCCAAGTCCGTTTCAATAAGCAAAGTCGCACTCCCGTCTGGAAAAGTATGGCTCTAGGGACACTGCCGAGAACATGGTGCCGAGGCCATTCGGGCATCGTAGCCAAGAAAGAGGAGGGTATGCCAGGGAAGGACGTCTGGGCGGGTCTCAATATGCCAATTTTCCTCGTCGCTGGAGAAGCGGATCCCATTACACCGCCAAACGAGCTCCGTAAAATCGCATCTTTTCTCGGCAAAGATGTTGGGCTTGCCGGGGAGAAAGGAGCAGAAGCCGTTGTCGATACGGCAGCTCCAGTCGATCTCACAAGTGCGAACGGATCGCCACGAACTTACAGAACAGGTTCCGAAACACTTCTTGACAGCCTTGACAGCGACTCGCTCCCGCCGCTTGACGTTTCGATTACTACCGATGGAGAAGCTTCAGTGAGTTTGAGGCCTAAGGCGAAATGCCTCAAGACTGCCATCCTCCCCTCGCCTGCTTCGCACGCACTGCTCTATGCACCAGCAACAGCAAGAACTCTGGCTGGTCTGATTCAAGGCTTTCTCGCCGACCGCGTCGACAAGAGACTTTCGCTTGGCTGGCAGCTCAAGTACCTTACCACTGAAGGGAAATGGGACGTCAAGAACTTGAAGAAATGGCAAGCCGTCACTCCGGTCTCAGACCCTATCGCCGGTGTTTTTCGTGCGATGAAAACATTGCGCGAAGTTGACCCTACCCATTGCCCTCGAGTGTTTGTTAAAGATTGGCGAGGCAAGGTCCGCGCCGTCGTCGACATCAGCCACGAGAGCCCGGTTTATGACCCCAAAGGTCTGGAGAAGGGCGGTATCCAGTACCACAAATTCCCGACCGTCTCTAAGCTTCCACCCACTGAGGACGAGGTCAAGCAGTTCATCACAATGATCGACAGGCTTCGCGGTGAGAACTCCAGCGTTCCTAGCGAAGAGGCATCGTACAAGCTGCCATTGATTGGTGTGCATTGTCATTACGGCTTCAACAGGACGGGCTTTTTCATTGTATGCTATTTGGTGGAGCGGCTCGGATGGACGCTGCAGAATGCGATCAACGAGTTTGCGAAGAAGAGGTCGCCTGGAATTAGGCATGAGCACTTCATCGATACATTGTTCGTTCGTTATCACGTTGGGTTGCAAAGGGCCCCGACTTTGTAATATTGGATGTAATTAGATTGGATTGGCGTTCGGGAATGATTCCTAGGAGATACCAGGCTTGGACGGATTTGGCGCTTCTCTGTATATTTCTTGTTGAGACATATTACCTACATCCGACATAATTGAGTTATCTTTATCGAAATGAGGAGATTGATCTGTAAGTCTGCTACCGCCGGCGGGACTGTGGAATTAAGGGTGTATCCTGTTTCCGAGTGCCACCCGTATCACACCACGCTTCTTTTTAGGCTTCATTGAAATTTGCAACTTCTCGGCATCAGTGGTGGAGGGTTCTGTTTGGTGTTGCTGTTTCGGGAGGTCACGTGGCGCGCTAATAAGGGCTTAGCGAGGAGCTTTCCCACCCCAATTTCGCGACGACCGACGACAGCAGCACCGTAGTCTCAGCCCAACCACCCCTCTCACGACCACCCAGCAACCTCAGTCAAAATGGAGAACGAACGCGGTGACCTCGTCGACCTGTGAGTCCTGCCCTCGCAGCGCACCCAATTTCGCCCGCACGCGGGAGAGCAAAGCGCAGCAAGACTGACCATGTCCACGCAGCTACGTCCCCCGCAAGTGCTCGGCCACCAACCGCATCATCCAGGCCAAGGACCACGCCTCGGCCCAGATCTCCATCGGCAAGGTTGACGAGAACGGCCGCTACACCGGCGAGAACCAGACCTACGCCCTCTGCGGCTTCGTCCGCGCCATGGGCGAGAGCGACGACTCCATCAACCGCCTGGCGCAGCGTGACGGTTTCCTCAAGAGCGTCTGGAGCGCCAGCCGGTAAGCGCTGGGTTGAGAAAAGAGGGTTTCATCGGAAAAATGGTACGTACAGGAGCCCCGAGCAGAAGGTCCGGAGGAGAAGGAACATGTGGAAAGAAGGAAGGAGAAAAATAGCGCGGGCGAAGTTACGCGACGCTTGAATGAAGCAGAGCTGACAATATTCTTCGCAGGCAATGCTCTTTCTTCATGCGGTGCAAACGGTTTCGGGGATTCGGTAGCGTTGCTGGCTGCATACCAATGGGAGGCTTTCGTATAAGAAGGCTTCTGCGCTGTAGTTAGGAAGACAACTTCAGTGCGCCATGACGATTTATTTCACGATCTCAGTGATTCGGCAGCGACGAGAACCCCAAAAAATTCAAAAGGATTCATCACGCCAAAATTTCATCCTTGTTGTCCCATTACGTTATTCAGTGCCGCATCTAGGTCGCCCAATTCGATCACGACGTTCTTCCACCTGTTCCTCCCGACATGTTTGCGTGCGCCGGCGGATCAAGGCTTCCTCATTCGAGCCCGTCAGAGACGGTTGCCCAGACGGGCAGCCTCCTGTGTTGGGCCCCGTGGGTGAGGAGGCGGAGTAATACAGCGCCGCAGATGGAACCCGCCTGATGAAGAGCTGCTGGGGCTGAGATTCGCTCATGTGGCACAGATACGGGCGAGACATTCTTGATCAGCAGCTACATGCATTTCTGCCTCTTTCTCATGCAGGGGTTTCGTGAGCATGGACTGAGTATATGGGACTCCAGAACCGTGGTTGGGCGCCACACTCCAGCAGAGTCAGAGCATTCTCTCCACATTTCAAGCTCACGGTGTGCACTCAATGTCGGAGATTGGGAAGATTGAATTAATTTCCAGGTTTCAGCTATGTTCATCTATCTTTCCTTACGACGCAGGGGCGGAGCAGTTCACGCCCAGGCTCGCCTCGTCGATGTTGTCACAGGTGAACAGGTTGGTGCCAGACGGGCTGACGACGTCGATGTTCTCCAGGGTGATGTTGCTGCAGACGGAGGGGCTGGAGCAGACGAGGTAGCCGACTCGCGGGTCGTACTTGTCGGAGGTGGTGCCCTCGAAGTTCTTGATGAGGATGTTGGAGATGGTGAGGTTGGAGGGGTACTGGTTGCAGAGGGTCAGGTTCTTCTGGCCGTAGCACTGGGTGATCTCGACGGCGTAGTCGACGTTGTCGATGTGCATGGTGTCGTAGGTGATGTTGTTGACGGTGCCGAGGCCGCCGCCGCCCTGCAGGTCGCCGGAGAGGGCGGCCGGGGCGCCGGGCCAGACCTTGATGCGGGCGCCGTCGGAGGCGTCGGACATGCTGACGTTGTAGACGTAGACGTTCTCGACGATGTCGACCTCGCCGGCGTACTGGCCGAGCGAGCCGACGCTGATGCCGTGGCTGCCGTTGCACCAGAGGTTCTGCACGACGATCTCGGTGCTGTTGGGCTTGAAGGAGACGCAGTCGTCGCCGTTGTTGATGTGGCTGTCCTGGATGACGATGTTGCTGCTGCGGTACGTGTCCCAGCCGTCCGTGTTCTTGGCCGGGTTGGACGACACGCTGCCGCCGGCAATGTCGATGTTGGAGAAGACGACGTCGGTGCTGTTGACGACGAGGTTGTACCACTGAGGGCTGTAGCGCAGCTTGATGTCGCTGATGGAGCCGCCCTTGAGTCCAATGGTGCCGAAGAGGATGGGCCTCAGGATATAGATGTCCTCGGCGTACAGGTCGTACCACGTCTGCCCGTTGCCGTCCAGCGTGCCGCCGCCGTAGACGTTGACGTCCTCGCCACCCAGCTGGAAGAAGGTCGTGGCATTCTGGAAGGTCTGGTTGAAGGCATTGGCCTGCCAGTAGTCGGTGTCGTCGGTGAATTTGACCGTGCCCTCGATGACCCAATCGACATGCTTGAGGAAGGTCAGATCCAGAGCAGTGCCAACGGTGTAGGTCGTGTTTGCAGACATGACCACACTACCGCCGGGGCTGCAGCTCTTGAAGGCGTCAAGAATGGCGGGACCGTCGTCGGAGCCGTCACCAGCCGCGGCAACCACGCAGGTCTTGTTCCTCGCGGGAGAGGCAGGCATGGGCCTGTAGGCGGGCTGGGGCCCTATCGAGACGGCCGAGCGCTGCTTCGCATGGTGCTGGTTTGCGGGAGAGGCCAAAGAAGCGGCGGCATTCAGGAGCAGGAGCGCAGCGGCTCCACCGAACAACATATTGGGCGACAATTGCAAAGGAATGTGCTGCTCGCAGCCTGCTGGGTCGGGCTCGATATTTATGGATGGGGCGCAGAGGCCATAATTTCGCCAGTGCGCAGGTTTATCCGTCTGGCCACGATAGGGAAATCAACCATTGAGGGATACCCGGTCAGGGAGGATTCGAGCAACGAGTAATGTGGATCCCTTCTCCGCAATGGCGCAGCCGTCTCCGCAGTTGCAAGTGCCGTGCCCCGGCGTGGCGCGCCGGGCGATTGGTGGACAATATCTCCTCCGTACAATTACCCCAGAGGAACGCCATCTACGCGAAGGCCATGCGAACAGCCAAGTATGGGGGACGATGAACAGCCCGGAGGCTTAACTTCTCATCTCGCTCGCTGCATGAGTTGCCAGGGTGCCCACTCTTTTGTTTGCAGGTGGATCGACGAAAGGGGAACCGAGCCGGCAGCATCCGGGGCGGTGTTTCAGGTATCAGATATAAAAGCTCGGCAAGCCGTGGCAGGGCCAGACAAGAGGCCGGGCGGCGTTTCGGCACGGCTTGCGCGTTGCTTGTTCTGGCCTCATGGCGCGTTAGTCAGAGTCGTGTAACTTCATCTTAATCTCCTTCTTGTCGTGCGCCTTCTTACGCCGCTTCCACTGTTGCCGCGCGCCAGCGTTCACCATCGCTTGCTTTACTATAATTTTCCACTCACGCGATGAACGACAATTGCCTTCTCTACACCCATCCTGCAGCTCGCATGATTCCCTTGCAGCACTGTCCGCGTGCCTCTTGAGAAATAGGCAAAGGTCACTTCTGCGTCGTACCAATAACCACGGCCCGATTCTCATCCTTGCCCAGAATTGGAGGCGATTGCATTCATAGAAACTAAAAAGCAATCCTTATCCGTCTACATCAGTCATTGGTCAATCATGTCTACAACACTTCCCAGTTCCTGGAAATAGGAAAAATCATTCCTACACAGCTTTCCTCCCGCTATCACTCCTTGGAAATGGTGACATTCCACTTCAAAATAGGTATCTTAACCCAGCACTAACCCCCACGACATGTCCGAATTGCATTGCCTTGCTACGCATCATACCAATGGTCAGAAGTGTGGTTTTCCGCAGTCCCGGAGATATCTTGTGCCACACAATTCCGATTTTGTTTTCTATGCAACTTTTCACGCATCAATGAGGGTCATGAGCGGTTCGGCTTGCCTCTCAAGCGAATTGTGCCTCCCAGTTTTGCCCGCTCCGGAGGCGATCATCCGCCAAAAATTGCCTCGCCAACCTTGTCGTATGCTGTGCGAACCGGGGACTAGCGGATGCAACTTTTCTTGCATTTCCCGAAAGCATCCAGCTCCTGCAAAACGCAGTGTCGTGGTTCTTCTTGCTTCCCTTGGCATGTTGCAGTAGCAATTCAAACAGCCGCTGTCCAATTCACCATTGGTCCCTTACTTGCCTTGAAATATACAATAGAAACTGAGTAAAGACCAGCAGACATCTTCCAGTGCGACAGCAATATCGATTGAGCACATAGCTTGTGTGTTCGTTTTGAAATATTACATCGAACTCATCCTAGTCATGCTAATATATGAGGTTGCAGCGCTGCAGTCCCCCGGTGCTTGTCACAAGCAGATCCCCGCTGAATCGCTGCCTACTGTGCTTTCTTGTATTAATCATCACTTGCAAGATATGCAGGGCTGAATGCCGTCGCTACTGTTTGATTGGCCGTAGAAGACCTGCAGCGATCACCGCTGGCAAAAATCTGATCTCATCAGGCAGCATCTTGCCGGTGTCAGAAAATCTCCGATCCTTGGCCCTATTAAATTAGGCGAACCTGCCAAACGCCAGGGTTCCCAGTGTCCAGTCAAAAGCAGAGGCAAGATTGTTCGGTCCAAAAGTGACGAACCTTTACCTCATTCTGAGTCCAGTTAATGTTGCTCAACCTCTATGCTGCGTGAACCCACGCGACCATCATGTCGTAGCGCTTTGGCAACCAATGGATAGTTCGGACTGGGAATCGAGGATGCTTACCGGGCTTGACGGTGTGGCTTCTACACAAATGAGACATTCTCCGCACGACAAGATGCGCATTGGGTGGCGCAAATTCGACACTGCTCGGGGTAGAGATGAATTCGTCATTGTATAAGATAGTAGAAAAGCAGCATCCACTTTTAAAGTGGAGATAACAAAATATGTAGTGCACAAATGTGAGTAAAATGTGGAGCAGGTGTTGCTTGTGGGAGCTAGAAATATCTCCACATTACTCTAAGCTACCTCATATGTTAAAAATCCAACGATGCACCGGCAAATTCGTGCCGTGCAGGCAAGCTCTTTTGTAGATCAAGACATTTTTTTCTTCTACCCTGGGTCTGCGTTACATGAGGTCGATGCTGGGGCGGTGTGGGTGGCTGGATAGTATGCAGGTTCGTGTGCCTCCTCTCGGATGTGTAACCATCGGCTACATGGAGCCCTGCGTGTGTGTTATAATCATACGGTTGGAACGGCAGGGATGCTTACCGCGAGAATTACCCAGAGCCACGGCACGGGTTAAAGTCGCTATATACAGGCGTTTATGTTCCGATGACTTCGAAAAGAAGACAGGTGGCGCGGAGGGTGTCAATATCAAGAAACCAAGGCAACCTGGGTCCGTGAGGCACATACACTGAGAGGGCTTAAAAGAAGCTGGGAAACGCCCATATCTCTACGCAGCAAAACGACGTGCATTAAAGCCGGGCGAGCGATGCGAACGGCTATGTCCGGTCGAGCTCGGATTACTGGATGCACAAGAGAGGAGAAGCACAAAGGTCACCGACAGATTCACTTGCAGCGATGCGTAGAATTGTGCAGGCGCATTCAAATTTCTGCTACGCTTACTCTGCTACCGAAGGGCCAGCTCCAGCTCCGTGAATGAAAACAAGCAAGAGACTAAATCCACAAGAAGCTCCTACATTTGTTCGGGGGCAGTACAGGCTTGTACATGAAAGACTTGTCGGTATCTTAGCACGCAGGTACGGGGGCTGTAAGAGCAGAAAACACAGCAATAAAGAGATCGTTCGCTAGACCATACCGAAAGAGAAAGAAACAGCGAAGACAAGAAGGATTTACACAGCACAGTCGTGTCTCAGGCTTACCAGGGATGGGTATGTGAGAGCAAACAGGAAGCCAGAAGAAAATGGAAACTACATCAGAGCACCCTCAACCTCGAAGAAAGTCCCGGGCGCAGGCGGCACCAAGTGACCATCAGGGTCCACGTCCAAGCCTCCCGGATTGTTGGCGGGGGTCGGCGGATCACCCGGCTCAGAGGGCGACGGGGTGCTCGAAGGTATAAGGCCCAGGTGCGCACCGGCGGCAAAGTAGGCAGTGGCCGGGGCAAAGAGTGAGGGGACATCCGACATGGTGTTGCAGCCCCAGCTTTGACCTTGCATCGGGCTTTGCGGGAAAGACTGGTAAGGGGAAAGGGAGGTGCACCTTGACTCCGAGTCCTCCGACTGCGCAAGGTTGTGCTGCAGATAAAGGTAAGGTGGGTCCATCATGCTTGGGCCGGGTTGGTCTTCGGACGGGTTGTGAATGATGCCGAGCCCGTGTTCGAAGAGCTCTTGCTCAGACCTCTGCCGCTGCTGCACCTGTCGCCTTTCCGAAGAGCGTTTCGTTGCATCCCCGCCCCTGGCGCCAGCGGCTTGCCTCTGGGCAGACGGACGATGATGCGCGTGCTTCGCATTACGCTTCTGCTGCTCCTTCTTGCGATAGCGCGTCGTCGACTTGACGCCCTCTCGAATGGCTTCGTCGGTCAGGCGCCACATGTTGGCCTTCTTCGAATCCTCTCCTGCCGGCTGCTCGACCTTCTGAAAGGCCTGCGACACTTTTGGTTAGCCGGTCCGCGAAGCATGGCACAGGGGGGATACTCACTCCATTCATCGAGAGGTTGTGCCGGATGCTGTTCTGCCATCCCTTGGTGTTGCTTTCCTTGGGCTTGTCGGTGTAGTGCTGGAACCAGGTGTAGATATCCCGCAACACCATTGTGTGGCCGGGCTTCTCCATGAGCGCTCTGTAGATGAGCTTCGCGTACGGCTCGTTCTTGTCGTCGCCCTTGTCGTCCTGCTCGTTTTCAAGGCCGCTGCGGTCATCGTGGACCAACTCTTGCCTCAGGTGGAAAGGCAAACCATGCGGGGCAGGCGTGGGGTAGAAGCCGGCCGGCGACTGGCTCCTGACCGGCGTCGAAGGCAGCTGGTAGCCATGGCTGGGGAAGTAGAAGCCCTGGTGCTGGCCAGGAAACTGATAACCCGCTGGGAAGCAGGCATCGGAGAAGTGGTCGGAGTCCAGGCTGGTGCAGAAAGTCCTGGGACAGGTGGGATCGTAGTCAGGCGAAGCGTACGGAGCATAGTCGAGCGCAGCCGGCGGATGCGATGATGCGCCAACCTCATAATTAGGGAAGTCCGGGTGCTGGCAGGGATAGGCGTAATCCATGAACGAGAGGTCCGAGGGCCCCGCAGGCGGTTCGAAGAGCTGCTCATCGAGTGTTTGCGGCTGGACTTCCTCCTGCTTGCAGGGCACCAACAAGGCTGACGGCGGCATGGCGGAGATGGGCGTTTGGCGGACGGGAAGGAAAGAGGTCCTGGGCGTATCACTTCTAAAGGGCATCTGGAATCGCTCGGGCCGAGGCTGGCGAGATGAGTCTGTAATTGTCATGACACGAGTTGGAGGAGGCGCAGTGTCGACGAGGGTAACAGTCGGACGCCTGCTGTGGAGGGTGGACGGTCGTGGAAGAATTCCAGAACGAAGCAGGGGACATTTCTATTAGGGTCTCCAGCTGCAGGCAGCTTCCAGCCGATGCCATTACCCGCAAGAATCGCCAGCGCACAAAGGTCATGTTCTGCAGCACCACACAAACAACACACTACAAGCCTTTGTGAGGCCCGGTGAATCAGGCGGCCGGGACCTGCGCCAGGCATCATGGCCAGCCGGTCCGGTGACCCCATTGGCTCAGTTTGGCTGGAGGAGGATACACACGGCTACCGGAAGCCTGCAGTTGACCGCGCATCAAATGCCCAAGCTCTCTGCAGCCACGCATACAGCCTGCCAACCCCGGTACGCGCCCTCTCAGCTCTTCTAGAAGCTTTCGCTTACCCATGCGCTTGATCCTCTTGCATTTCAAATGATGCCTCTGTGTCACCCTGGCTCTCTCTATCCACCCGCACATTGCCGTGTCCCACGCTGAAGGACATGTTGCGTTGGGAATTGTTTGGAGCTTGCCATTTGCGCCCGGTTTGACAGGCATCATGCTTGCACCTGCAGCCAACTGATCCGCCATTACTCCAGGCACCTAACCTAAGAATTTTGCCTTTGTCAGACCTCTACCATACGCGGAATCCTGCCATCTGATTGGCTGACGGGACGCAGGGAAATGGGGCAACGTGTGACATCCAACGTCAACCGCTACCCACCTATTGGATGCATGTGCTGCATCGCGACTTAACGGCTCCTTCCCCGGCATTCCTAGTAACCTCACACTACGGACGCTTGGAATTCCGGATGTCGTGTCCAATACACCGGAACAGACAACCCTCATTTACGGTAATAAATCTGGCCTGTGTTAGCATATCTCTCGTCTGGCAATCTGATCCAAGCCGAAGATACCTTCTTGAACTGAAAGTGAAGCTGCAGGATTCCCTGTCCGCCTTGTCAGCATCGCCCCACACAGCCCCCGCCTTGTGGAAAGCCTTACTTTGTCGAAGCTGCTCTTGAACCCTCGTTCCCGTTTGGCGCTGTAGTCCCACTCCTTGTCGACGATTCGGAATGCAATGTCTTCGTACGGCGGTCCGGCAATGAAGCGGATCAAGCATGTGTCTTCTTCGCCAGCTGGCGCGAATGATTGGCCACGCTTCCGTCCATTCTCCCGTTCGATGCGGTACGTCGGCGCTTTGGTCTTGTCGATCAGGTCAGGGTAGAAAATGTTGAACTTGTAGCCTTGTACAACCTTGGGCGGAGGGTTGTCGTGGTCGTAGTGCGTCTGGTTGTATTTATTCCACTCATACCCCATCTGAACCCGGTTGAAATAGCGTGGCTTGCGCGGCCGGTACTTGTCGGCCCACCGCGACTTGTTGGGTGTGATGACCTCCTCTTCGCCGTTGAAAATCTCCTCGTTCTCACTGACTCCGCGAGCAACCTCGCGCTCGTACAGCGTTTGAGTAGCATGTGAAAAATCCTCATCTCGTGCTGCAAATCTGGAAACTCCTGGAGCGCTACCCGTGTCCGTTGGCTTGGCCTGTATGGTGGGAGCAGCTTTGTCGGGGCCAGACTGCTTGAAGGGCACATATCCTAGCTTTAAGACCTTGCGTCGATCTTCGGCCTGCACAGGTTAGCCCTCGACGAGACCATGGCTTCGACGAACTCACTATTTTGTCTAGGAAGACCTTCTCATCGACCGACTCAAGCGCCTTATCCTCGGAGCGGAGTTTCAAGAATGGCTCCGGGTCCATCGCCTGCGTGTATGCCACAGAAGACTGGGACGTCGAGCTTGAGCCCAGAATCCCGCGCAACTTGTCCTGCACTACGAGTGCCTCTTGCTCCTGTTGCTTGCGCAACCCCTGCAGCCGGCTGTTGATGATGGTCTGAGACAAGCGTCTAAGCTTCGCCTTAGCTTTCCACACAAGAAGACTCTTCAGGAGGTGTTCCCAGTAATCAACGTCGATGGGTTCGTTCGAGTCGAGCTTTCTCCGGATCTGCCTTTCGAGCGCCTCAAGCTCCTCGAGCGACTTCGGACTGAGGAGGCGGTCAACGTCGCTAGCAACCGAACTGACACCACGGGCCTCTCGGCCGGAAGATTTGGATTTCTGGCGGCGGTCTTTGCAGATGACCTTCATAGTCTGAGCTTGGTCAGCAATAAGCGGCGCATGGAGAGTTTGGGCAACAACGTACCTGCCAGAATTCCTTGTTCTTCCTGTCGGTTTCGAGCGTCAGGTAGGTATCGATGTCGGTCTCGAGCTCCTCCATCTGCTTCTCGTCCAGGGATTCGAGCACGCCTTCGGGGTCGACAATGTCCAGCTCGGTATCGTCATCCTCGTCCAAGACGTCCTGGGTGCCGTCGATGACGCGCAGGGTCACAGCGAGCCAGTCGATAGGCTTTGCACGGCCACCCTTCACTCGTATGGCGGCTTTTTTCTTCGCTTGCTGCAGAACAAAACGATCCTCGCCGGCGACCCATTCTTCCTCTTGCGTGTCGGCGGAGCGTTTGCTCGGGATGGTAGACGCAGGCTTCCGGTGGGCCGGTCGCGCACGCCACGGGGATTGATTTTGCGGGTCCATGACGAGGTGTACGGCGTTGGTAGAGTAGTTTGACGTGCTGGAGAAGCTCAGGTGCTGCGGCGACGCGACCGTGCCGGGGTTGCGACGTCACGGCCCTTCGCGCTAAAACACCGCCTACCTAACACCATCCCACCTCAACACCATCGCCAGCCTGCCGCCATCACAAGCGCACATGGAGCTGGCTTGGAAACCGCTGCAGGTCAGCGGCACCCCAGCCCCGTGTCCGCCGCTGTTTGCAAAGACCCAATTCACCTCCAACAGCTATGTCGTGTTTCTGACAGACCTCCGCAACGTCTGGAAAGAGAGCTTGGACAGGAAAGGCATATTCAAGCGTGCCCTGCACGAGGAAACTGCGATTGATCCAACTGAAGATGCCGCGCAGATGCGTCTCTTCCTTGATCGCATTAGGGACGCGATCGAGGGTCACCCCGGGACGCGCCGCCAAGTGACCAAGAACGTAGAGGACTCACGAGCCCTGAACCTCCATCTCACAACGCCCTTGCCCGGCTCGCTTGGCAGCCTGGAATGGACGCTAAACCTCACACCTTTGCCTTCTACATCCTTGCAGCATCATGTGATCTCGCCTCTCATGCGCAACCTCCATCGGCACATGCAGCAAGTAGATGATCTAGTCGGCCGACTTCATGCTAAAGATCACGTCATTTCCAAGCTGCTGGATAAACTCGAGGCCTCTGGTACGGACATCACCACCATCTTCCCCGGCGCAGCCGGCGCCGTTCATTTGACGCCTAGAGATCAAGCAGCCAGGCAGGTTCAAGGTCTTGGCCCCTTTGACTCTGAGCACTGGCGCCAGAGCTACACCAAGGGCCGAAATGCTCGGGTACCTGAAAGTAGCTTGTCTCGAGTTCTTGAGCTATCGGCTTCTACTGAATCTGTAGATGATGAGCAAGATCAGAATGAGCTTTGGCTCTCTAATCTACCAACTGCCGTCAGCAACGTTGACGAAGTTGGAAACCCCTCTACAGGCGGAGATGCTTCGAGGGTGGAGAAAAGTCCAATTGCTGAGGAAGACGAATTCGAGGTGAGCCGTGCTTAGACCTGTTCTCAGTCCTGTCTAATTACCAGCAGCGCCAAGCAACTCCACCGCGATTGAAGAAATCAAAAGAGCCACAAAACCCGTCTAAGCCCAACCTTTCAAGTTCCCATCGGCCAGCTTACGTTTATGATTCTGACGAGACTACCGATGATGAAGACCTGGACGGACCGTCCGCATCCTTGTCGGCACCATTCACATCCACACCACCAGTGATTTCACCCGAACCAAAGAAACTTGGTAGACTAGGGGGGAGGGCATCTAAGCCGCCTGACAAAACTTCAGTAGGCAGCGCTAAGGCCGCAGAAGCAGACACGACTGCATCTGAAACGGAAGACGAAGACGGTACAGACGTTGCGACGATGCCTGAGCCCGAGTCTAAGCCCGTGCCCTTGGTCCAGACTAGCCCAAGTGGTAAGGAGAAATCGACGGCAGCACCTACCCGCAGAGGAAAGCTCGGTGTACTCGGGGGTAAGAAATCACCAAGCAGAGTAAACGATAGCGTGCCGTTGACTCCACCTCCCGCGGCAACCTCTGCTTCAAGTGAGATTCGCAGAAGAATCGGTGGAGACAGCGATGTTGTCGAATCGGCGGGAACGAACAAGGTCGGACGTACACGATCGCCAGATATAAATTTGTCCAGGGTGACTTCAGAAGGAACGACAGCATTTACACCAGATCCAAGCATTGCGCCAGAATCAGAGTTGGATCGAGCGAACAGGAAGCGTGAAGAACTTAAGCGCGCGTTGGAAAAGTCTTCAGGACCGAAAAAGAAGAGAAAGTTCTAAGACACGAGTTCCGGTCTCTCAAAATTGCCCAAGATGTTTGGCAGGGCATACAGGGCGGCAAGTGTGAGTACCTTCCCTAGGACAACGTCACTTGGATAGCATTCTGATTCTCATTTGCAATTGGACTAACGTTGGAAAGATACCGAGCTCTTACCGTACTATTCTCGTCGAAGTATTGGGATGGGCTTTGAGCAAAGAGTGTAGAACGGACAGGTTGTTAAGTGAGAACCTCTTCCAGGAAGCTACAGTAGCAAAGATTTCCTTTGTCTTTAGGTCTTTCAATGGCATTGAAGGAAGTGTTAACCGAAGCGTGGGTTTTGAAAGCTTGACTTTGTGGTGTTTATCTGAGCGAAGTGAAGTGGAGGCAGTTGCCAGCTCGAAGGTGATGGATCTCACATGGGCACTGTTGGCCTGGAGACTCGGTCGGCTTTTCGTTTGCTCGATCCCGAGATATATCGTCAAAGGTGTTCTGGAGAGGCTCTCCTCTCCACCATCCACACTCACCGACTCCCTTGTTGCACATCGCAATGTGTAACTATCGCTACATCTACTACTCCCGCTGCCAGCATGCCGACTTCACTCTGGTTGACTTTTGCGACAAAGCCTATGAACGAGCTGGGCTGGCAGCTCCTCAGCCTCGCAACATAATAGAGGACGTGCACCCGCCGTCTGAGCATGGCACGAAAACTAACGCCGAAAGTTCTGGGCAAGCTGCAGGACAGGAAAAGCACGATGCAGATACGGGCGGTGGGGAGCAGGACGCACCGCTGCAGCAAGCCGCTCAGCACGCCGTAGCGAGCCAACAAACGCCACCGACAACGTGGGCATCAATCGCGCGCACTGCCATGGAGTCTAATTCTGGTTCGGTTGCACAAGGCTGTACGATGCCGTCTCCCAGTTTGTCGTCACCTGCGAAGCGCCTTGCGGCCCGTCTCGAAGCTGCTGCGGCAGGCTCTGACAGTAGCACCCAGACTTTTGACACGTTCCAGACGGCATCGGAGGGTTGGGGCGACGAGAACGCAAACAGAAGCAGGTGGGTCGGCAGAGGCACCTACAGAGGCAGAGGTAGCGGGCGCAAGGCCACTGGACGCGGAAGGAGCGGTTCGGACCAGACCGTCCGCCCGACGAAGCGGGCAGCCTCCAAGGACTTTCCTGAGACCGGCCTCGATCTCCATTCGCCCGCCCAATTTCCCCTGCTCTCTCTCGCCCAGCCAGACTCTTTCTCCCCCAGAGCCCGAGCTTCGTCTACGTCTTCTTGGGCGCAGGTCGCTAGGCTGTTCAGCGCAGATCGGTAAGTCTGCCGCTCTCTCCTCGAGTGCTCCTTGCTAACTGCGCTTTCGTCCAGGCCCGATAGTAGTTCCACATCGGATCCTACGGCCGCATCTGACGCTGGTACAGTCTCAACCTCCCCCACATCCTTTGAAAGTGATTTACTTGATCCTATTCCGCTAGCTATTCCTGCTATTCCCGCTATGGCGCCAACACGCGGTTCGGGTGCGACGCTTGACTTCCGACGACCACAACAGCCTATCAGCGGCAATGCCCTGCATCGACCAGACAGCCCTAGGAAGCCCTTACCGACAGAATGGACTTCCGGGCTGTCTTCAGCCTCCCAGAAGACTACGCCAGTCTTGACCGGGCGCAAATCACTAGGGAACCTTGGAAGGCAAGCCAAGGCTGCGCATGATGGCTCGACAATCACGCCGAAATCCCCTACGAAGGTGGTGCCGTTCCAATTGGCCACAGCCCGTCGAGCCGCAGCGCGCGAGCAAAAGGAAAAGACGTCTGATACAACCAAGCTCGTTCCTGCCCTACCGAAGACACTTCCTCTCAGCAAGGCGGCTCCGAAGACTCATTCCAAGGCCGCTTCTTCTAATGCAACATCTACCTCTCACTACCGAACTGCCGCTGCTTCTCCGTTTCCTAGTGGTTCTAGTCAAAGCTTTGCAACTGCTCATGAGGATCCATATCATGCACTTCTGCCGCCTGCTTCTCCTTCCCGCATCCCGAGGTTGGTGGCTACCGTCGGTCGCAATCGCCCACCTAGAACCAGTGGCTCTGAGCCATCGCCTGTTCGATCTGAGGCCCGATATGAGTTTACAGTGTCCGAGACGGCGTCTGAGCCGCCGGTCGATATTCAGAGGACGCCTTCTCCGGCGGCACCGCCCATCCAGAACGTCGCCATTGCAGACCGCTCTCATCAGACTATAGTGCTAGAAGATGAAGACCGGACATCTACTGCTTCTTCTGAAAGAAAGACTGAATCTACCGCCATCGATGTTGCGAGGTCTGAGATGGCCAAGTCGGATGAGGCCATCGCAAAGGCCAGCACCACTGTGGCAGAACTTCAGCATTTTGAGCATCAAAGCTCTCATGTCCACTTTTCAGATACGCCTGAGGCTCCCGAGGAGAATCCCGGTTTGGGTATTGGGTACGGACCATCGAGTTTTTCGTCCGAAGTCATCCAACATGGTACTATGCTACCCCAAGCTGGACCCAGGGCTTCAAGTGGTATATCTCCTCCCTTACACGCCACATACCCCGCCGCTTTGCCAGTAATGCACCCCGAGGCAGCATCGACATTTGCGGGTGCAGGTGATGAAGGAGCAGGTGTCGAGAGAGAACAGTCCAAGGAGAAGTCAATTGTGGAGGGTTCTAAGCACGATGACTCCCATTCGCCAGAAACAGTCGAGAATTGGCCCGAGTCGACTGTCGGTGTGTCTCGAGAGACAGACCACGAGAGTGTGTCGCTTCGCTTCAATGTTGGCGGCACAGGAGCCGATTCGGAAGAAGGTACTCCTGGGAGCTTTGCCGAGGCTGAAGTGGTAGACTCGGAAAGTTCATTCACCGAGGACCAGAGCAGTAGCTCAAGACCCAGTGAGAGTTCGCAGTGGTCACTGCATTCGCTTAGGAGCGGCAGCAGTTCCGCCGCGAGCACAATCAAGGGAAGTGGGTTTGCTTCGCCCAGCAACCCACCTGAGGTCGAGACTTCTAGGCGCGTCAGTGTTCCTCCACACCTGCGTGTGAAGACAGCACGCCAATTCAGAGGCTACGCCACGACTCCCAGTAGGCTGAATGCTCAAGCCCAAGAGTTTGTGCCTGGAGGTAGTGAATTGAGCAATCCTTTCCTTGCGACAACAAACCATGAAACCGCTGCGCGGCCGCAGGTGCCGTCGGAGTGGATGGCTACGACTTATCCGGCGGGTGAGACTCTTCCAACCCGACACCCCACAACCGAATCGTCCGAGCCATCGGCTTGGAAGAAGAAGAAGAAGAAATCACCCAAGAAGCATTCTGACGATCGCGACGACCCGTGGGACCGTTCCTCTAACACGGACCCAGGTGCATACAGCAGGCATCCGTCTGGGTCTGGCTTCGGACCTCCTAGCTCCATGGGCGGACCTTACGGTACTCTTCCCGGGCGGTTCGGTACTACAGTTCCTCCGGATGGTGGATGGAGTGTTCCAACCGTGGCTCAGAGCCTAGGATCTGCGGGTGCTCTCCGCACCCTCAACAACGCGTGGTACGGGCACAGACCCCAGACGGCCAGTCAGCCGTCGAGAGAGCCGTATTTGGGTAGGGGAGGTAGAGGCCTACTGACTCGGGTGATTCCCAGGGGAGACGACCCGGTTGAGAAGTGGTGGCACGGCGAATTGACCAGTACCAACGGTGGCCCTCTGACGGGTGACGCTCTGACGCATGGCGCAGCGTACGACTACCTCAGGAAGACGGAGAATGCTCGCGAGAAGTATCCGAGTATTTTTGCGCCGGAAGCCAAGGAGTATGTGGGCTATGGGATGCTCAAGACTTGCGGCCACATCCAAATGACGGGCGCCTTCGAGGCGCTACCGCATTACCCACTGCTCTGCCCGAAGTGCCAGCCTGACGGCCACGCGCGCATGTAGCGGCAATGCAGCAATTTTCGGTTTTCGTTTCACAGCACAGCACAATACCCATGGATTCGGCAATGGCATTCTCGGATCTGCATAGCACATTGGGTAGGATGAACATGGGGGCATGCAAGATAGCATGGATGATACTTGTTGGGGGTGGGCTTTATTCGTTCTGTTTCAGACGGGAAGGATGACGTGCAGCATGCGGCTCTCTGTTTTTCTGCAGCTTTTCTTTTTTGTTCTTCATCCTTTTCTCATTTCTGCAGGGCAGGAAGGGGGCCAATGATTTCCGGGACGGCGGGCGCAGGGCGAGGTAAGCTTCTTTTCCGGTTCCTGCACGACATGCGGACGCACGGATGCGACAGCCGGGGAGGGATCATGACTTGCTCAGCAGATAAGCATAAATAATAGCTACGGGCGATCAGTGAACATCAGCAGCACGCGAAAATGAAGGCAACAGTGAAGGCATGACGGAGCAGAGAGATTTGCATTTGCGCGCTAGAAGGGACGGAAGGAATGCGACAAGTGGTGTGAGGGGACGAGGGTCACGCGGCTGTCATGGAAGCGTAGCCGAGGCGCATGAATCGCGCGCCAGCAAAGGGTCCAGTCAAAGCAAAACGCTCTCCACAATTCTCGCTCGTTAGGCGCGCTCAGCGTCGGGCGGCGGTCAGGCCGAGAGATACGACGTGCCATGGTCGCATCTGGCGGCCTATTTTTGCGTCGAAGGGTTTTGCAGCGCTCGTGTTGGCCGGGCTCTTTGCCTGTCGCGGCGTAGAGCCGGCTGGTTGCGGGCAAGCGCAAGGGCAAATCCTCCGCATGGGCGATCGCCGTCAGCCAACCTTAATTGCCTCCATTCCTCCACACGCTCGAATCGGCATCGCGCCCGCGGCGAGACTGCCTGTCGAACACACCCATGCTTCTCTTTTCTTCCCCCGGCGCCCCCTGCGGCCACGCCGCTCGCTCTCCTTCTCTCCACCTCGCCATCCCTCGTTTCGCAGCAAGCTTCAGGACTTCCATTCGCTCGTCCGTGCTGCTGCCCTGCCTTCGTTCGCTCCCGCGTACCACGTTCAACGAAGCGTCCTGCACGCTGCCGCCGCTTCTTCCGTGAAACCAACATCCGAGTTACTCCCGTCGCCATGGGCCGCTCCCTCGTGTCTGCTGCTGCGCTGGCAGCTATCACTCTGCTCTCCGCAGTCCGCGCCGCCGACATCCCAACCTGCGGCCCTAACAACCCGTGCCCGGCCAGCGCTCCGTGCTGCTCCCGTACGTCACTCGCCCGCGTTTCAACGCACACAGTCGCTAACATGGTCGCCGTACAGAATATGGCCAGTGCGGCGTTGGTGCATACTGCCTGGGCGGCTGCGACCCGCTGTTCTCGCACCAGCTCGACTCGTGCGTGCCCGCCCCGGTGTGCGATTCCAGCAAGTTCAAAATCGACGGCCTCAGCGGTGTCACCGATATCTCAAAGTACCTGGGCGATGCGAGCAAGACCAACTGGGTCTCGACCGGCAAACCGCTCGAGTACAATGGCGGCGTCCTGCTCACCATGGCCCAGGACACGGTTGGCACCCTGCTGGCCAGCTCCCACTACGTATGGTACGGCAAAATCACTGCCAAGATGACCACCTCGCAAGGCAAGGGCGTTGTCACTGCTTTCATCATGATGAGTGACGTAAAGGACGAGATTGACTTCGAGTTCGTTGGTACCGACATCAATACCGCTCAGAGCAATTTTTACAGCCAGGGAGTGACCAACTGTACGCGCCCCTCCCAACCTCACTGCGTCTGATTGCTGACCAACTTCGCAGACAACAATGGCGACAATCTCAAGATGTCGAGTGACACTGTCAACCAGGAGCACGAATACGTCATTGACTGGCAACCCGACACGCTGACCTGGTCCATTGACGGCAAGACCATGCGCACCCTCAACCGCAAGGACACGTGGAATGCCACTTCCAACCGCTTCGACTACCCGCAGACTCCTTCTCGCGTCATGCTCTCGCTCTGGCCCGCTGGCCTTCCTTCCAACGGCGAGGGCACCATTGAGTGGGCCGGCGGTCTTGTCGATTGGAGCAGCCAGTACATGCAGAATGGTTACTACTTCGCTCAATTCTCATCCATCGAGGTTGAATGCTACGACCCGCCATCTGGTGTCACCAAGGACGGCTCCAAGACCTACGTCTACGACAACAAGGCTGGCACCAACGACACCGTTGTCATCTCCGACAAGCAAGTCATCCTTGGCTCCCTCCAGGCTACCGGTGAGGATCCCGACAAGGGCAAGGCTTCGACCTCCTCCTCCTCCGCCGGCTCTACCAAGACCAGCTCCGCCTCTTCTGCTTCCAGCACCGCTGCCGCGCCCGAGTCGGTCCCCGGCGTGAGCGGCGGTGGTAATCGTGGCGACAGTGGCAGTGTTGAAGGCTCGGATAGCTCTTCCAGCTCTTCCAGCTCCGATGGCCCCTCCACCAGCGATGGCAGCGACAGCTCCAGCTCGTCCAGCTCTTCTAGCTCCCAATCCTTCAGCCAGGGTGGCGACGACTCCAACAGTAGCAGTGATGCGCCCGCAGGCCTCCACGGTGTTGGTGCCAGCGTCATTGCATTTGTTGCCGCTTTTGCCAGTCTGCTGATTTTGTAGTTGATCTCTTTCTCTTAAATGACCCTGAGCTGGTGGACGATCACTTCTAAGATTTGCCGAGTGATATTACCTCGATCACGACGATGAAGGTAATGCCACGGTTCATCTCATCCGGCTTGTTGGTCTAAATTTCTTTATTTTTTTTTCTTATTCCCTCAACCGTACGTTCCACGGTTTGAAAGGGATAATCAAGTACGAAGAGCATGATACCACCGAACAACCCCCCGGACTTGGGGATGCTTTCTGTCATTTTCTGTTATTGTGCATTATTGGAGGGCGGAACTATTGGCTGGCAAGGACGAAGCATACGCACACACTTGTGAGCGTTATGGGAGACAGAAGTCGTAATGATTGGGAACGGTGCAGAGCAGGACATGGCTCCAGCGGTCTTATTTCGTGTACATTCTTCACCGACATACATGAAAACTCGTAATTAGGCATCACGCCAGAAGAGTAAATGCATGCATTCATTAAATCGGTAGCAAGAACTGAGGACGTGCAGAGTGCTGGGCGAGTAGCTGTCCTAAATTGATTCATTCCATCTTACAGGATGTATGTCAAATTCTGTGTCTTTAAGGTCTAATCCTACATGCCATGACCGCTCTCATATCCCTCCGGACAGCGGCACCCCAGTCCTATTCCCGCTTGGCGTTCACGCACGGCTGATATGAACTCAAGGCCTGCGCGAGCAGAAGCCCCGAAGACACGGAATATCCATCCCCACTCCATCACAACCCTTCCAGTCGATGTGAGCCCCTACATCCTTGCTGTCGCCTGAGCCAGGAGAAAATTCTACGTCACCATCGTCTCGACCGAGCAGCCACTTCCGCTTCCGCCATTCGCGCATATCTTCTTTCTCGTCCCTCATCAACATCCCAGAGCCACCATAGCCATCAAGCATCCTGGTCGTAGAAGTACATCTATCGTCCACCCCTCCATCGCCTGTTTGTAAGCCGGCATCGTCGTCTTCCTCGTCGTCGTTGTCCTCTCCCTCTACTTCCACACCCTCCTCGGTCCGGCGGGGAGACGTGGTTGTCGCGGCCCTGATGCTCCTGCTCCAGTCGGGCAGGACGAGACTGGGCGGCATCGCTGCTGATCGGGCTGGCGCGGATGGCGGCACGCTACTGCCGCTTCCGCCGCGGTCCCTGTACGCGAGCGCTGCACCTCTCCTGTAGGCGGCCGCTGCTGCGACTGCTTGTCTGCCCGTGAGCCGGAAGAGGGGGCCTGGGCTTGCGCGCTCTGCATAATATCGGGAAGAGAGCCTGCTGGACGACGGAAAGGGGCCTCGGACTCGGCGGCCGGGACGGATGGGATGGCGGCGGAACCTTGGGGTTGTCCTGTCGGACGTTCTGTGGGGTGAGGCTGTGCTTCGAGAGGTTTTGATGGGCCGGTCGTTGCGTGATTGAATGACGGGGCTGGGCGACTGCCTGGCGCCGTTGGAGGTCTTGAATGGCGACATTGGTTACGGCAGAGGTTCAGATGGATTGATGTTCAAATTAGATCAACGGGGAAGGAAAGTGTGGTGGTGGCCTCCCTCTGCAGCGATTTTTTTTTTTTTTTTTGGGGGGGGGGGGGGGGGGGGGGG
>RHKH01000049.1:64239-85807 GCA_009829795.1 Lasiodiplodia gonubiensis
CAACCCCGTAGGCGCGGATACTATAATTACATAAGCAATTCTGTTTCCGTTTTCGATGTAGTCCTTTTGTTCGTTTTTGCCTTTCAGTCAGTGCTTTTCTTCTTCATCGGCGCCCTTTGTTGTCTCGAGAAAAGCCAGGAGAGTTCCCTCATGGCTCGAGCATTCAAGCCATACTGCACTTCCGCAGCTAAAAAATAGGCTCCCTGGAGCGAAGAAGTAATCATCTAGCCATTTCTTCAATTCGAGATGCCACCGAAGTCCCTCATGACATAATTCGTTGAAGTGATGCGGGCGAGCTACAAGCTGATTCCATATTCCGAATGATCACCATTCCCCTGCGGAGCCGTGAAGCAGTTTAATTCTTCATGTCACTTCACAATAACATTTCTGTTCGAAAAATATGATTTAAAAGTTCGTTGTCCCTTCACGCTTTCGATTTTGAGAGATGCCGGCGTGGAAGTTAACAAGCTTTGACAAAGAACAAATTGAACCAAGTCGGAATTTAAGAAGGCACACTTCCCAGAGCCCTCCAGCTTTGGGTAGCGTTCTCGCCTCAGGTACTCAATCAACGGTCATATACCTTTCCTCTACATAAGCTGTACGAGGCATGGCCCTCAATGTTTGGAAGATGTGCAGCTGCGTTCTCTGCAGTGTACAGACATGGTCATCTGCTAATCACAATGAGGCCATAAACAGCCCGCTCTCTGTTTCTTCGCCACTGGATATGCTAGCAAGATTGGTTGTGTTTCCCGAAATGGAAGCTTACTATGCGCATAATAAGAAACTATACAAACATGCGCATGGTCTCCAGCAGATATTGCATTATGTGTGGATATTGTCGTCACATTGACTGTATCCAAACTAGTTAGTGGTTTTATATACCTTGCTGTCGCTTGCTTAATATCTTTTAAGAGTTTACCTGCTGGTACAGGGCTGGGTTTTCAACGCTATGCTACCCGTCATGTTATTTACAGCAGGTTCGGTGTGGTTAATGAAGGCTGTTAGAGGCAGGGCATCTGCATTAAGAATTATTTTCTGGATAATGGAGGAGCTTTGTTGCATGGGGAAAGCGACCGGGGTCTGATACAAGATAAGCATAGTCGGTCTAGAATGTGTACCCTGAGCGAAATCCATCATGGACTATCACATGAAAAGTGGCGCGTGTCATCCGATCTTGCTCACCCACACCTTTGGCCGCAATTAGAAAAAGCCTGGTCATCACTGGGAAGCCTGTGTATGTACCCCACAAATGTCTCATAATCTAACGAGAGAATATTGTCCATGAAACTACGTCTTCATCGTTCAAGCCTTTCATCATCACCGCAGAATCTACATGTCTGTCATCAAGCCCAACATCTACAAAGGCCGTACGTAGTTTTCTAGATTAGATCGACGATCAATACCCTTCACGTACTTCTACCAGAGGGCTCTACGAGTCTTACTCTCCTCCCACCACCACCCGCAGCGATCCCTGCGCTACTATCATCCCTCGTCTCCAGCCTCCCTCCCATATCTCTGTCCACACCCCTGCCCCTCTGACTCTCACTTCTCACACTTTCCGCCCTCACCAAGCCCATTGCCCTCGATGCTGCGACCCCTGTTGCAGCTCCAAACGCGGCGCCCCCGACGCCACTAAAGCCTCCTCCGCCTAAAGGGGCGCCGCCTTTATCGCCGCCTGGCGCGGTTCTCTCTCCGACAACACCAGCACCGGCGACGCCACCACGCGTGGCCAAAGCTGCCGCTCTCATGGCGGCGCCACTATCCCGGACTCGGCGGCCATCGTCGCGAACGCGGCCGCGCTCCTCGCCGGCCTTGCGGCGCTTGAGCTCTTCGAGTTTTTCATCGCGAAGAGGTCCGCGCACGCAATCGCACAAGCAGCCACTAACCGGGCAAGCTCCGAGCGAAAAGTTCGTGTCGATGTGCCAAGCGCGGAGGCAACTCGTATGTGCGGTGTGGCCACATGTGGCGCAGGAAGAGTAAAGTACCGGTGGCAAAGGTGGCAAAGACGGCGACTCCGTCACGGCGTCGTGATGACGCGCTGCGGCAGATGTGTTGAGCGAGGGTCCGCCGATAGCGGAGTTTGCCGTCGCAACTGTTGTGGTTGTAGCCGTGCGGGACATCTGCAGGGAAGCGTCCGAGGGCGTGTGGCTGTGCCGACCTCCGTTGGCGGCCTTATGCCTAGCGTTGGACCGGGGGATTGTGATGCTGTTCACGCTTGCACTGTGCTGGTGATTTCTGGTCCTGCTCCGGCTTTTGCTCCGTTTCTTGGGCGCAACGAGCGGTGCTATGTCTGTTGGTGGTAGTGCACTCCAGCATATTGGACATGGAGCTTGCCGGCCCTTGCAATTCTCGCACAGCGTCTTATCACCCGGATTATTGATAGGGCTCTTGCACTGTGTGCATCGAAGTCCAATTTGAGTTTCCTGAAGTGCTTGCTCGTACACAGCGGGATATGTTGGATACGCGACTCGTCGCAGAAGAGCAGCAGCATTGAAGAGCCCAAGTGAAAGAAGCTGCATGTGATAAGTTTGCAATATTGATTCGGCTTGCAATGGATTGATACCGGTGCGTGTGAGGGGTGCAAGTTGCGAGTTAAGGATCGCTCGGATTTGGGCGGGCGACATGCTGAGAGCGTGAAGGTGGTCTGCATACTGGTTAAGAAGGGTCGACGTAGAGGCATCTGCAAGAGGGTGAGTGTGAGGAAGGAAGTCAGAGATAAGAAGAAGCATGACTGAGACGGTTTGCGCATCAGAAAGAGTGTTCGTGTGGAAGTCAAGAAGCCATCGAAGCATGTCTACGAGCGCGAATGGGGCGCTGAGCTCGCTGTCCACGCTCGCGTGCTTGGAGAGGAAGTCAGTGAGAATCAGAGCGTCACTATCCGCGCCTAGCGTCTCAATTGCAGCAGGTGCGCTGACAGACTCGTGGAGCAGGGACGGAGGGCGAGCGAGATTCGGAGAGGGTGCGTCAGCTGGACCATCGGGCACGATAGTACCGCTTGCTTCCATGATGTCGAAGTTACTCACAGATGCTTCCGAGAAGCTGCCATGAGTGCTCGTGAATGCATCCGACTCTGAGCTGGAGTTACGCATGAGCTGATTATGCTTCCGCAGCGTCTCAATGTCATGGATCGCCCTGCTTTGCTCAGAACTCGAGCTTATGACGTTGGTAGTGGGCTTGGTGTTTGCGACGCTTGAAGCTACGGCCTCGTGCGCAATGCGTCCTTGCTCGCTGGCACTGCTACTAATGTTCCCATGATCCGGTACCGAGTCATCAAAATTGATGCGCGGCGGGGGTCCCTAGGCCCAGGTCAGCGTTGGGAATGTGGCGCATGCGTGAAGAAGCCATTTAGCCGAACGTGAGAGGTGTGACGAAACCGGCGTACGCACCTTATGCACGTCAGCACGAAAGCCACCCGGTGACTCCATGTATGGGTCTGGCCCACTCGTGGATGTGGCGCCGTTACCGAAGCTCGAGAAGGCTGGTCCACTGCTTTGGTGGTCCCAACGGTCCTGCAACGACTCCGCATCCTGCGCGTGCGACGGCGATCTACCACTCGCGAACGAGCCTGGAACAGATAATCCATGCGAATCAGTCGAGGCGGAAAACATAGCGAAGCTTTCCCCAGAATTATGTCGATCGAATTCAGGGCGTCCATTCAGAGCCGGACTGCTACCATACGGCTCCAAGCTAAGAGGAATGCGCGGCGGCACCCTGTAGCTGCTCGCCATAGCCCGTCGTTCTTCGAGGTCGTTGGTCGGGAGCGCCCATGAAGGGTGCGCAATGCTCGACTTGCGCGCCTGACGCCGGGATGAGGCTTCCGACCGGTCTTGGCCTCTTCTATGAATAGACCTCTCGACAAGGGAAGGTGGTAGGGCCAAAGCTTCGTCGTGCTCGGGGTCTGGAAGAACGTCCTGTTCTACATGCGTCGAGGCCTTGGGCGGGTTGATCGCACGGGCGATCGGCGTCGGTACCTGTGATGAGCTGTCGGCTGAAGCCTGGGCCTGCCCATCCGCGCCGTAGATTGCGCGCGTGGCAGGGATGGGTAGGAGGTCCTGCTCTTTCTTCTCTGTCAATACATTCTTGCTCACTGCTGACGGAAGTGGCTTGGCCGGAGTAGCTGGTTGCTGCTCGAGTCTTCGCTGGTGATTTGCAGTCGCGCGTTGTTGCACAGCATCCGATACAGTTTGACCCACCACCCTCCACGAGTTCGCCAATCGATGGTTGCCAGCTTTCTGGGCATACTCTGCATTTGCATCGAAGACCTTTTGGAGGGTTTGAAATGATTGGATCGTCGGCGGATCCTCGATCGCGATCATGTTGTACTTCTGGGCAAGAAACGTAAACAGAGGGACATTTATGGACCCGGGCACAACACCGCGAAGGGCGACCTGATCTGGCGTAAACGAGTGCTTCTGATTAGCAAGGGATTCGTTGAGGAACAGCATCCTGCCGGGATTGTCGGAGTTGGGTGGTGTGCTGCTGATCGACTTGGTCGAGCGGTTACTCGACGTTCGCCCATGGTGGCGCTTGTACGAGGAGCTGAGGAAGCTGTCATCAATGCTGTCATCTGCAGAGCTTCGTGGAAGGCTGCTCTTCTCAGACAGCTCGCGTTTTGTTCGCCCGTCGGTGGTGTAGGTTTCGTCCGAGTCGTACCCTCCGGAAGGGCGGCGGCGGACACGTTGCTGCGAAAAAGCGCCAATGTCGCCGTTGG
The DNA here is from genome assembly GCA_009829795.1 of Lasiodiplodia gonubiensis. NCBI lineage: Eukaryota > Fungi > Ascomycota > Dothideomycetes > Botryosphaeriales > Botryosphaeriaceae > Lasiodiplodia > Lasiodiplodia gonubiensis. The sequence goes on from RHKH01000049.1 coordinate 68,951, forward strand.
AGGAGACGGCAAAGGAGGACATGTTACGCCTGTCCACCACCTTGGGAGCGAAATGCACGTCTGACTGGGTGAAGTTACCCTCGCGCCCAACGGTCCAGAGGAGGTCACGAGAACGCCACAGCAGATCTGTGGGAGCAGTTGGATAGAGGGATATTTCCCTAAAAGGAAGTGACGGACGGCGGAAGTCCCACACATGCACGACGGGGTGGTCCCGATCGTACGCCGTTACAAGTTGCGTGCATTGCCACACGCCGTGGTCTTGACCCGGAGACCAGAAGGGCGGCCTCCACTGCGCATTGAAAACCGGGTACGGGGTGCGGATGACCCAGGCAGGCTTCTGACGGCGCTGGTCGGAGGAGAAGTCCCAGATGCGGACGGAGCGGTCTGCGCTCGCGCTGGCCAAGTGCTTGCCGTCGGGATGCCAGTCGATGGCGTAGCAGGTCTTGTCATGGGCATTGATCTTGAGCTTCGGGGCACGATTCATGCGGTAATCCCAGCGCTGGATGACGCCGTTTTCGGTGCCAAAGGCAAACTCGACGCCATCTGTGGGCGACCACTTGATGTCGCGGATGCCCTCGCTCTGGCCCGAATAGCGGTCGCGGCTGGGGCAGGACATGACATCTTTCTTCATGTCGCGCAGGTCCCACAGGCGGGCGGTTGCGTCACGGCTGCCGGACAGCAGCAGGTAGCCCTGGTGCGGGTTGAAGGCCAGCTTGTGGACCTGGCGGTGGTGCTCGTGCAGCTGGGCCAGCTCGACGCCGGTGCGGTTGAGATCGTACAGCACAACCTTGCCATTGGCGGCGGCGGTGGCAATGTGGGAGCTGTAGCTGCCATGCGACCACTTGACATCGTGGATCTCGAGCGTGTCGCGGTGCCTGGTTGGCGCGGAGGGGGCGCCGGCCTGGTGGTGCGAGGCATAATTGATGATGGCGGCGCGCAGGTTGGTCTCCTCGGCGCACTTGGTGCCAGTGATGCGGACCGTCTTGAGGATCTCACGGCCAGCGAGGACGGCATGTGTCCGCTCCTGATTGATGTGGACGGCGCCGATGTCAAGGCCGGTCTTGTGGCTTGCATCTTGCGACGACAGCGAGCTCAGCCTGCGGGGGTCAGCACGGGGTTGGCGGTTGCGCATCACACGACGCACCCGGGGATTCTGGGCTGGAGCGGCGGGCGGGCGCTGTCGGGGCGGGCCTGCGCGGCGCTGGACGGGCGCGAGCCGTAGCTGGTGAAGCTCTGCTGGACAAATCTGGTGAAGGCGTTGCGCGCCTGCTGGCGCTGGGGCGGCAGCGGGGGCGCAGGCGGAGGGTCGGCCGGCATGGCGTGCGCGGGGAGACTCTCGCTGGACCGAGGGGGCTACTCGTGGTCAACGTGTTCCTGCATCCAGAGCCAGGGCGTTGCGGTGAAGGCGCGGTGCGGCGTGGAAGGCGGACCGACTGCAGGCGGATGCAGCCCCGGCAGTCAGCAGCTGCTGGATCGGCCTCCGACTCGCGGGGGCGCGTGTGACATTTTGCGTGGTGTTGATTCACTTGCAGGCCCGGCGCGCGCCCAGCAGCTGCCCTGGCCGGCACTAAGCGCAAGCGGCATCGAACGCAAGATGCGCGGCCGTGCGTGTGTCCACATGGATCTGTGGCGGGCTAGAAGCTGCACGCCGCCGCGCCGCGATTGTCTCTCACTCTAAAGCTCCCGAACTCCACAAAACCGCCACAGCCAACCTTCACGCGAGCGGCTCCCGCCCGAGTCGCTGTCATGCTTGCCTGACGGCTCCTTTTCCTCCACCGCCGCCCGCTCCCTCCCCTCGCCAACCACCCGCCATGCCCCAACACGATACGCCGCCCGGCCCAGTCGCTCCGCTGGTCTCCAACTCCACCACGCGCTCGCTGCTGCTGTACCTGCACTACGCCTCGCCCATTGTGCTCCTGCTCTTCTTCCTCACTGCCTTTACCATCCGCTCCGTCGCCGCCTCGTCCTCCCCTAATCGTAATCCTAATGATCTCGACACCACCGACCATGCGCCCACCGGCCCTGGAGGAAAGCCTCTGCCCAAGCGCACCCCTCCGCGGACACCGCCGAAGAAGGACCCCCAGTCCGACGACCTGCCACGCGCCCGCAAGCTGCTCTTCGAGTGGCTTTCCGTGCTGGTCGCCCTCACCTTCGTCGCCAACGCCATCAACATCATCGTGCACGCTCTGTACGGCCGCAGCGAGCAGTGGTGGTGCGGCCAGTCCGTAGTGGTAAGACCGGACGGGACGCCTGAGAACACGAATACCAAGCTGACTTTGCCAGATCTATCTCGTCGCCTCGTTTTTCGTCTACATCCTCTTCGTCATCTCCATCATTGACACGAAGCCCGCACCCAACTTTGTGCATCAGGCCACCTGGATCTTCGCCCTGCTGTTCGAGCTTGCCCTGCTGGCCGCCTCCCTTGCCCTCTACACCCACCGGCATCGCGAGCCCCGTAGCGGACATGGAGGCCGTGGCAAACTTCGGTACAATATGACTGAGTGGGAGGTCACTGAAGTTTGCGTCGATCTTCTGCGCATCATCTTGCTTGGCGCGTTGATCGGCTTCTACTTCATCTTCGTGGCCAGACGCAATCACAGCAAGCGGTCCGACGCCGACGGCCCGAGCGAGACCACCGGACTCCTGGCTGCACACAACGTGGAGAATGGTAGCGCCAATGGCAACACGCACTACGGCTCCGCGCCCTCAGGAGGCAAGCACAAGCACACCGAGGGAGCACCTGCCGGCTGGAGCCGACCGGAGAACATCCCCTCCCGGAGCTGGTGGGAATATCTCAAGGGCTACTCGGTCTTCTTTCCATACCTCTGGCCGTCCAAGGACCGCCGGTTGCAGATCATGGTCGTCATCTGTTTTCTGATCGTCGTGCTGCAGCGAGTCGTCAACGTGCTCGTGCCCTACATGGTCGGAATCATCACCAACGAGCTTTCGGGAGACGAAGACCATCCAGTGAGGATGCCATGGATGTACATCTGTCTCTACATCGTCTGCCGACTCCTACAAGGGAGCAATGGGCTCCTCGGCGCCGCACGGTCGACGCTGTGGATCCCTGTCGGTCAATATTCCTATCGTGAGCTTTCCGTTGCCGCGTTCGAGCATGTCCATGGCCTGAGCTTGGATTTCCATCTTGGCAAGAAAACCGGAGAGGTTCTTTCGGCTCTTGGAAAAGGCAGTTCCATCAACACCTTCCTGGAGCAGGTGACTTTCCAGGTCGTCCCAATGCTGGTCGATCTATGTGTTGCGATAGCATTCTTCCTCATTGCGTTCGATGCCTACTATGCCCTTGTCGTGGCTGTCGTCACTTTCTGGTATGTCTACCTGACCATCCGCATGGCCCAATGGCGTGCGGAGATCAGACGCCAAATGGTGAACGCAGACCGAGAAGAGGATGCCGTCAAGTAAGTGGAGTTTCACGCTTGTTAAACAATATCACTGACTTTGTTAAGAAACGATTCGATGGTCTCGTACGAGACGGTGAAATATTTCAACGCCGAAGCCTACGAGTTCAACCGTTATCGGGCGGCTGTCACCAAGTACCAAGCTGCCGAGTACAGGGTGCTGTTTTCTCTGAACCTCATGAACATCACGCAAAACCTGGTCTTCATGCTCGGGCTGATGATTGCCTGCTTCATTGCAGCATACGAGGTGACGACTGGTCAAAGCAAGGTAGGCCATTTTGTCACGCTTCTTACGTACATGGCGCAACTGCAGCAGCCTCTGAACTTCTTCGGAACGTTTTACCGCATGATCCAGTCGGCAATGATCAACTCGGAACGCATGCTTGAGCTTTTCAAGGAGCAACCTACTGTCGTGGACAGGCCTTACGTCAAAAACCTGCCCACTTGCGAAGGTGACATCCGGTTCAACGATGTCCGGTTTTCGTATGATGAGCGTAAGCCGGCGCTGCAAGGTCTAGACTTCCACTGCAAGCCAGGCACCACGACAGCATTCGTGGGCGAATCAGGCGGCGGCAAGTCGACGGTGTTCCGTCTCCTCTTCCGCTTCTACAACATCCAGGGAGGCAACATCCAGGTCGATGGTCACGACGCTGAAGATATCAGCATCGATTCCCTCCGGAGGCACATCGGTGTGGTGCCACAGGATACGGTTTTGTTCAACGAGACACTCATGTACAACCTCAAGTACGCCAACCCTCGTGCAACGGACGAAGATGTGTACAACGCATGCCGCGCAGCGAGTATTCACGACAAGATCCTCACATTCCCGGACGGGTACAACACCAAGGTGGGCGAGCGCGGTCTGCGGCTGTCTGGCGGAGAGAAGCAGCGGGTGGCGATTGCACGCACGATCCTCAAGGACCCGCGCATCATCATGCTCGACGAGGCAACGGCTGCGCTGGACACGGAAACGGAGCAGCACATCCAGGAGGCACTGACCACACTGGGCCAAGGGCGGACAATGCTGGTCATTGCGCACCGTCTCAGCACCATCACGCGGGCGGATCAGATCCTAGTACTGCACGAGGGCAGAGTGGCGGAGAAGGGCACGCACGAGGAACTGCTGGCGAAGAAGGGCAAGTACGCGGGCATGTGGAAGAAGCAAGTGCGGGCGCAACGAGCGGCGGAAGAGGCACGGGTGCTGAAAGACAAGGCGGACCGGCTTCGACGCGAGTCGAAGGATGGCATAGTTACCGAGGGAGAAGGTAGCGCCAGCCAGAGCGAAGACGAGCGCGAGAAAGCCAAGTCGAGAGAGAACGAATCAGCAGGCAGCGGGGACGGCAGAGCGGAAGGCAAATAGGGGTGCAATCACATGTGCACGGCAAGATGATACGTAGAGAGGCATCGCGGCGTCGGAGTTGGGTTGGCTGAGTGTCCTCTAATAACGTACACGGGACTCACGAGGCTATGATTTTCTTTTTATTTCCTTGTCAATTGGACTTCGCAGCTCTTTGTCTTATCACACTCTGCTTGCATGGGGGGCTAAAATACGATGCTTGACGGCGCTGGAGGGTATCTACTTTTGCGCTACAGGACGTGCGCATGTACATATACAGTAGCGCGTGCCACTGGCCGGGGGACAAAAAAAAAATAGGCTCTGTACAGAAATGGGTGCTACACCCGCTGCTTCCGCTGTTGATGCGGTGTAGCGCTGGCCTTGTCGTCGTGTGCAGATCGCAGGGGCGCACAGAGCGTCGGCGGGCAGCTGCTGGGCGAAGGGCGGAGAAGCGCATGTCTCACATTTCGCAATCCAGCGGCAGTGGCGGCAGCACACGGCTCGCAGGCAATCGATCTGAGAGGGCGCTTCGCCACAGCTGCGACCGGTGAGGGCTGCTCTGCTCGGCCGGCCGGCGCAGGCGACGAGGCCCGGCAGTCCGCCCAGCTCCCAGCAACCGGCTCGCCGGGGCCACGCACGCTCGCCGAGCATCAGACCCGCAGCTGCGACTCCGGATCGCTGGGTTCTGAGCGATCTGTCACCTGGGATGTATCGTATCTCGCCCACCGCCCCGCCGCGCCTCCTCCTCGCAGCGTGCAACCGCCCCTCGACAGCAAGGGCGCGCTGGTCCTGTACGCGCTCACGTGCCCTCAGGGTCATACCGCAGCCTGTGTCTCCGATCGCGCAGCAGATCAGATCGAGGCCCTCTCACCCAGGAAAATCGCTCGCGACAGACATGACTTCGCACCATCCCGCCGCCGGCCTAGTGAGGCTCCCTCCCCTCGATGCCAGTCATCTGCCGCCACAACCTGTGTCGTGAACCGCGCTAGCTAACGGCTGCGCTAGGATGAGCTCCCGGAAGATCCAGCTGATCATGAGGACAACCGCACTTTCACCTCGTGAGCGAATCCCCTTTCCTCGACTGATCGGCGCTATTGATCCTTCGCCAAAGACGTTCGGGGGCATAATGACGCGCAGCTGAGCCCTGTGGACCTGACATTCCAGCTAATGCAGCCAGAGGTCCCGGACTGTGGCGTCGAGCGTAACTATGTACCGCTATGAGAACGGGAGGAGATACCACGCCTACCGTGAGTCTCTCCCTCGAACCCCGTGAGCCGACTGACCGTCGCCCCGCAGGCGACGGAGCCTACTACCAGCCCAACGACGACCGCCAGGCGAAGGCGGGCAGCATAGAGTATGTCTTCGCCCGGTCCTGCTTCTCACACGGCTGACATGGGGAAGGCATCACGTGTGGCTGCTGACCCTCAACGACGCGCTCTTCTTCTCGCCCTTGCAGGACCCGCAGAAGGTGCTGGACGTCGGCACTGGTACCGGCCTGTGGGCTGTCGATATGGGGGACAGGTATCCCTCGTGCGAGATCATAGGCACAGATCTATCGCCCACTCAAGTGCCCTATGCACCACCAAACGTCCGCTTCGAGATAGATGACTGCTGCAGCGAATGGACATATCCGGAAAACAGCTTTGACCTGATTCACGTCCGTGGCTTGACGGGCAGTGTAGGAAGCTGGCCCAAGTTTTACCGAGAATGCCTGAAGTATGGAGATGATGTTCTCTTTATGTTGACCAATCGGAACCCGAATACCTGTAGCTCTTAGCAACTTCCTCCACTGACCTCTTGTGCTACCATCAGGCACCTTCGACCGAATGGGTACCTTGAGCAGTTGGAGTTTGGCATCGATATTCACACGGACCCGGCAGAGACGCCTCATGACGAGATCATTAAAAGCTTCGGGCCCTTGCTCGTCGAAGCCGGCGACAGGATGGGCAAGACGTTCGAAATCTCGAGTCATATGACCCAGCTCATTGAGCAGGCCGGTAGGTTTTATATCTTGGCATGCCTTTATCAAGCTAACCACCAGCAGGCTTCGTAGATGTCATTACAAAGCGCTTCATCTGGCCCATTGGCCCTTGGTCCGATGACGAACGCCTTAAAGAGCTCGGCCGCTGGAACCTGAAGAACTGGGAGGATGGGATGGAAGGTTGGGTGATGGCACTGCTGACTAGGATCCATGAGGTGAGATTGAGCAATGTGCAGGGCGAAGACAGTTGGCTAACATACATCTCTCTACTATAGTGGTCCTATGAGGAGGTCCAGAATTATCGAGCACAGCTATTGAGAGGCGTCAAGTCGAAAGGGGTCAAAGCTTGGCACGACGTGTTTGTTGTCCTATCTTCTCCATACAAGCGCGCACTTGCTGATCTAGACTTAGATGTGTCGTCTATGCGCGTAAACCCGAATGAATGAATTGTAACGGCTTGGATGAGCATACACGGAGATGCAGCACGTACATGCAGGTGCATCAACGGCCTTTTCATGCAATTGATACCCTCCCAATTTAGTTTCACCCTAGACAGCAACGATTTGTTCCAATGGCATCTCTATCCTCCCCTCCCTTTCTGTTCTGTCTAGAACCGAGGAAGTGGCGCATCCCATGTCGCTGTCATACAGCTCGGTCGGAGCGGACGCTGTGGCTTAGAACACCAAAGAGAGTATATTCCGTTGTCGTAAAAGACACGACACGTCAGAAACGTTGAAAGGACGCACGGAATTGCGCGATTCGCGCCATGGTGAAGACTTCCCGACAAAGGTACTGTATTCATGACTGAACAGAGAAAAGTCGCACGCTGTGCTCTTCTCTGCCTATCAAACGCTCATGCACTTAAGCGCCGCCCATGCATACGATCGCACCCCTTTGATGCCTCCCCTGTCCTCGATCTCGGAAGCGGAGTGAAGACTTCCTGTTGGTCGTCTCGGACCACTCCGCATCAACCGGCTCCTGCGCCGAAAACCACTCTCCTGGGAAAAAGAAACGAGATGGACAAGCGTCGATTCCCGGGAAGGGTGCCACGAAAACCACATTTATTTAGCTTCCCATGCGCAAAGGTAATCGCGGAAGAAGACTCGTATTTCCTTGCTGCAACCAATAAGCTCCAGATTAAACCTCAGGCTGCACCTGCAAAGGAGGCAGTGGTATAGGTTTTTGAACGACGTCAGACCACGCATGACGTTCGTGGCGTCTGGGGACTGGTCTGGAACCGCAGGAGATCGACTACCTATTCCATCTTGCTTTATTGTGTTCCTGCCGTTACGCAATGCAAGAGCGTTAGCCACAGGAGGTGTCACGTCCGATAGGGCAAACGATGATCGCTTACAACATATCCACATACACATCTCTTCACCGCGGAGCCGCGTCTCCTTCCGCCATGCATGAGTATCAGCCCCCAGCATGGACGAACCATCCATCCCGCCTTCCCCCGAGCATTTCCTCTCCGTTTTCTTTTCTTTTTCCGCTGTGGATGTAGCGAATATGTATGTACGTGCACATTGACGTAGTCTCTGCTACCTACACTGCATTTGCATGTAGCTGTCTGTAGGCATACGTGATGCAATCTGCAACGCCCACCGGACGCAAGCTTTGTGCATCCGAGAACCGTTGAAAAGTGGAGGCGGGGAAGGCAAAAGCAAACATAATCTTGCTTCCTGTCTGTAACACACCTCCCACTTTTCCGTCTCTGTGTAACCCCGACACACCCATTATATTGATTATAGCAGTACACCGCGCCATACCTGCATGGACATGTGCTCGTCTTTTTTTTTTTTTACTCGTCAACTCCATTCATTCCTGAAAAGACGGGACCACGTGTTTGTCCAACGCCGGAAAATAACTTTGATTGGTAGCTTCGCTTAGCCTCGCGAGTTTCGAGTATATTTCCCCCGGTCGTGCGTGGGATGAGCGGGCGCGGGTGGGCGGGCGGACGGGTTGCGACTTTTCATCCCGTCCAGCAAGCAGCAGCGGCTCTTGCGGAGGGACAGCCGATAGGGCTGTCGGATGCGCAGGCATCGATACCCGTATGCGGAATCGGACATGATTAACCTAAAAAGTAAATGCAGCACCCACCCACACCACCTGTTTAGGGAATCGATCCGTTGGCTGCGACGTAGTTGGGGGCCGAGAATGCGGGAGGCGGTGAGGCGAGGATGCACATATGGGTCGCATGATGGAAATGCTTGGCGTTTGTTGGGGAACTTGTCAATACGAGTTTTTCATCTGCCTCGTGCGTGGTCGACGATCTGGACGGAATGGAGCAGTCGTTTCCAGGCAATATTCTGCAAGTCTCTGGTCACCGGCACTCACAACACTTATGCTGAGAGTTCGCAAGTATGCTCACTGACGTTTTCACACCAAGTAGATTATTGGAAGACTAAGCTTGTTTGAATTAAATCTTCAAGATGCCAACTTTATGCACATATTATGCTTCGCCGAGTCCTCATACTTTCTGCGCTGCTCTTCACTTCCCGGAAAAGGAGAAACTAAAATTAGAGGGGATGGCTGACCATCTACTTCCTAATAAAGCAGTTTGATCACCCTGATGAACATCCAAGTTCCCGGCTTACGGATAGCTTCTGCGTACCTCTATTGGAAGCGCTGCATAGTGGACTCATTTCATCACTCGGCTTTCCGTTCTCCTTTTCTTCATTCCTTTATGTAGAAGGAATTTCGAAACTCTCATCATGCCTTCCCGGTCTTCTATCCATTGATTCTCCTCTTTTTTCCCCCCTTCCACGCTGCATTTGTAAGATTATACTATTGTCGCTACCGGTTAATAAATCCCACTTCCCCCTTAACGACACTTCACACTAAAGCTTCGCCGCAGCCACTTCAACGCGGTCACGTCATACAAGAGCTTGACACAACCATTCTCAGGCTTTGGAGATGTAAGAAATGTGTTTTTGCTTACAGTGCTATCAGCACCTATGGGTATGCGACATGACTCAACACAACTGGCATAGCGAAGTGAGCAGGTGCAGTATATGGAGCATTTTAGAATGGGCATTCCGCTTAGCTCACGAAGCGGAGGGAGGTGAGGCATTTCAATTTAATTGGCACCATGGCAGTGCAGAAAGGTCATGATAGTGGCGCGGCCCTTTGGCGAGGCGAATGCGCAGAAATTCAAGATCACGAAGGATGGGAGTGAACTTACAATGCTCAGAGTCTGTATGGTTTGCGAAGTGCGCGATATCGTTAAGTGGGGCGTGGCTGTGCCGTATGACTCCGTCTGCTCTGGTGTGCGGCGTGGTCGACTCGGTACCATCGCTGCGGATACGGCGTTCAAGTCAATTCATGAGAACATACAATTCTCGGTTTGGGCGCCGAACTTCGATGGAGCGAGTAGAGACTGGGTCGAAGATGTCAAAATGGCAATGTATTTCAGCAGCACTGTTCTGCTAGGTGAGTTGCACGGTCGTTGGGAAACATCACGCCACTGAACGGCCTTGATCGTACGTGATCACTTCCATCTGAAAACACAGGTGTTCTGCGGCACAGCTGGATGGCAGGGATTATGACGTGCATGAAACCCATATCTTCTTCCCGTTGATTCTTTAGATGAAGAGGGCCCTAAGCGGCACGGATTACGCGCCGGATGTGGCAATGAGAGTATCCCATGCCGGGGCAACCAAAAAACTGGCCCAAGCTCCAGGCTTCCAAGGGTCCAGTCGACCCACATGCCCTTATTTGAACTCCAAAGGAAAATCATAAAATCGTAAAATCATTCGCACGCCGCAATGTCGTTAAAGTACCAGAGGTGGGCGGCAATGTCCACGTTCAAACCCCATTTGGCATTGCCTGATAGGTTGGAGTTGCCCTCGTAAGTGGTGATGTCGTTGGTAGTCACCGCAACATCATTAGCACTGCTGATGTAGTACTCGGGAGAGACGTGCACGTAGCCCATGTTAAGGGTTGGCAGGCGAGGAACCTAGATGATGATAAGCTTCTTGTCCCCGAGAAAAAGGTTTGCAAGAGTAATGGCATACGGGGTCATTGAGATGCGTGACGCGGTAGTTGTCGCCCTGGGCTGTGATGTAGTCAGACAAAGCGGCCGGTCCAATACGAGGAGCGCCGTAAGTGTACTGTATGGTCGTTAGTAAGTTATATTTGGACGCAGGTCTCAAGCTCAGACTTACCAAGGCTACATCGTAACCGCTGTTCCGTAGATCCGCCGCAGCTAAAGTGGCCACCGCACCTCCCCTGTTTCTATCAGCTGAATGTTGAGGATTCGAGGAGACTGAGGTACGCACAGGCTATGACCGGTGGCAACAATCTGGTAATTGGGGTTGGCCGCTCTGGCCGATTCCAGAGCGTCAACGACGTAACTGCGGGCTTCTTGCCATGAATTCCAGAAGCCCGAGTGCGCGGGGCAGCCATCGCAAATGGTCGTGGAAGTTGTCCCTGTGATTATTGGTTAGGCCGCAAGTACTGTTGAATATCGATGTCGAAGAAGACCAACCGAAATCAAAGTTTGCGATCCAATTCTGAATGGATCTCGAGCCACGGAAAGACACAACGATCAGTGAATTTGTAGAGTCGGTCGCCACAAACCCAGTGGTATCGGTAACAACGGAGCTGTAAGAAGGTTAGTCGGAGATTTCTACTGAAAGGCTTCTGTGAAATGACCATACGATAGAAAGAAATAGGAGTCCATCATTTATTTTCCATTGATTGGCAGAAGGAGTGCAGTGACACCGTATCCAGTAATCAATCCAAAGACGCGTTCCATATTGAAGAATATGCAATGAAATGGAGAAAGTGTGATGGTTCTTGAAAATGAACTGACGAGGGAGGGACCGAGGACTTACTCTTCGAATTCGACCACGGTGTTGGTGGTTGCGGCATCCACCAACGGGCAATTGCCGGCTTCGCACGAGACTTCCGTGCCCGTCGAGTTGTTGTTCTGAGCGCAATAAGAAGCAGCAGAATACTGCTCGAACAGACTGAACTTGGCAAGCAGGTCCGCGCTGACAGCTGCGTAGGTATGAGCTCAAGTTGATGCCAAAGAATTCATGGTGCAATACCTCTCTTCTCAAACGGCGTCGGAGCTGCGATGGCCCGCCATGACAAAAGCGCAAAGACGACAGACAGAGACAGACGGGCCATGATGAACGACAGAGCGGCGGCGAGGGGAACACTGGCTGCTTGCTGGCCGAGTAACGGCGAACGGCAGCGGGCTTTTAAGCGCCGGCATATTCACGAGGCTGGAGAAAAACCTGGAGAGAAAGATGGAATGTTCCCTCGGTAGACGCGTAAAAACGACTGGGCACCGAGATCGCTAGCGAGGAGGAGACGCCAATTGCGGAAACAGGCAGCTCCTTGCAGTGGGACCTGCCTTTCTCTACAAGTCCTCATAGTCAGCGCTTGTTGAGAGCCGGTCCGCTAGCAACACGGAACTGCTGACTCGCCCAACGAGCGACTCCGATAGGCCGGTGGATGTGATATGAATAGTGTTGGACATGCGCCGGGCGTAAGCGCAGCGGGCAAAGATACCCAACCAGGATGGCGCCCGCGCTCTATTCGCACCTCTCCACACGCCGACTGATTGCGGGGAAAGCCATCGTTGTGGCTTTTTCTTCGTAGGGCTTCGCGAATGGTCATTGCGCCGAAATCTTGCACTAGCACCTGACCACGATGGAGGGGAAAAGTGGGAAATCTAAGCGACAATCCACTTCAGGCTGCGCGTGTCGGCTAGGTACGATGTCATGTGGCTGACTGGCGTCGGATCGCCAGCGACAGCCAATACCCGTTCCGGTGTTCCTGGCCGAGGCGCCGTGGCCTGGCAATCACAGATCCTTCGCGCAATCGGCAAGATGGCGGGGGAGGACGCAGAGTTGGCACTATTGAGAACGAGGGGAAAAGCAGGGTACCTTGCATCCGCGCACTTCCTGACCGAGGCCCCGAAGTGCCAGTTCATGGGGTTGAGAACGAGGTGACGCGTCTGTCCGGATGAAAGAGGAGCGAGTAGAGAAGATGAGCTGCCAGGGCTCGAAACTCAGCCCCGCGGCGGGGAATGATCCGAGTCCCGACATCAACCTCGCCATCAGACCAACAGCCAAGCACGAAATAGTGTCGAACAGTAGACCCGACACAGAGAAGGCGAAGAGCTGTGAGCGTGGAGAAGAGAAGTGACCTCGATGAATAAGTAGGCATGGCTAAGCACGTGCCCACGCGACACGCGACGCGCCTTCTCCATTCGCCGCTGCCGCCTGCCCGCCACTCCACAAATGTAATCGCACCACTTGACACCACGCATCATATCCATCACTATCAAACAAAAGTTGTGCCCATGCCATGAGCTCAACGCCACACCCCACAATCCTCAGCCATCACAATCCTCAGCCACCACAATCCTCAGCCACCACAATCCCGCGCCGTAACACCGTCGCCCATTTATACGTCGCAGAACATATCCGCATAATGTCGACAATACTTAAACAGACGTCTCGTCAAGCTAAAGCCGCATATCGCAAGAGCGATGGCCGCCTTTCCGAAAGCGAGATTCAACGTCTGGAGAGCCTCGCCGCTGCCGATCGCCGTGCCGAGGAACTGCGCGAGAAAGAGAAGAGGAAGAAGGAGGCCAAGAAGCGGAGAGAGGAGAAGGAGCGGAAGGAGAGGGAGGCTCGTCGTAGAAACGGCATTGGAGATGCCACCCAGGCCTGCGGCTGGAATTTCACCCAGCGCCGCCAGAAAAACTGGTTCCGAACTTACCTTCAGAAGGCTCAGCCGAAGCCGGCGCCCGACCTCAAGCCTGAGTCCAAAGACGCAAATCCCTTCAGGTCTTCGCAGCTTTCGCAGCCCGAGGCCGCCGAAGAAGGCGGCCAGCCTGACGATGCTGTTCGCAACAACGCTGGTGAAGACGACTTACCTGACGATGAGGTCCGCAATGAGGTAAGCGACGTCGATGATGCCTACAAGGAAGATCAGAACTGCAAGATCGCTCTTGCTCAGGAGCCTACCCCTCGCAACTCAACGAGTCACCGCCGTCACCTAGAGGGCGAGAATGATGTTGGTGGGCTCTCCCAAGGAATCAAGAATCCTGAGTTGGTGTTCAATGCCGCTTTCGGCAGCGACGACAATTCTCTTAATCCCTGGAGTACTGACGACATCGACGAGGAAGCACTGATGGCTGCCGTTCAAGGTCAGACACCAACTTCGAAGGCCTCTATCGCAGCCTCCGGTGCTCCAGCTGAAGAGGTTGACGATCTACCGTCAATGGATGCGGAGCTTCTTGACAAGCTGGCTGCAGACTCGGACTTACAAGCTATCCGAGACCTTGCTACATCCGCAAATTGTCAGCCGTGCACCACCTTTTCTGATTCATTTTTCTCTTCGGACTTGGATCTCTCGGCCGAGGATCTTGCAGCCATTGATGCGATGGTCCCAGAAGCACAACCTACGTCTTCGAAAGTTCGTGCCTCCGACCAGCAGCATATTCCTTCGGGGTCGCCGCAGCCGATAACACTAAACAATGCCGATATGGCGCGTCCGGCTCTCGACAGGCAGGCCCAGAAGAGAAAGGCCAATGCTTTCGACAACCGCAGAGTCTCATGCCCGACCAAACGGATAGAGCTCTCTCCCAGGCGGATGTCTGCTGGTAGCAGCATACTTCCGCCACCGAATCCAGATACTTCTGCAGTCAACCATACGTCCACCACTGGCCCTTATGAGTCAAATTTTGCTGCCTATGGCTTATCAACGCAGCTTATTCACGAAGCTGCATTCGAGGACGACGACTTCTGAAGTCTACGACAAACTTGGCTGTGCAAAGTATTGGATTCGATCTACTGTGTCACACACTTTGCATTGTAACGCTCCTCTGTCAATCAGGTGCTCAAACAACGGCGGACCTGATATGACAAAAGAGCGTCAGGAAAAAAAATAGGCTACAGTATTTGCACTTCAGGACTTTCTTTCTTATTGGCCCGGTATGCCTTGGTTCTGTGGAGCACAATTGGATGTGCTTTAAGCAGTGGGCTTGAGGCGCAGGCAACTGAGCACTTATGCTCAGATATGAAGAACAAGACTTGAGAGTTGAAAGTTGTAGGGACGGGTTTCCAAGGTGGATTTGATAAAGCATTATGGTAAGCGGGTCTAGGGTGCATTTTCAGGCGTTTTCTGCGCGTTGGGCGCTTCTCCTTTCTCTTTTCAGTTTCAGCACTCGATACCAGCATGATTTTGCATTTGGGCTATGTCTGAATTAGAAGGAAACCATAGACTACTGCGACAGTTAGACTTTTAGAGCGAGTACCTTGTTTTCGAAGGTCCACAAAGGGCGTATAACACAGAGCAATATGCAAATTGAAGTAATTCGTGAGTACTTCAATCATTGAAAGTCCACGTCAATGTATATTAAAAACGCTATTCGAACTCTAGAATGCAGCAAACACTGACCGAGACCTGTTGTCGCCTTGTCAATACTCTCCATGGACTGGAGCTTAGGGAAAGCTACAGCACTTGCTTCTATAACAGCACACAGGAACAACAGAAAGATGTGTAGTGATTCCTTTCAAAACTCGAATTTCATTCATATTTGCTCTCCATCCTCGGCGGTAGCAGCCTCTTCTGTTTCGACTTCTTCGTCCAGGTCCTCAATCGGGAAGGTCAAGATAGCAGCAATGTTGCCCAAGCCCTCCAGCCTCTTCCCGCTTTCGTGCGCCGAGCTCAGCACGCGCACCTCGCCGCCCTCCTGCTCTCTGACGCGATCGACCAGATGCACCCAGCGGCGGCGGGTGGCGATGTCCTGGCTGCGGAAGAGGGCGTTGGAGATGAGCAGGACGCCGCCGCCGCGGCCGACGGCGCCCTTGTCGACGGCCTTTTCGACCTCGCGCGGGCCGTACCACGCGCGGCCGTCGTCCATGCGCAGCAGCTCGAGGAAGCGGTCCATTAGCGCCGTCTCGCGCGCGTACTTGGTGTCGCTGAGCTTGGCCAGCACCGTCGGCGACTTGAGCACCTCGTGCAGCGAGTGCACGTGGCCCGACGATGAGTGCGCGACCAGAATCGACTGCACCTGCGCTTGCAGCGGCTTGTTGCCTGTCGACAGGGCCTGCTGCTTGATGTAGGCCTGGAACGCGGCTGCGACGAAGCCGGGCGAGGCGAGGAGGAGCGGACGCGGGTTCGAGAGGTCGATTTGGCGGAGGAGCGTGCTGAGGGTTGTCGAAAAGAACTTGTTCATGCCCTAGAAAATAATCAGCGTGATTCTCTTTGAAACACTCTTGGGGGAAGACTTTAGTAAATCATACCTTGTCATGATCGTCCGTCCCACCCCTCCTCTTCCTCGGTATAGGCGTCTCCACGCGCTGGCGCAGGATGGTCTGGTGCTCGGTAATCAGGCAGATGTTTGCCATGCCCTCCTGCATCACGACGGCCCAGACCTCGGCGCGCTTGGTGGGGTCGGTGGCCTCCTTGAGCGCCTCGAGCGCGATACTGTCCCAGCCATCGTTCTTTTCGAGCACGAACTGCCGCTGCAGCTCCAGGTCCAGCGTGTGGCTCTGGTTCAGGCCGACAAACTCGTTCTCCTCGGCCACCTGGCCGGCGACGTGCAGCTGGCTGCTGGCCGCATCGAAGTCGGTCCGCGTCACCCGGATCGTCAGCGTTGTGTGCACGCGCTTCGACGACGTCGCGCCCGTCGCCGACGCCGTCGTCACCTTGCGCACCGCGGCCGCGCGCAGCGTGTCCAGCGGCCGGATCAGGTTGTACGCGTGCCACATGTCTTCCGGATCTTCGGGTAGCAACGTCGCCGTGCCCGCCCCCGTCCGGCGGTCGATGCTCTGCTTGATGAGGCGCATGGTGAGTCGCGTGCGCTAATCGGACGTCGTAGGTAGCGGCGATGTGTGGGCGCACGAGGTGGGAAGGAGCGGCGTGGTCGGAAATATATTGGTCGTGATTGGAGTTTGGGCTGGCGAGCGCGGTGACGTTCGACAACAGCCCCGCAATGATGGCCCCACTGCTGTGGTATCGATAAGCAAGCAATCAACAGTTTAATCTACTAGAAAGTTGGTTTTGATTTGGCAATGCATAGGTGATTCTCAGGGCAGGTGATTGTGAATGTTGAATTCGTTTTTTTTTTTTTTTTTTTTTTTTTTTTTTTTTTT
>RHKH01000049.1:85978-185163 GCA_009829795.1 Lasiodiplodia gonubiensis
GTCCGTTCTCCAGCGGTTACGGAGCCATTGAATACCAGTGAGTCTACCGCCCGAACCTCTTGATCTCCCACCACCTTAGCGGCGGAAAGACGAGCGCAGCCCACGCGAAACCCACATAATTGCCCATGTCAGCACCATAATCACCAACGGTCTTGGCAATTGGCCCAACATACCAAACTTGTGCCATAGACAGAATAGCACCTGCCCATCCCACCAAGAACGTTATCAGCGCCGCAATGCCCAGTGGAAGGTGTTTCTTCTCATCCCAGCGCGCCCAGTCCCAGGAGCGTCCCACGTTGCGCCGGAAAAGCAGATGCTCCTCGAGCGTGATGGCTAGCCAGATGCACACCCAATATCCCATCAGCGCGAGGAAGTTGGTGAAGATCTCGGCCAGGTGAGCGCGTCCGGCTGCAGCACAGACGGTGTAGATGACGACACCAATCGTATTCCAGGCGACGCGCGGCACCCGTGCGCACCAGCGGCCAAGGATTTGAAAGTCAACGCCGGAGGAGTAAGTCGGCACGATGAGATTGGCGATAAGCCCGAGGGCGACAATGACACCGCAGAACTTGCCGAAATCACCCAATGGCGCGAACCCTTCTACGATGAGCGCACCTTGCGAGGTCCCATATGCAGCCTCCCAGCTTGGATTGGCAGTCATGCCGGAGGCTAGCCCGATTCCGACGATGAACGCGAAGGTGAAACTGGCCGACAGACCAACCATGGTTACAGTGAAGACCTTCCACGAGGGCGTGGACGAGGGGTAGTAAACAAAATAGTCCGCGGCACCCCCGCCATACGTGATTGCAGCTGCAAGGCAGAGCGAGAAGAAGGAAAGGCGGTTCCCTGCAAGCGTACGCGCATCGCCAGCCGAGGAAGGGGTTGTGGTGTCAAAGTTCGGGCCAGCAACACCAGCAAGGATGCAGATGATCATGAGCTGCGGCAGCCAGGCGTAGCGTTCATACATGTGGAACACAGAGTAGCCAAATGTAGTGATGCCCCAAGTGATCACAGCCACAATAACGATGCCAACCACGACGGACATGCTGTTGGTAGATACAGCGGAGAGGATCTGCCCCGCAACCACGCAGTCAATCATGGCGTAGCCAAGGAGGACGATGATGTTTAGCAGCACCACGATCTTAGACGGATACCAACCCATAGTATAGCGCGAAAAGATCATCGTCCTGTTCCCGGAACGCGGGCCAAAGGTGGCGGCGTAGGCGACACCAAGGCACCCGAGGAGCATACCAAAACCGGCACACAGGCAGCTATCAGTGAAGCCAAGGTAGTAAACCGCGGGTCCAAGCATGCCAAGCGTGATGTTGTTGGCTGCTAAATTGACCGAGAACCACAGGATCGCGATCTGCGAGTAGCCTAAGGAGCGGAGGTCGTGCCGCTCCTCTGGCTCCACCCGCTGTATGCCGCGTGCTTCGAGGTTGTCTTGAGCCACGAGCGTGTCAGCATGTGTCTTTTCAATCGGCCGAACAGGGCCACGTACATTCCACGAGTGTTTCCTCAAAAGCTCTGTACCAGCCCTTGGCAATTGAAGGGCGGCGAACCGAATCTGCCAGGTGTTCCTCGTCCCGCCGGGGCGGTATCACGCCCTGCAGCTGTGGAATGACGCCCTTCTCGACGTCAGCCGTCGTGGCGGCGTCCTGTTCGTGGGGCATGGCTCCCTACACGAGAGTCAGCATTTCAGCACGCGGGGCAGGGGGTTGCAAGGCAAGCAGCATGCGTCCTTTCGCTAGAATTATCTAGATCAAGTTCAACCGTATCCTCTCAGAACGACGAGCTACCAGACGTCTCACGCACCCAACACCCCACGCAAACCTGCTGGCTGACGGACCGCTCCGTAGAACGTGGGGGGTGGTACAGTGAGACGCTAGGGAAGCCCGCCGAACACCGGTGTCATGCTGATGCTACCTAGATACCTTGATCCGAGAGATGCTCCGTGCGATTGGCCTGCATTGTGCTTCGTTGTCGTACTTTGGGTGTTCTGGATGCGCGATGGAGATGCAGCAAGAGGCAGACAAGACTGTTGTTGTTGAGGTGGTGTGTTCTTGGAAAATCTGCGAACTGACTCGGAGCCGACCGGAGGCGCTTCTAGAATAGCGCCGATCCTGTGTCTCCTCTCCCCACCGTGCTGGGCGCCAAGCCCCTGGCTTTCTGGGTGCTGCGACGTGTTCGTGACCTCTGCAGACGTGGTGTGGCAGACCCAAAGCAGAAAACAATACCCTTCCGACCATGAAGCGGACTCTTGGTCGACTGTGGGGTGCAGCACCCCGCAATGGCCACGACTTCTTGTTCGCTAGCCGTGCTTGCGATCTTCGGTAAGCTCCAACTCAATCTCACACGCTCTGTGGACCATTTGGGCATGCTAATTGCCCGTCTCTGGTAGCCTAGCGGGCCGGCAGCCATCCAATCAAGGTAATGTCCTGACACGGGCAAGGCTCTCTTGCGTAACCAGCGTAGGAAATTGCCACGTTCACGACTCGGGGAAAGTAATCCCGACACAGGAGCAACATTTTCTGAACCGAAAGTTGATTAGGTAGGCGAGAGCCTCTACATTAAACACCTGCTATGCAATGCTAACTAAAATGACGTGGGTATTCGCTTTTCTGTGACCTTCGCCCCAAGAAATGCTGATGACGCCAGAAAGAAGATATTTGGAAAAGTATGAGAAAGTGGCCCCATTGTGGAAACATCTCGTCCGTTCTCTTGGACGAACCTTGGTGCAGGTTCTCGAGGTGTTTGAGGACACAGGTCATTGGGTCGCTATCTCCTACTTGCGGTGCTGCATGCCGAGCAAATAGGAGAAGGGATGCACGTCAGCCGGGTCAACTGCGAGTCGCTTGTGCTCGCGATGATGCTTAGGACCCCACAGGCTCGTGTTGGCCAAGAAATAAGGCGAGAAAAGCTGATAGCATTGGCGCGGCTCCGCCCTGGTCAGGATGTGGGTCCAAGGGAGATGACGTCCAGAACTTCGGGATATGCGGGGGGAAGTCTGGGCGCCAAGGGATGACTTCAGCTCCCGCCAATCATGGCGAGTGCGGGTGAGGAATCGTGAACCATGGCGCGAGAAATCCACGCTTGGCGAATAGTCGACCTTGACTTTGATTTGCTGGGCACCGAGAGGCCTTCAGCTGGGCCAGGAGCGCGAAGCTGTCCTAGGAGGAAGTGGACGCCGCAACGGTTACGACGTCAAGGTGCCGTGAAAAATGAATTCCGAGAACATCTGAAAGCAGCAATGGCTTCAGACCGCAGGGAGATAGATCCGCTCCTAGTGCTCAGAAAAGGGCAGGGCCATGACGCAAGAGTGCTGGAACACGACCCCCTACCAATGTAGCCATAAAGGCGGTGATTGGGATCTCCCACAGCCATGTGGAGAGGTGTGGGGAACCATTCGAGGTCGTGCGGAGGGATCGGCAGAAGTTTACTCCTGATCGGAGGGCTCCGCGGACGAAAGTCGTGACGAGGTCGACGAGACGGACGAGTTGCGAGGCGGGTACAGCGGGCGAGTGGTGGTCGCCTGCTCTTCCTCATCGTCGTCGGGGAGGAAGAGGTTGGGGTCGGCACGAATTGCCTGGCCGCCCCGCAGGTTGGTGATGTAGATGTACTTGGTCTCGGAGGAAGTCATGGTGGTGGAGTTCATTGTTGTTGTTTGGATGTTGGGTGCTGGCTGGTGTTTGACGGCGTCTTGCCGTCGTGGGGATGGCAGATACTTATAATGAAGACACCCTTGCGATAGGCTCCAAAGGATGGACTTAAGCGGACAGGCTCGGACGCATCTTGGGCTCCTGTACAGGGCTAGTGAGTCAGCTTGGCGCCGCAGATGGTTTTAAGGTTCGGAGCCTAAAGCGGGTCGAGTTCCGTAAAAGCCGGCCCGCGCGACAAACTGCCTTCGAAAATACACCTTGCCGCCTGACTGCGCCCTGGGAAGTGGGGAACGTAACGAGCTGCTGGCTCCATCACCGCGCGTCGCCCCTGCCACTGGCTGCAGCTGTCGTGTTTCTCTGGGCCCAGAACCCCGTCGCGCAGCGCTCGGTCTCGGCCTCACGCCAGTCGCCGCACAGCCAAGCCGCGCGTGATGACTTAGACGGTGCACGGGCCATCTATCGGAGCCTCGCCCTTAAAACCGACCGTGGCATCCCTGCCGGTGCACAGCGCATTTCTCATCAGCGTGCTGTTTCCGAATCTGGGCTCGGATTCGTCTGCTCTCCAACTTCTTGGTCGCAGTGCCTTCGTGGACGTCATGGAAGAATGCGAACCCCGTTGTCCGGAGCGACGCACGAGCCGCTCGCTGGCGATAAGCCTGCATGCGCTTTCCGACCCGGTGCGGCGTAACGCCCTCCCCACTCCACAGGCAAGCGAGCCCATTCGCTGCTTCCCAAACGCTCCTCAAACCCCAATCGATCCGCCTGTCGGCTCGTTACCGTCTGGCGTCTCCTCGATCGTCCATCAGTTGGACTCGGGTGCGATCGATTTCTCCCTTGCTCACCGGCGCCTGTGCCTCCCAGCCTCCCGAGCCGCGCGTGCAGCTAGCACCAGACATGGCCTCAGCACCAAGCAACGCCGACTTCACGCCCGCACTGGTCATCGTCGACGTGCAGGAGGACTTTTGCCCTCCTGTAAGGCTAACCCCACACTCATTTCCCGCCTCGATCAGCATGCCGCTATTAATTCACCACAAGGCTTGACCCCCCGGCGCACATCGCAGCTTTGTGCATCCCCGGCATACCGCCCCATGCTGCCCATTTTACTGACCCCCACAATCTCGCTAGAACGGCGCGCTCGCAGTGCAGGACGGTCGTACCATCGCGCCCACGATCAATCGTCTGCTGCGCCTGCCCTTTGCGGCACGAGTCGCGACCAAGGACTGGCACCCGCGTGACCACGTCTCCTTCGCGTCGAACCACGCCGCGCCGGACAACGTTCCCTTCGCCACGACCGTTACCATAGCAAACCCGCTCAACGCTAGCGAGACGCAGACGACGCGACTGTGGCCAGACCACTGCATCCAAGGCACGCCTGGCGCCGAGTTGATCCCGGAGCTTGACCAGAGTCGCGTCACGCACGTCCTTGAGAAGGGCCAGGATCGCCGGGTCGAGATGTACTCCGCCTTCGCCGATCCGTTTCGTAGCCCAACCGTCGCACGTAGCGGGCTCGCCGATTTGCTCAGGGCTGCTGATGTGTCGGACGTCTTCGTCGTTGGCCTGGCGATGGACTATTGCGTCAAGTTCACCGCGCTGGACGCGGTGCGGGAAGGCTTCAAGACCGTCGTTGTGACCGAAGGAACGAAGCCGGTGGATCCATCCAAATGGGCCGAGGAACAGCAAGAAATGGAGGCGGCTGGAGTAGGCTTCGTGAGCGTGGATGGCGATGAGGTCAAGAGGGTGGAGCAGCTATAGGAGATGAGATACGTGGGTGGGGCGATAGCCTTCATGCTAGTGGAGCTTTAGGGATGGCGGTGAGTGAGCTTTGCACATGGAGTTTCGTTCCGCGACCAATCTACGATGCTCGAAACGTCCTTGTCAAGGACAGGTGGTAAAGGTAGGACGCGATTGGTCCTCCCTGTAGCTCTGCCAATGCTACGATGAAACGACTTTAAATTACTGCAAATATGTTGCATCGAAACGAAGCCGTGACATTATCTCGCATGGTATTGTAGAGGCCCTCTCCAAAGGACGCCTTGTAGCTGATCATCAGTTTCGTAACCGCTTTAGGAACCCCATCCTGCCTCCAAGCTCCCCTGTTCATCGCTGCCTGTCTGAGAGTCATGCTGTCATCAATGGTCTGGCCGGGGCGAAAAGGGATTTGACAGCTGTGGGGAGAAGCTTCTGATCGATCCGGTGTCCCTGACACGGTGCTACTAAAATTTGTCATTTTTGACACGACTCAGGAGTGTCTCTCTACCACCGGTCTTATCTGAACAGTCATTCTCCGTTGCGTCCGGATCCTTTCTCTCAAGTGCCGACCCTAGCCGGGCTATTAAGGTTATCCAGTGGATCTCCCGTCTTTGCGACCCGTCGGTTTCTCCGCGGGGTTTCCGACCTTGCGCTTCACCGATCAAGGCCATTGCTACCGTAAGATGAAGCTCTGGACGTGAAAGAGAAAATCGCGGACGAAAAAGAGCAATGGAAAGTCATTCTACTCATTCTAGACGCACGCCAGAAAGGCGAGGAGGCTACTATTGAGAGCCCCAAGCTCAACACGGGCCGATAAGCCTTGTGTTTGATAGTCAGAAGCCGAAGCCTTGAGAAAGGCAAACGATAAATAACTAGTGGTACACTAGGGCATCGGGTCACTACATGGTGTCGTCGCCGAGGTGCGGCGCAATGAGGGATTTTTTTTCTTCTTTTGAGATAATAGACTTACTGATGTATAACAGTGTTTGGGATATGTAGTTTAAGGTATATTGAATGCGGTATAGAGTTTCTCAACGCAAATTGGTGAAGAGTTTATTTGAAAGAACACGTAGCAGGCCTCCCCGAGGGCAAAAGAGGGCTTAGATTAGCCCTGAACAGGACTATCTTCGATTCCATTACCAGCACACGATCGAGTTTCCAATGTACGATCTAGGTAGGCCCCTAGGCTGTCTCCTTTCTCGGTAGTCGGACGCGAACCCACACTCTGTTCGCACGAGCTGCCTTGGAGACATAGCATTAGCTACGAATAAAGGATGCGAGCTTGGTTATGAATGCTATCTTTATTCGCCTGGATTGGTTTTGCACTGTATGAAATCCTTCACCCCATTTGAACTTGGTCTGTCAACGGAGGGCGACAACCACGGATTGCCGACATACCTGAGAGCTTCAGTGGCCATGGCCTATCTTTCCGAACTCGATACTCTCATCAAAAGGAGTGTAGATCGAATGGTCTATAATCCTTTAGATCCGCTAGAGCTAAAGCTAGCGCGATGTGCTCGCGTCTGTTGGCGAGCCTTAGGTATGTCAAGCGCCCGAGCGCCAAGGATAACAAAAGCTTAGCACGGATTTCGAAGATGTCTCAGAAACTATTGAATATACTTGATCCAGCGTGCAGCTAGAAAGTTATAGTATCATTGCATCGTTGTTGTGCTTGATCGGGCTGGGCAAACGTATAGACTTTGTAGTCGCCTCATCACGAGTCTGGGATCCATGACGGAGTTTGTTAAGCCTGCTTGTATGCATGAGGAAGTCGACAGCTTTCGTGAGCCTTTTTAATACTGGAGTTCTAGTAATCTGCACGACGAAAAGCAAAAGAATTAGAACAAGGTCTCAATAGGTTGTAGGGAATTTTGCTATTAAGTCCTGCAAGAGACATTATAGCTGTGCAAAGGCAGTTGAAGTAAACATCTGTATATAAGCATTGCTGTCTTCTTTAATCTATACTATGTCAAAGCGTCTTAACGCAGACTTCAACTGCCTATGTAAGTAGGGTGTAAGATCTTCGGAGAGGTCGATTCGAGAAGATTGAATTTCATTTTCAATTCATCATGGAATAGCTTCTGAGACGTACAACAAAAATGACACACCAATTGACTACTTTCTTCGAGCATTCATCAATAGGTTGGAATAGAGTACCCTTCCTATGAATATCATTCTTCTTGACCTCTCTCCACCCCATGGAACCTGGTGAAACAGTGTTCGATAGATTTTACAATGCAATCCATCGTTAAAGAAGACCGGCCCCATTCTATCTGAACGGTGGTTGGTAAGTGAAGAAAAACAATGTTAGCCCTCATAAGAGGCAATCGTTACTACTACACGATCAATTTACTTTTCTTGAAGTGATGTTGAATAACAAGGCGAACCGGGCAGACTTAGAAAAAGCATTATTAAGAAGGGGGGAGATGCAATGATAAGTTTGTTAGATGAGCTGATAGGTGAAGAAGTTAAAAGTGCGTCAGTGAGGAAGAATCGCCCGGTGTAATATTGGGCGCGTTGACCGGGTTACTCAGTACGCAAAAAGAAGAGGATAGGAAAAGGCAAAGGTTACCATTGTCTTGACCGAGGTGCTCATAACAAAAGTGACAAGTGATCAACATAGTCAATGCAGAACTACGAGTGGACGATACGAAGGCACGTTTCATGTCAAGGGCACGTAAGATGAAATATTCGAGATAAATCCATTCGGTCGAGACCGCATCATGAAAAACAAACGCGACCAGTGTCGTGATAGATATCTGGACGCGGTGGTGGGTATCTAGCTTTCGAAAGAAGCCAAACATGCTATAAATATCACTCGGTCGCACTTGAAGCAGAGGCCAGATTGCTCCTCTCCATCCTTTCCCTCGAAGTTTATGCTCGAAAGAAAAAAAAAAGATGATTCGTTATAAGGCAAAAAATGATCCCTCCTGTCCAGATATGTCGCGTTCTTTTTATATTTTTCCGATGCCTTTACCGTAGCGCCTTTGCTACTATGCCAAAGCTCACATTTCCGCAGGGGTAAAACGGATCCGATAAACGCCGGGCTATGCAGAGTCCACGTTATAGTGGGTTCGTGTGTCGTCTGTACAAAGAAACGAGTGTTGGCGATCATGGCCGCGCACTCGCCGATGGGTGGCAATGGGAGGCCAGGGAAGTCGGTTCGGACTCGGCGCGGTGGGCGGGTAGCGACGGGACCGAGGGACTGATGATGATTTCGTACCCTTACGGGATTGGTTCGGTACAAGGGCGTCCCTCATGCTCTGCCAACGAGGAGAAAGTCGGTAGGCCAGGAGGCGCTCTCAAACACCTCCCTGGTGAGTTCCAGTGCGACAATCCTTCTTGTGGGTCGCGCAGTACGAGCTACACGAGGCAATACAGTCAGCGGACACGTAAGATCGGCAAGACATAGCCGAGGTCATACTTACTCAAGGGGAATCCACTCCATGGCTTGCTGATCAAAGCGGTGGCCTTCATAACGCGTGTTGGTCAAGCTCTTGGAACCATACTCCTCCTGCAGCAGGGCAGTGTAGGCGTAGGGGATCTTGACGGGCATGTTCTCGAAGGTGCTGTCGCGGAGGGGGAAGATGTCGTCGTATCTGAAGTGGTGCTTGTCCTTGCAGTACATCCAGCCGGGGTTGCCTGCGTCCTCCTTTTCCTTGTCGTGGCGGACGGTGGTGATGTCGATGAACAGGCCGGTGTCGGTGTCGATCCAGCGGGCATCGATGACGTTGAGCCAGTCGTCGGTGGAGGCGTTGATGTAGTGCGGGTTGATCTCAATCATGTAGTCGCGGCTGATGTCGGTGCCCGGGATGTTGAAGTGATGGACTGTCATGTTGTAGTAGCTGGCCAGGTAGTGCATGCTCTGCTCCGACATTTGCACGTCGATGTCCGTATCCCAAGGCATGATCTTGCGGTTCCACCACCAGCCTAGCAGCGAGCCGTGCATGATCCACGTTTCGGCACCGATGTCGTGCATGGTGGAGAGGTAAGTCTGGACGAGAGCCGTGAGGTTGGACAGACGGTCGTCGTAAGTCAGGGTCGTCGCGGCGAAGCGGCCGTCGTAGTGCGGATGGAACTGCAAAAACGAAGGTCAGGTCGGCAATTCTAGGGCGTTCTCGGACGAAGCATACCGTCGACTCGTGGAAATACTTGTCCACGGGATCACCGCCCTTGCCGCTGTGGTCCTCCTTGTTCTTCGTCTTGACGCTCAAGAAATCGGCATCCCGTCTCTGGATGGCCGGATCGGGCGTCGGCACGGCATGCACGGCGCGCAGCAGGCCGAGGGCGGCCACGAGCGAGCATATCGAAAGGCGGGAGAACATGGCGGCGGAAATCTGGGGAAGCGAGCGTGTCTAGAGGGCCAATCGCATATTATGGGGGGGAGTCAGGAGAGCGCGACGGGCAGAGGAGGGCGGAGGAAGGATAGGTGAGAAAGTTGGTTGTCGCGTGAGGAATTGCCGGGTCGAGCGGCTTGGGCTGGGGGCTTATTATTATGGCTGCGAGGCACAGCGGAGCAACTCGCGGCCGTGTGGAGATGCGACCGAGCGCGGACCGGGGTGCTGGCGGTGATGTCGCGGCCACAGGCGTCAGGCATGGACCGGGCGCGCGCTGCGGCAGCGAGGCGTGCGCCACAGGCAGCGTTCGCAGGCGTTGGCCCGTCGGACGACCAGCCTTCGCGCGCAGCCTGAGCCTCTCCCCGCCGCCCGAAGATTGCTTCGCCGCCGGATGCGTGGCCGGGAAAGGCGGCATTGGCAAGGTGCCGCGACCCGCCCGTCGACCGGGGTGACGCGATCGCATGCCTGGCGTGGTGCAATCTGTTCAGGCGTCGTCATCGCCTGCAACGCCGCTCGTAAAGCTGCGACCGCTGACGCTGCCTGCTGGATCCAATCCCTACCCAGGCACACCCGCCGTGCACGCCGCAAGAACATCGCCGCAAGAACATCGCCGACTGCGCGCTTTTCTTATCTTTGCGCAGAGTCAAGCACCCGCCTAGCCGCACGCCGCTGAAAAAGCCGCGTAATCCAGGAGCCAAGCTTTACCAAGCTTTTCCAGCGCCTCCGTGGCTGCGGCGCTCCCCCCTCCCATTTCCTCCTTGCGCGCCCGTTGATCAAACAGACGTTGTCCAGCTGTGGTTTGGGGATGCGCGCGAGGGTCGGCCAGCCTGCAGATCGCCCGCCTCCGCACCAGCCCGTTGTTCCTAAATTGAGACGAAAGTGCACTGCTGCGGATCTTCTCCGAGAGCAGCCCATAAGGCCGAGGATGGTGCATGTTGGCCCCGAGCCGCAGCCAATCGCACAATCCATCGCGCCATACGGTGACGCGGCAGCCAATAACCGCTGCTGACAGCTGCCTGTCCCAACCGTGGCTCAGCCTCACCCCCGTCACGGCTGTTTACGAGCTCAACGGCCCCAGCCAGGCGACTGCGTTCGGACGTAGAAAACCCTCACCTTTCTCGCTCCTGGCCAGAAGGACAAAGAAGAAAGAGGCAAGACCTGCAGGCGCCGCCGGTGCACAGCTTAATCCTGTGCAACCCAGCATCTGCTGGTTTACACAGGGCTCATGGAATTGCTTTGTCTCATCCGAAGACAGTGCTTCAGGGTCCGATATGGTCCAATCGACGCTTCCATGGAACAATCCCGCTCTAGATTTCCTGTCTAAGCACTGGGCCGCATCGAAATTCCTAAGCAGGCTATCTCCACCTCCGCTTGTCTCGGAGCAGCCGTAGACCTTCGACCTTCTAGTCACGGCTAACAGTGGGATCCCAGGTGCACGGTGCGTATGTACCCGTCTCCAGGCTCCCCATGTCCTCAGCATCCAGCTCGAAATCGAAGATGCGCGCGTTCTCTTCGATGCGAGACATGGTCACCGTTTTTGGGAGCGTCACGAATCCCTGGCACGCGGTCAACCACCTGCTGCTCTCAGACTGTCTCGTGAAGGCGTACCTTTTGCAAACTCCATCGCAACAGAATCTGTGCTGTTGACTTCCCATGTTTCTTCCCCAGGGCCACCAACAATGGATCATTGTTCTTAGTGGCCCGCACCAGCGGGGAGTAGGCCTGTGTTACAGATGTCAGCGAGGCAACACACATGATTGAGACATTGCAATCCTGACCTCCATCAACACACCCCTTTGACGACACCACTGGACTATATCATCCCTGGCCAGCCACGGATGCAGCTCCACTTGGTTCACGCTCAGCACGCCGCCCTTTCCCACTCCCTGTCTCTCCTCCGTCTCCTTGATCCACGCCTCCAGCTCCTCGAGATGATGCACGCCATAGTTGCTGACGCCAATGCTCCTGACCTTCCCCGCGTCAACCGCCTCGACGAGCGCCTTCCACGCGCCCAATCGTGCCTCACGGCCGCCGTACGGCGCGTGGATCAAGTACAAGTCGATGTAGTCGAGCCCCGTCTCGGCGAGCGTTGCGTCGACATCCGCCTTGGCCGATTCGTACGACATGCGCCTGGGTGCTACCTTGGACGTGAAGAATAGGGACGGACGAGGGACGCCGGAGGCTAGTAGGCCCGCGGCTGAAGCCTTCTCGTTCCGATATGCTCGGGCTGAGTCGACCTGTGTGTGACGTTAACGCTGCGCAAGTTCCGGAACACAATGGCCTGGCCACCGCAGTCTTACATGGCGATATCCGCTGGCGATGGCGTGTTTGACGAGATCAGTTGCTTCAGCTGCCGGTCTTTGGATTCATTCAGCCTTTTGACTCATTGAATTCCGCTTCGAAGGGTGATGGTTCTTACGTCTGGTACACCTGGCGAAGAGTCAGCGACAGTGAACGGAGTAAGCCTCGGTTTCGTGTAGTTGCACAGCAACCATTAGGCTGGCCTCTTGCAGATATAGCTCGAGGACGTATATTCCGTACGGCTGATATCGCTAGCGAATGTTTGGGGTAACTTGGAGGTCAGCTGCGAATCGATGGAAACGCAGCGGGCGAGGCGTGCAGGATAGAGTGAATGGAACAGAGACTATGGGATATTCACGTACACCAAAGCCAAGCACTGGAATGTCGAATCCCGACTTCAGCTGGTACTTGGAGTTGATATCGAGTTTTCCGTCTGTGGCCATTCTGACAGTTGTGGTGGGCGAAAATCCTCGTTTCGGCGCAGTGCCTAAATGTCTCTGCAACGTGAGCAATCTTCTCGATGAACTCATGGTTACGACTGATGCAGAACCTTAAGAAAAAGCGGGAGGTTGCTGCGTGGACCCTCTGCTGCGTCAGCACGCGGAGATATCGGGTGTGGTGATGTAACTGCCAGCTCGGTCAAGCCCCCGCTTATGCGGAAGCACCACTTGCAGACGGGAGATCGGCCGTGCAGCCAACGGCAAGCTATGCCTCTCCAAATGCAGGTCGCATCCCTTCAACACTCTCGTAAAATATCAAAGTTGCATGCTCCGTCACAGATTGGATTTCAAAGTCGTTGTTCCATACTACAACATGAGATTGATCCAAAGTCATTTCGGTGATAGATAGCACACCCTCTACAGCCGATCGAGCTAACCGAGTGCGCCGAACCGATTCCGTAGAATGCAGTGATGAATAAATAAAGTGAAAAAGAAATGTCACCTCGGTTAATCCCGTTCCTCTCGCCATTCAGCACCGTTGCTGACGCCGCTGACATGTTCCTCTGCGTTCTTGTGGCTGGACCTGCCCCCCAAATCACCTTCATCGTCGCTGTCGTCCTCAAATGCCTCTGGTGCTGTGAGAGGCTTGGACGCCTCCCCTCTTTCATGGTCAAGGACCCCCTCATCTGCTGAAACGGAGATTCCTCGAGCACCCCACTTGTTGTTCCTCGGCCTGGACTCTTGTGGCGATGGAACGTCTCCATCCTCTACATCGTAGTCAAAGTCATCACGATCTGCATCTGTACTCTTCCGACCGAGCACTCGTCCGACGAACCAGCTCCTGCTCAGATCATCGCTATCGACAACCCCGCCATGCCGAAGCTTGACGCGCTGCCTCGTCCAGTATACCCATGCAAAGTCGATGTATAGAGCTGTCTGAACGATGCCAAAGATGGTGCGGATAGGGTCGAAATTGTGCTCAGGCCCGAAGCCGCGGACGAGCCAGTTCAGGATGTAGAAGCCACGGTAAGAACCCAGAGTGACAAGATAAAACGAGTCTATAACGGTGGGGACGTTGGTCTGACGAAGTAGGAGCAGTTGCGGCAGGACGGCGACGGACTCGAGGATAATGGAAAAGGACCAGAGATTCTGCGTTGAGTCAGTCAGTTACCCCCACTTTCGGAAACACGGAAGCGCGAGATGCCTACCTCGCCGAAGGTGAAGGGGTGCCATTTGTGGAATATTCCAGTCATGACTGGGGTCAGGATCAGGCTTCCAAGTGTAGCATATCCGCCCAGCTTCATTGCCTTCTCCCGTTCTCTCGTGCGCGCGAAGACGCGGGTCATTACGAAGACGATGTATGCCGAGGTGGTGATGAAGTAGATCTTGAGCACAAAATTCCACCATCTGTGCCAGTCGCCAAAGGGAGATACATAGAAGAGGTCGATGTATCGCGAACAGAAGACGACGACATAGAGGACCTGAGTCAGGAGGGAGACGCCTGCGGAAGCGATGTTCGTTAGCAGTGCGGCAGCAGATGAGCAGACATCCGGAGAGTAGTCACCTTCAGCACTTTGGTTTGAGTGGATGACGGCGATGAGGATCATATGCGAGATGGCATGGGACAGGTCGCCTAGGATGCGGAAGATGTTGAAGTTGAACGCCATGGTGACGGCGGCGGGGCGGAAATGGGAGGGAGAGCTTCAGTAGCAATAGGCACAGCTCATAGCAGAGCTATAAGGATAGACGGAGCACCAGGCTGGATGGAGTACGCGGTTGAGGTCGCCTGTGGGCGGAGCTCTAGCTTGCCGGCCAGCTTGCGTCAACGTGCCAGGGTCCATATTATGTCAGCAGCTGCGCCAAGGCTGCCCGTCGTCGCAAGGCTGCAGCTGGCTGCCAGCACCGCCTCTCTCCCCACCTCAGCGCACCGCGATAGATGGTGCAGCGCGAGCGCATCGCCAGACGGCTGAGCATCTCCAATCCGGCATCGGTCAAAGTCCAAGTGGGGCTTGTCGCAAGCGACATCATCTTCAGCCTCCTGAACCTCACCGTGCATCCCGCTATCTGCAACTGCTCGCAGCGCTTGCGTCTTCCGAGTCTGGCTTGCGTCTCTGCCCGGCGCGCGAGTCTCTCTGCGGCGCCATGATCGTCGTGTGTAGATGATTGTCGAGAGGCTCCCCGCCTGACAACAGGCCAGGCGTGGCTCTTACTCGCAAAATAGATGAAGCCGAGCGAGCCAACGTTTCAAACCCCCAATCAACCCATGGAGCAAATCTCCGGGCCCACCTCCCTCCCGCTGGCGGGCAGATCGTATAAATGTTGCAGGTAGGCTCCCTTGTTACGGTAGGAAACATTCCCTTCTCTTAGAGTATTGCATACTCGTTCCATTCGTTCTCCAGCCTGGTTGCTCATCACGTTCGCTACACACCGATTATCTTTGAAACATCCGCCATGCCTTCCCTCAAGTCTTCCTCCATCCAGGCGATGCTCGCCCTCGCGGCGTCGACCTCTGCCCTTCCCACCCTGCAGCAACGTGCCCAGGCCGCCGAAAACCTGTGCGGCATGCCCGATGATTCGCTCATTCTCTCCGGAACTCCGTGGATCGTGTACAACATGATGTACAACTCGGCTCAGATCGAGGGCAGTGCCTGCACCGGCTATGTTGGCACCACGACCGACGCCAACAGCAACCCGGCTGTCAAGTGGAACAGCACCTGGAACATTGAATACGTCCAGTCTACCGACAACGTCCCCAAGGGCTACTCCTTCGTCGGCTTGACCCAGAACCTTGAGAATCGTATCAGCGACATTGGCTCCATCCCGACCACCTACGAGTGGACCCGGACCAACACGACCGCCTACAAGGGCAACGTCTGCTACGACTTCATGACCTCGGACACCAAGGGTGACTCCACCAGCTCCAACGCCCAGGAGCTCATGCTCTGGTTGCAGTACGAGGGTGGCCAGCTGCCCATCGGCTGGACTGACGGCGCTGTTGCCACCATCGACAACCTGTACGGTACTTCGTGGAAGCTCTACCAGGGCAAGAACGATGACACCGGCATCACTGTTAGCAGCCTGCTGCCCGACACTCAGTTCACTGGCTCTTTCAGTGGTGACATCAAGGACTGGCTTCTTGCCTTGGTCAAGCAGGGTGTTTTCACTGAGAGCACCTACGTGAACGTTGGCAATGCCGGCACTGGTACGTTTTCGCCCTGCATGCTTGATATCCTTGGTGCTGACAGTTTGGACAGAGCCCTTCTACGGCGATGCCGTCTTCGAGGCCACCCTTGGCCTGCAAGTTAACGTCGGATCCAGCTCGTCTGTTGCCCCTGTTTCTTCTGTGGCCCCTACCACCACCGCTGCCCCATCTTCCACCAAGGCCCCTGCATCCACTGAGGCACCCGCTTCCACCGAGGTTGCCGCATCTTCTGCCCCCGCCGTCGCGCCGTCCAGCGCTGTGGCCATCAACATCCCCTCCTCCAGCAGCACACTCACCGTCGAATCCACCCCGACCACGCTGGCCACCTCGACGGCTGCGGCCACTACTCCTGCCTCCGCCGCCTCCTCAACCGCCGTCGATGGTGCCAACGCATCGTCATTCTCCTCCGTCGAGGCACCCGCTTCCTATACCACTTCCCCCGCAGCTGAAACACCCGCGCTAAGCACCCCAACCATCCCCACCACCAGCGCTGCTGACTCCACAATCCCTACAGGTAACTTCGGTCACCATTCCGGATCCCACAGCTTTGCCGGTAACGGCGCCGCTCCCACTCCTGGTATCGATGCCGGTGTTTCCGGCGAGACCGGTCAGGGCCAGAGCCAGGGTCTTGCTCCCGCCGAGGGCGAGGAGGATGGTCCCTGCGCGGTCGAATACATCTACGTATGATGGAGCTAACGAAAGAAGGGTGTGAATGGCTTGTAGTGGTAGTCTGTGTGATGAGAGAAGAAAAATGTATATGTTCAGGACGAAGCTATTGAGACGGGCACCAGCCCTGCACCAAGACTATTCTTGTTGGCATCTACCCGGCATGCATTGATGGTCGTGGGTTTCGACGTGACCTTATTCTTGCCTTTCTTCTGGCGAAAGCCGCATCTATTCGTTTAGTCCCTTCATTACTCGCCAGACGCAGGCCTGAATCTCTCCACAGTGCCAAGCAACGAATCGATGTACATGCTATATTCTATTTGGCTTGAAACGGAACGGCAAAAGAGAAAAAATACATGAGAGGGGGATCCAGCCAGCTGAGATCCTGAGAACCGTTGGATTCCAAGAATCGAAGGGAATGTTACTCAAATCCGGCCGAGTGTCCCGGTCGACGTTAAGCGTGGTCAGCTCCGCATCTACTTACGGCTTTCACCGCAGTACATTCATCGCGCCGTGACCGTGGTTTCTGGCGACAGAAAGTCCCACTCGTTTGCCTTATAGGATAATAACCTTCCCCATAGCTGAGTGCTTTTCGTTACTAGCGCATTGCAGGCAGCTCTTTCCTCCATCAAACATTACAGTTTCTTAAGTCATTTCAATATCGAATAGACTGTAGAAAAGAGTATCGTCTTCTTGTCCAAAGGCAAATCCATTTGGCTACCTGTATGCCCTGTTCCTGTTTTCTCCCCTACACCAACCATAACCGCAATCACCCTCCAATGTGCGTGTTCGTAGGGAGCTCAAGAGATCGCCAGAAGAGAAGTCCCATAGTTATCCACCCGTCCCGTCACTGCCGTCCACCCTCTAGCCTTTTCTCATCCCCTTATTCCTGGCATTCTGCTTCACTGTTAAGTTAAATAAAAAAAATAGAGACGCCAGGCCGTCAAACAAACGCCAGGGTATCTCTTTCAACCAACACTCGAACCAAGAGTGTGCCACGTCCAAGTAAACAAACCCGCCCCTTTCTTCTATTTACAAAATCAACCGTTTCTCCGATGAACGACAGTCATGAAGGCATACTCTAAGGGGGAAATTGTGATGTAAAATGCTAACACAAAAGAAATAGGAGAAAGCAACATATAGCACCTCCAAATGGTTGATATGTTTAAGGAAGCCCCTGTTTCCAACAAGGGCGAGACTCAAGAAGAATACAAACGAGCGCTGCGGACGAAGATGACGGCCTGGTCTTACTAATGAAAAGAATATAATGAGGTTTCCGGGTAAAGATACCGAGGAAAGGTAGTTGATAATACGGGCAAACGAGAGAGGGAGAGGGGGAAAGGGGGACTCGATCGGCTGCTCACATGCGCGTCTCGCATAAGAGAGAACCAAAGGCCAGACGGAAAGGTTTAATCGTCACCTCACATGACGATGCACCTCAGCTTGCGCATCCCTTCCTTGACACGATCGAAATCGCTCCTGTCCTTCTCCCTCTCGCGAGCGTTGATCTGCGCCAGGTTCGGCGTACTATTAGCACGGCGCGCACCTGCTGAGCTACCTGAGTTCGTGCTGCGGATAGTTGCCAGTCGGGATAGATTTGAGCGGCCGCGACGTCCAACTCGATTCCTGCGCGTCTGCCCAAGATCGTCTGCACTCTGCGC
Source organism: Lasiodiplodia gonubiensis (assembly GCA_009829795.1). NCBI lineage: Eukaryota > Fungi > Ascomycota > Dothideomycetes > Botryosphaeriales > Botryosphaeriaceae > Lasiodiplodia > Lasiodiplodia gonubiensis. The sequence continues at coordinate 103,994 of RHKH01000049.1, forward strand.
TGCGCGATTATTCACTCCTATGGCACCCCAACCAGCACCAGGAGGAGCGGGTGTCGGGACGCTATCACGACGGCGGAAAGTTTCGATTTGAGCTGAGGTGGGAGAAGGGGGGTCTGTAGCGTTCTGGTGTTGCTGTAGCTGTGGTCCCAGATAATTTGCTGTTGCCTGGTAAGCGGACGGTTCAGCATGTGCGGACGGAAAATGCGGCTCTGGTCGATGTGACGGATGTGCCGATGCCGAGATTTGATGAAAGGAAAAACTCGGTTGAGTCGGCGGCGGCGAGGTTGACGGCCGTGTTGGACTTGTGTGCGTGCGTGACAGCAATGGTCGAGCCGAGTGGCCCGAAGGGCGGGATTGGTGGGATGTACCGCTTGATTGCTGAAGCGGACGGGCTGATCGCGGATTGTTGTGAGAGTTGGGATGAAACGAATTGACGTCCTGCCGCACTGGCGGGGCGGAGTGGTTTGAGGAATCAGCTAGCACGCTTTGCGGAATAGCCGGAATTCGAAGACGAGGAAGCGATGTATGCTGCGCCGGCGGCGATTGAGGGATGGTAGGGAGAGATACGCCCATGGGATGACTCAGGCTTATGCTCATCGCGCCTGGCCCTGGGGGATCTGCGTTTTCAGTATAGGGTGGTGGTGGCGGAACCCAATTATCTGCATCACTTTCATGTGGAATTTCACGAAGACCATCTGCGCGTCTGTACTCTAGGGGCTGATTTGGCAGTGCACGGAGGTGTCTTCGGTTCGCTGGAGCAGCAGCAGCAACAGTCGCAGCTCTGTTCAATGACATCTGAGATCTGGGTTGGCCATGCGAATATGGTTCCTCGAAAGTCGCAGCGGCTTCTTCGTGTCGGGCTGAAGTAGCCAGCGGGCTGGGGACGCGATTACGGGAGGCTGACGCAGGACTAGTCGTAGTTGACGAGCGGAGCAGACTGTTCCTTGCTGCAGCCCTGGCAGCCTCGCCCTTCTTCTGCGCTACAGTCCGAGTCCGAACCAGTTCGACTTCTCGCTCGAAATCGATATCATCCTCCGGCAGCTTCTCTCCAGGAAGAGCTTCGTCGAGGTCTATTTCTATCCTCTTCGTGTCATCTGGGCGGCCGCAGGCATCGGGGCCCTGAGAGAAATCGAAGTCCATCATGATCAGAATGCCTGTGGTCTTGGCCGTTTCGCCAGGCATGATTGGAGTATCAGGAGTCGTATTCCACACGACATTACCGACAGCAAGCAATCTCTCAGTGCTACGAGGCTCATGGGAAGGAGACGACAACCAGCGCATGGCAGAGATATCCTGGGAAGAGGTATCTTCAGGCCTCTGGAGAGAGATGTAGGCGCAGGGGGCAACGGGGGTGTGATGGTCGGAGTGTTGCCTCAAGTCTCTGTACACGGCAGCATTGGACTCATAAGCATCTGGTAACCTGTACAGCCATATGGAATTCGCGTCTTGTTGCTTGACGGCGACGGCGACATGCTCGGCAGAGGGAGAAACGGCAGGGAGAGCGTCTTCCAGAGACTCAGCTCTCATGAACCGGCCGACCTCCGGAGGGGGTTCTTTCGTTTCCACGAATTGCACGCCAGCAAGGTCATAGATTCCCCAGGAGTCTTCTTCGGCATCAAAAGCAAACAGCTCATTGACCTGCCCAGTAATGGTGTCGGGAAGCAGCAACGCCTGCTTCGCAGTTACAGCCTTTTCGGGGAAGAGGATCTGCCTAGTCCACGCAACATGGCACTCCTGCGGAATGAGCTCGCCATCCTCAGTAAAGGGCCCATCAAAAGCTCCGTGAACGGTGAAGAGGGTGGTGGAACGCGGGAGCTTTGCAGACGTGGTTGCAAGCAAGGTGCGTCCGTCGTCAGAAAAGGCAAGGTGGTCCATTGGGTCGCAGTTCACGGAGCGGCGGTCGTGCTCGGAGGCCTTCTCGGCCAATGAAATGAGCTCGATTCCGAATTGGTAGCCGGTGGCCAGGACCATGCCGTCGGGCGAAAGAGCAATTGTGTTCGCGTCGACAGTCAGTATGACGCTCTTGATCCTCTCCAGGGTTGTGTTCTCCCCGTCGTGCAGCCTGTACAGGTCGACCTTGTGAGGATTGGACAGCACGGCGAGGCGGCTGCCGTCGTCGAGGATGTCGAGGGCGATGGGCTTCCGACGAAGCTCCAGGGTGCGCATGAAGGTGCGCGGCAGCTTGTCTGCCTGGACGAGCCAGATGTTCTTGGTGCTGTAGACAGCAACCATGCGGCCCTTGCGCGATATGGAGAAGCCAAAGGGCTGGGGCAAGGCGGAGGAGGTGGCCGTGTCGGAGACGAGGTTCAGCAGCGTGGTCTGCGGGCGGGCATGCTGGGCCTGGCGGGCGCGCAGGGCCGCGGCATCCTTGGCGTCGGCATTGCTCATGTTCGAGGCGTGCGACGAGGTGGCCAGGGTGGAGGCGAAGCTGCGGGCAGTGGTGGCCGTATAGCTGGCGGACGAGCGCGCAGCGGTCGAGAGCGGCGGCGAGGGGGGCGTTGCGCGGTCGTGCAAAGGCTGCTCCGCGGGGCGGAGAGGGTCCGGGGCATGGCCGGTGGTGTCGCGCGGCGGCGGGGCGCTGTAGAGGTCGTCCTCGTCGGCGGCGTCGCCGTGGGTTACGCGTTCCATTGCGCCTCAACAGCACATGTCTTCACGGGGCAGACGGGCGTGATGAGGCTCGCCCGGGCAGGAGCATTATAGATCCGGGAAGGCCCGCGCGGGAAGAAGGTGCCTTGGAAGTGCGTAGCTCAACTCGCTCGCTCGTGCACGGGCAAGAGCAGTGTGACGGTGGAGTCGCGGCAGCGTGTGGGTCGCGCCCGCCCTAATCTAAAGATAGATACGAGCCCAGCAGTTTCCAAGCCGCTAGCTGCCTCGTCCAGTGCATATCAAGCTGCGTCTCGCTTCCAAATCTGCCACTCCGGCCTCCCAATCCGTGGGCCCGCCCCCATGCAGCATGCAAACGTCGCGCCTCGCCTCCTCCCTCCCGACCTGAGCCGGCCACGATTTTCGAGCCGTTTCGGGGATCAGCCGTGCGTCTCGCTCCACCCATGCATGACGAGGCCCACACACGCCTGCCCTGAAAAACGATCATCCACTCGACGGCCCAAAGCAGCGGATCAGAGAATGCTCCCCGAACCCGTATAGAACGGATGCGAGTCAGCGCGCGCTTCCGAGTCTGGTTACTCCGACAGCCCCCAGGTCATGCGCAGGAGACATACCGCCTGATGTAGCATTGCAACCAACGTCGATCTTTTCTCGGCTGAAGCCGGCTGCACAACTTGTGGCTGCAAAAATTTACAGCAGTACGGTGCGCTTAGCAGCTGGCTACTTTAGCAGCCTTCCCCTGAAGAGACGTGATGGAAACAAGCCATCTTCTGAGCCGCGACAAGACGCTTGGACACTACCAACGAACTGCTGGTCCCTTTTCACGTAGACCTGAGGAACCAACGACGAAGACAGCCATTGCCGGTTTCGCCAAACCCAAGGCCATGCATGGTATGCTGCAGTGGCGCAAGAGCTACTGTCAAAGGCCAAGAGAAGTTCGTGAGCGGCATTTATCCCAGGAGTCAAGTCATCCAGTAACGATAGCGCTGTGTGTGACTGCTGAAAGGATATGCTTCTGTCAACAATCCAGAGATTGAGAGAAAGTTTTAGACTTTCTTTCACAGAAACCGACGTCAATCAACCACCTTTGACTTCCAAGGTCATCGGATCGACTGGCCCTGTCTCATTCAACTGCTGTTATGGGACTTGAATTGGCATAAAGATGGACTCGTAGGGAGCCCCGCTGCCTGCTTTCTCTGGATCGCTCCAGGTCGTCACAGCACTAATCGGTGTCCGTGTACCGAAATTCGGGGATTACTTTGAGGAAAGCTGCCATCGCTACCATCTCACTGGCATTGCCGGTTGTTCGATCAGAATATAGGGTTTACTGATGGGCTTTGGATGCCGATTTGATCAGGTGCTGCTGGATGAAACGAAACACGTTGATAACAACAACCGCCGCGAGACGAGACATGGTTTCGTACAAAAAATGTCAGGGAGCGGGGAAGACCGCGTCACGGGCGTCGGGTGCCGGTTGCTATCTCTTATCTTGAGTGCAATCTTGGTGCTGGCGATCGCGGAAACCCCGCGCTGACTCGGGAGGCCGAGCAGCATCCCGCGCTCTCAAGCTTTCGTCGTCCCCGGCTATCTTCGCATGCAACTGCCGCTTTAATCCTGTTATCTCCGCGCTGATGCAAGGTACCGACCTCACCTCAGCATCGAGCTGCTACTTTCGCCTAGTCGCCGACGCCTACGTACACGACCCGCCCCGAGACACGCGCGTACCCAGCTTAGCTTGCGTCCCACTTGAGCTTATCGCGCTTGCCATCTGTGTATATTAATCCCCCTTGCTTCGCAGCCTTGGTAAGTGCCGAGTCTGTAGTGTTTGAGCAATTCTCACCATGAGGTTCCCAGCTTCATCTGCTCTGTGGGCTCTGTCGAGTCTTCGCTACGTCTCGGCCGCCGCCTTGTCGTCGAGATTGGACGACCAGCAATGCCGAAAGACGACGGTTGCAATCCTAGGTGCTGGCGTGGCAGGCATCACCGCCGCCCAAGCCCTCTCCAACCAATCCATCTCGGACTTTATCATCATCGAGCACAATTCATACATCGGAGGCCGCGTTGCCCACACGACCTTTGGCTCGAAGCCTGACGGGTCTCCCTATGTTGTTGAACTAGGTAATCCTTATCCCAGTGCTGCCCAGCTACCTCCACTAACCAGGCCGTAGGCGCCAACTGGATCCAAGGACTGGGCACTGAAGGCGGCCCGGAGAATCCCATTTGGACCATGGGAAAGAAATACAACGTCACAAACACCTACTCAAACTACAGCTCCATTCTGACCTACAACGAGACGGGTGCCGTTGACTATAGCTACCTTCTGGACGAGTTCGAGGATGCTTATGCCGTCGCAGAGCAGAATGCCGGCTACATCGTGACCGAGAATCTGCAAGACATGAGCACCAGAGCAGGCTTCAGTCTTGCCGGGTGGAAGCCGAAGAAGAACATGGCCGCCCAGGCTGTGGAGTGGTGGGAATGGGACTGGGAAACTGCTTATGAGCCTGAGCAGAGCGGGTTCGCCGCCGGCATCTGGGGCTACAACGCATCCTTTTACCAATTCAGTGAGGCCAACAACTTCGTCGTCGACCAGCGTGGTTTCAACGCTTTCGTCATCGGAGAAGCAAACACTTTCCTCAAGAAGAACGACTCTCGCCTGCTGTTGAACACTACAGTAACCGACATCAAGTACTCGTCAGACGGAGTCACTGTGTACAACGCCGACGGTAGCTGTGTCTCTGCTGCATACGCCATTTGCACTTTCTCTGTCGGAGTGCTACAGAACGACGCTGTTGCCTTCGAGCCGGAACTGCCGGACTGGAAGCAGGACGCCATTGAGAATTTCCAGATGGGAACCTACACCAAGATCTTCATGCAGTTCAACGAGACCTTCTGGGACCCCGACACGCAATTCTTCCTGTACGCCGACCCGGAGAAGCGTGGATACTATCCCGTGTGGCAGTCTCTCGATACAGACGGCTTCATCCCTGGCAGCGGAATCATATTCGCAACCGTCGTTCACAGCGAGTCGTATCGCATCGAGGCTCAGACTGTCGAGGAGACAACGGCGGAGCTGATGGAGGTTCTGCGCAAGATGTTCCCCGACAAGGAAATCCCCGAACCAATCGACGTCATGTATCCGCGCTGGAGCTTGCAGCCTTGGGCTTTTGGATCTTACTCAAACTGGCCGGTCGGAGTTACGCTTGAGAAGCACCAGAATCTGCGGGCCAACGTTGATAGACTATGGTTTGCCGGAGAGGCCAACTCGGCAGAGTACTTTGGTTTCTTGCACGGCGCATGGTTCGAGGGCCGGGATGTTGGGCAGCGCATTGCCGGCCTCCTTGGGAAGGTATGCACCAACGCAGATGCCACGGGAAATTCAACCGATGCTTGTGGTGCGATGAGCAGCTACGAAGTGCTGCACGGTACTACAATGTACGACGAGTACGACCTTGAGAATGGAATCATGGTCAGTCCATTTGTTGTCTACGCCGATGAGTAAATATGGCATGGTAACTTGTGTATATCACTGCGCGCATTATTCTAAACAGCGATACAGTACTCCATAATACCAAACTCAGAATCTTATTTACCGCCCCTATCTTGTGAAGATACAACATAAGTAGTTTTGGAGTCTCCGTGCAACCTCATCACTGACTGCCGTCATTCGACCAAGACTCAGGTGCAGGAATGGAGGTTCCAGATGCATGAACATATTTCACTTCAGGTATGCCAAATACATGTGGTCACAGACAAAACCAGAAATAGAAACTTGCAAAAAGGGTAGGTTGGGAAGTGCAAGGTTGGTGTTTAGAGCACGGAAAGAGGCGGAGAGGAGCCTCGGGTAAGGGACGCATGACGTAATCATCCTACCCGAGAGCTCTGCCATCACGTCTTTGGTCAAGCCAACACTTAGCACACCGAGAGAGGACCGGGATCAGCACCGTACCTGATGGCCGCGGAAAGACAGGCCCCGCGACCGGCTTCCGAGGGCCACCTGCCCCGCAACCCGACCCGCAGCCCCCCGCATTTACTACTTAGTACATCCGTCGGGAGCCATCCGACGGACCTCATCCGCACCCACATAAGCCAAAGCATCAGCAAAAGGGGCCAGGATAGGGTCTGTACCTTCTTAAATAAAAAGAGCCAAGGGAGAGAAACACAGGCTTCCGGTCCAACAACTTTCCCGCACACATTCAGCAACAGAAGAACACCATGCTCGGCAAGATCATCCTCGAGGAGGCTTTCGCCTTGCCCCGCTTCGACGAGAAGACGCGGTGGTGGGCCGGCCTGTTCGCAACGGACGTCGAGAAGCACGTGCAAGAGATTCAGGACGTGGACAAGATCCGCCTGCAGCACGCCGACAAGCACGGCGTCGGCTACCAGATCCTTTCGTACACGGCTCCGGGCGTGCAGGACATCTGGGAGCGGAAGGAGGCGGACGCGCTCGCCGTCGAGATCAACAACTGGATCGCCGAGAAGATCAAGCCGCACCCGGACCGTCTAGGCGCTTTCGCGTAAGTTCCCGGGCTGTACGAGCGTCTCGGAGGATACCCGCTGACATCTGCGTGAACGCTCCAGAACGTTGTCTATGCACGATCCCAAGACCGCGGCCGAGGAGTTAAGACGATGTGTTAAGCAGTACGGCTTCAAGGGCGCACTGGTGAACGACACGCAGCGCGCCGGAGCCGACGGCGAGGATTTGATCTTCTACGACGGCCCTGAATGGGATTCCTTCTGGGAGACCTGCACCGAGCTGGATGTTCCGGTAGATATTCCCTTTTCCTCGCCCAAATTCGCTGAGGCTGACCGCATATCACAGCTCTACCTTCACCCCCGCAACCCCACGGGCGTGGTCTTCGAGAAGCTGTGGAAGGCGCGGCACTGGCTGATTGGGCCCCCGCTGTCGTTTGCGCATGGCGTCAGTCTGCACCTGCTGGGCATGGTGACGAATGGCGTGTTCGACCGCCACCCGAAGCTGCAGATCATCATCGGCCACCTGGGCGAGCACATCCCCTTCGACCTGTGGCGCATCAACCACTGGTTCGAGGACCGCAAGAAGCTGCTCGGCCTGGAGAAGCAGTGCAAGAAGACGATCCGCCAGTACTTCGACCAGAACGTCTGGATCACCACCTCCGGCCACTTCTCCACCACCACCCTGAACTTCTGTTTGGCCGAGGTCAGCGCCGACCGCATCCTGTTCTCCGTCGACTACCCCTTCGAGACGTTTGAGGACGGGTGCGAGTGGTTCGACAAGATGGAGATCAACACCCGGGATCGGTTGAAGATCGGGAGGGAGAACGCGAAGAAGTTGTTTAAGCTCGGAGAATACAAGGATAGCGAGTCGTTGGTCATCTAAAAGTATCGTAGGAACGAATAAACTGTATTAGGCTATCCAAATCCCTGGGTGAAAATGACCTAATTTCTCAAGCATCTGACTCGTCGATCTCATGAGGTATTTTGGGCATAAGCAGCCCTCCGAACTGAGTTTAGCTTACCAAAGCTACCACCGTCTTAGATTCAACCACGAGCTCTGGCCGAGTCCTCGAAGAAAGCTCAATGGCTGGTGGGATCAGCAAGGAAACCTGCTCCGCTGCGCGTGCACGCCAATGAGCATGTCATCGCAAAAAATGGCAGAAGTGAGATTCCGTCATCGCCTATTCTGTGCACCGCCTACTCGCGGCTCAACTTCATCCGACGGACGGCCGGCGGAAGGCTGTGTCCAGACCGCACTTCATCTCATCCCCCAACAAACATCATCGACCGATCGAACATGTCCTCGTGACAATATCTTCTCAAATTTTGATCAAGTGATTATCTTAATTCTACTCTTGCTGTGATCTAAACTGCTTCCTTGCAGTCGACTCGAGAATTACTCCATGACTCCGTAAATAACAACGCTGTTTCGCCCATTGACTCCGAGGGACGCATCCCAGCCGTACCAGCCTTACAAACCAAAGATGAAATAACATCAGAGAGAGAAGAAAAAGGTGCTTTTGTGTGATATCACTGTGAGCTCGCCGCCTTCTTCGTTTCATCTCTAGTTTGCTTCAAAAAGGGTATCAGGGCCTGTCGAAAAACCGAAGTCAGTAAAACGTCGAAAACGCGTAGAGTGGGATGCATCATATGGCGGGGGGAAACTTCTTACCGTGCCGCCAGTACCGTAGAGCTTCTTATCGGCCTTGTCCTCACCATCCTGGATTGACGACGCAGATGCGATGTTGACCGTATTTGTTTTTAACGCCTTCATGCGCGAGGGCATAATGATGTATCCTGCAGGCGGTCAGAATGATTTAATTCCCTCCCATACCAACGTCATACGGACAAGGGTTGGGGAACAAGAAAGAATCACTCACTTGTCACAATCTGGATGTGCTTGTCCCGGAAGGCGGCAAGGGCGGCCACGGCGGCGTCGTAGGCCTCGAGCACCGTGTTCTCGGTCGACGGGTTGAGTGCGTACTCGCGGATGTTGGCGGCGCGGTCGAGGTACTGCAGGAAGCGGCGGTGGGGCCCGGGCATATAGAAGCGCATCTCCTCGATGAAGCTGTTCTTGATGAGCTCGCCGCCGGACGTGTGGCGCACGCCAAGCGCGATGTCGAAGAACTGGATGAGCGAGCTCTGGGCGTTGCTGCCGCCGCTGTACTGGCGCCACTCGCCCTTGCCGTCGCCCTCGTCGTAGAAGACGCCGCGCGGCAGCCCGGCAGTGGCCATACCCTTGCTGCCGGCGAGGAAGGGCCGGATGTGGAAGTAGAAGACGTGTGGGTCGAGCCGCTCGTACATGCGCTCCAGGATGACCCCGAGCTCGTTGATGCAGATCCGCAGCGCGTCCAGCCCCTGAACCACCTTCCAGTGGTCGCCCCGCGCTGCCGCATCGATGCACTGCATCATGAGCGGCACCGTATGGGCACCACGCGACTCGATGGCGACGGAGATGAGGTAGAACCAGGCTTCATCGTCAGTGCCCGTGAAGCTGTGCAGCACCCGGAGGTTCTCTGGAACAGACAGCGGCACGGTGGGATCGACGGTCTTGTAATTCCAAAGGTTCACCGCAGCGTAGGTTGCAGTTGGCGGCAGTCCAAGGTGCTCCGAGACGTCAAGGAATGGTAGGGTGATGCATGGAGGGAGAACCTTGAAGTCAAAAGTCAGCAAATTTTCCAGACGTGTTCTCGTTTGGCGCACCTCTGACGGCTTTTCTCCACCCCAGATGTACGCGTGCGTGAAGAAGCCCAAGATGACATATGCTCTTCTCCATTCCTCCTCGCTGCTCAATCTCGAAGTCTCAAGGACTGGGAGGTCGTTGATTGCCGAAATGAGCTCGCCGGTGCGCAAAAGTTGGGGCAGGATTTCTATCACCGATTCCCACTCGGCGTAGTAAGGGTCTGGTAGCCGCTGAAGCGGCAGCCGATCAGGCAGAAAGGCATTTTCGTGGGACACACGGTAGTGTGCAAGGTTGCAGTCGAGATGGTCGAGCATGTTGAGATGGGTGTTGCGCTACGGCAGGACTAGCAAGACAGGCAATGAATGAGAGCGCCAAGCTGGTTAATTGTGACATAGGTGAAAATCTAGCGTCGCTTCAACAGTGTAATATCATCATGTACCGTAGGGGACCAATGACGAGCAGTGGTGTGATAGGAGCTTCTCCGGCGCAACGAGTAGGGGCCGGTGGGAGCGGAAGCGGAAGCGGACACGGAACACGGAGACGGGTTGCTAGGGCGGTCTACAAAGTGCTGCGCTGCATCATAACGGCTTTCAGGTGGTTGATAAGAGCGTCACACCACCGGCAGGGACTTAGCAAGATCAACCACCGCGCACAATGTCTCCCTCCAAGGTTGAATCCAAGCCGCAGTTCCCGGCGGACGCGGATAGCGAGAGCTATGCCCGGCAGCTTGACTCGCAGGACCCCCTCCGCTCTTTCCGGGACAAGTTCATCATCCCGTCCAAGGCCAATCTGAAGTCAAAGGCCTTGGCAAAGCCCGGTAAGTTCTCGATTCGGACAAGGCCAGCGGCGGCGCAATGCTGATGGGGGGTTTAGGCCTTTCTTCGGAGGATGGCATCTACTTTTGTGGCAACTCGCTCGGCCTGCAGCCCAAAGCCGTGTCCAAGTACATCGAGGCCCAGCTCGACACGTGGTCGGGCATTGGCGTCTACGGTCACTTCACCCAGCTGGAGGAGTCGCCGTTGAAGCCGTGGCAGTTGATGGCCGAGACGGCAGCGGAGCAGTCTGCGCGCATTGTCGGGGCCAAGCCTGAGGAGGTTGCCATTATGAACACACTCACTGTCAACCTGCACATGTTGATGGCCAGTTTCTACAAGCCCGAGGGTCAACGCACCAAGGTGTTGCTCGAGTGGAAAGCGTTCCCCAGCGACCACTACGCAATCGAGTCTCAGCTTTTGACGCGCGGAATGAACCCTAAGGAGCACATGATCCTGCTTGAGCCCGACAACGACCATATCATCTCGACGGAGAAGATCCTGCAGGCGATTGATCAACATGCTGACGAGATCGCACTCATTCTGCTTCCTGGAATCCAGTACTACAGCGGCCAATACTTCGACATGCCGACCATAACCGCACACGCCAAGTCCAAGGGCCTGACAATAGGCTGGGACCTGGCGCACGCGGCGGGCAACGTGCCGGTGCAGCTCCACGACTGGGATGTCGACTTTGCGGCATGGTGCACGTACAAGTACCAGAACGCGGGACCGGGAGCGATTGCCGGCTGCTTCGTGCACGAGAAACACGGAAAGGTCGAGTTTGGCGACGACGGACAGCCTATCTTCAGGCCGCGACTGACGGGGTGGTACGGCGGAGACAGGGCGGTGCGGTTCAAGATGGACAATAGTAAGTCGAAGACCGGCCACTCGCGGCATATCCAGCGCTGACAGAGCACAGAGTTCCGACCCATCCCCGGCGCAGGCGGCTTCCAGTGCTCCAACCCGTCGGCCATCGACCTGACGTCTCTCTGCGCTGCTCTTTCCGTCTTCAACGAGACGTCGATCCACGAGCTGCGGGCCAAGTCGCTCCAGCTGACGGCTTACGCCGAGCACCTGCTCCTGAAGGATCTGCCGGCCGACGAGAATGCGCGTCCGTACCGCATCATCACGCCGTTGGACGCGCAGCAGCGCGGAGCGCAGTTGAGCGTGCTGCTGGCGCCCGGGCTGCTCAAGACGGTGGCGAAGGCGCTGTCCGAGGCGGGTATCGTTGCGGACAGCCGTGAGCCCGACGTGGTGCGGGTGGCGCCAGTGCCGCTGTACAACACATACTCGGACGTGTATGCGTTCGTCAGGACGCTGAGGGACGCGATCGGGGCGTGAGGCGGAAAATGCATGGGTCAGGGGCTGGCGTTTGGTAGACTTTACGCAATGATTAACGCTGTGTTTTGATGGTAAAGCTACGGTTCAGGAAACCGAGGGCAGATAAGGGCCAATCATGGGCTGCGGGGTAGCAGGGGATTGGGCAAGCGAAAGAAAATACTTAATCGCACATCCGCGTCTCCGTCCGCCTTCCGCATCTTCCTATCGGCTGCCGCCCTTCTCCTGCCGACCATTTGAAGACGTGCAATTCTCACGCGAGAACCAGGCTCGATGCTTCCATGAAGCTTGTGGGGCTCTGACACACCGAAACTATGTCTTCCGTCCCTCCGCCGGAACACCGCCCCGCCAAGCGCATTCGCCAGGCCTGCGAGCCGTGCCGGTAAGACCCCCAATCCTCAGTCCGGCTCGTGTCATTGAATCCTGAAGGCGCAAAAAATCACGTTGTCCCGGGGAGCGGCCCAACTGCTCGCACTGCTCCCGCCTCGGCCAGACCTGCTACTACGCCACCGACCATCCGGCGGCTAGTGAATATACCGAGTCCAACCGCGATCGTCACGGCAGTGTCAGCGAGACTGCCGAATCCGCCGGCCCGCCTGGGCCCTGGGTGCGCTTCCCTTCACTCCTCGTCTCGTAGCAGCCTCGCTGACCCGCCCAGGCTGACCGCCTGAGCGTCCTGGAGACCAAAGTCGCCGAGGTACTAGGTGCGCTGAAGTAGGCCACCTCTTCCGTATTCTGCGCGCGGCGCTGACTCGATTCGCAGCCGCATCCCGTGGACTGCAAGCCCGCCTACTCCCACCCCTTCTACCAGCCTGACCAACTGCCCGCCTCCCGTTGATCAGCCTTCTCCCCCCGCAACAGCAAGGTCGGTCCTCTTGGCATCCGTGACCATCTCTCCTGGTGCTGACCGCCACCAAGCACCCTGCCGCAGTGGGACACCATAGTTTCTGTGGCAGAGCTCTACCTTCTCTACTGCAATGGCCAACCGCTCCCTCTGTTTGATCCAAAGACCTTTATATCCACCCTAGGTACAAGGGACCCTGAGGTTCTTTTTGGTATCCTGGCCGTGGCCGTGCGTTTCTCAGATGATCCCCTGTACCGCGACAGGCGAGAGCAAGCCGCGCGGGGATATGCAGAGGCCGCTCGCACCCTCCTTATGCGGAGAGTATCCAATGGGCCCATCGAGCTTTCAACCTTACAGGCCTTCTGCCTCCTGAGCCTTGTTGACTTCAGCGGTATGTCCGTTTTACTCTCGCCGTTGGCAAGCTAATTAAGAATCCCAGTTGGCAACACGCATAGAGCGAGCTCCCTGACCTCGTTAGCGCTGGATCTCGCTGAAAGTGCCGGACTCTCCAGTGAATGCCATGTAACGCTACAAGACCCGGCTCATGAAGAAAGACGACGGTGCTTCTGGAGCATCATCTTTATGAAAAAGCTCCATGGAAGCAACTGCGGTGTTTCAATATCAAAAGACGAAAATTTCCCGAGATTCCCTACAAGTACCAAGAAACCTCCGTTCTCCGATCCGAGCGTAGATGCAAGGGTCATCCAAGATGGCGTCAAAGATCAGGGCATAACCGCATATGTCATTCAGCTCAGCCAGTATTGGCACAAAGCCGTCCGCTACGCACGGCGACGAGCCAATCCCGGCATGCACTGTCCATGGTCTGCTGAGTCTGAGTACTCGAAAATCATGGTCGCCATGATGGAGTTTGAGTCGCACATGCCTTACAAGCATCGATTCCGTCCTTCCAAATTCGACGAACGACCCACCGAAGAGTTGGAAAAGCAACGAGACTACTGGTGCCCCTGGTTCTTCTCACAAATCATCTACCACACCATCATGTGTCTACTTAATCACCCACTGATCCTCTCCCTACGACTACGCAACTTCCGTGTCAGCATTCCGGAAATCTTCCTCCAGCACACGGCAGATCTGATCGCTTCACACACCGATTGGGTCATCCACCTCGTGGATCTGGTCGAGGAAAAGTCGTTTCGCATCACCGACCCGTTCATCGGCAACTGCGTCGCCGTCGTCGCCACCATCTACTTACAGCAGAGCTTCGCCGATGATGCCGGCATCCGCACCGAGAAACGCAACAACTTCCTCAAATGCCTCGACTTTGTGCGCCGGCTAGGTGCCCACTGGCCGCACATTGCTCAAATCGTAAGCACTTGCTAAGACCTCCGCCAAATGCACCTAAGTCATTAACACAAGCACCCCTAGGCCTCCAAACTCCAGTCTTTCGAAGCCACAGTCTCAGCTTCCTACCACGACTCATCTTCCTCTTCCTCCAACACCCCCTCGGAAACCTCCGGCCAACCCTCCGTCTTCATCGACCTGACCACCTTCTGGGAAATCCTCGAAGGCGTCTTCACCTCGTCGGCCAGCGACATCGTCGGCTCCCTCTTCGGATCCAGCCTCTGGCCGCACTACCGCGACGCGAGCGGCACCGTGGCGGGCGGCACGCCGCACGGCGAGGTAGTGTCGTCGAGACTGCTGCCCGAGCCGACGTATCCTCGCGGAGAAAGCGGCGGCGGCGGCGGCAATGCGAGGCACAACAGCGTGTCGACTCCGGGTACGTCTGCCGCGGGGCCGAGCGGTAGGGGTGGAGCTGGCGGGGGATTCGGGAGCGGAGGAAGTAGAGTAGTAGCAACAGCAATGGTGGGAAGCGGCGGCGGGGGTAGTGCAGGTGGAGTAGCGGGGGGTGGAGGAGGAGGTGGAGATATCATGGACTCGATGGCGTTGGGGATGGGGGATAACGACGAGCTGGCCGTGCTGGCGCAGAGCTATTTCGCCCAGGGGCAGGACTTTGTGAGGGGCGTGGATGACTGGTGGTCATTTGGGCAGGTTTGACCGAGGTCGTGTGCGAAGTATCTACGAGTTGGCCTTGTTTATAACTGTTGATGAACTGTACGATTTCGTTGGGCACATGGGCTTGGTATGATCGTTTCCTACGTATTCTTGATAGATGTCTCAGCGCGATGCAAACCACTATCCAAATGCTCCCTTCTCCCATTTGCAGAAGGCCAAGGAAACCCGGACGCCCGAGAGACAGGCAAGAAGTCCATCCGGACCTCCGAGCGGGCAAACGGGGAGAGGGCTCCACGAAGTCCGAACAGTAAGTGCAAGAAATGGGCGTCCGGCCGTACTCCGAAAACATCGGGAGAGGCGGCGGCTTGGGAGGGACTAAGCCACACTCCGCGGGGCGCCGCCTCCCTAGTTTGACCATTCCGAAAAATGCTGCGATCGGAAAGTCGCTATAGCCATTTGTCGGTCGCGAGGATCCGGACGGGCCGCGCCACGCTAAGCCGGCTACTACGCTGCACTCGTGACCTCCAAAGGGCAGTACCATCGCGCTTGGCGGACAATAAAACCTTGTTGTCACTATCGACGGTTAGCGGAAGGAAATTGAGGGCAGGACATTTTAATGACGGAGCTAAAGGTCTGCCGAGGTGACATGTGTACTAGAGTTCGTAGTGGACTTTTAGCACCGCAATGGTCGAGCCGTAGGAATAAAAGCCTAGGCGCTGCGGTCGGTAGCGAACGATGTTGCCCTCTGTCCTTCCGTTGTAGGCTTGGCCCCCGGTCCCACGTCCGTTGTCGAAGGATGATGACCCGTCAAAGTCAATCTGGCATCATCTCGTGGGCGTAGGGCGTTTCGGGCATGGACCCTCTCAAGCCATCTATATCATAAGCACTATCACTTGCTGACTTGCTCAAGTCTGACGAGGCGTCAACAAAGCAAACAATCACCCGGCCAACGCTGTAGCGGAAGCGACGTAACGAAGGCGTAAAGTAAACAAAAAAAATCTGCATTTCTCATTGCTCTCGCATCACAGCACGTGGCTGGAGATATACTGCTGGTGAATAGGAAGAAGAAAAGGGATCAGAAGCGCAGGTCCCAGCCAATCTGCGGACCGAGTTTCGGCAGCTCCTCCGCCACGGTCTGGACGTCCTTGTCGCCGCGGCCGCTGATGTTAATAACGACATCCTTCCCCTTACCAAGCTGGCGGGCGAGCTCCATGCCGCCGTAGACGGCGTGCGACGTCTCGAGGGCGGGGATGATGCCCTCGAGCTGGCTGAGGAGGCGGAAGCCCGTCAGCGCCTGGGCGTCGGTCGCGGCGACGAAGCGGGCGCGGCCGGACGCCTTCCACGCGGCCATCTGGGGGCCGACGCCCGGGTAGTCGAGGCCGGCCGAGATGGAGTGCGTGTCGAGGATCTGGCCGTCCTGGTCCTGCAGCAGGAAGGTGCGCACGCCGTGCAGCACGCCCACGGTGCCGTTGGTCAGCGTCGCGCTGTGCCTCGCCGTGTCGGTGCCGTCGCCCGCCGCCTCGACGCCCAGCAGCCGCACGTCGGCGTCGCCGGCGAACGGGTGGAACAGGCCCACGGCGTTGCTGCCGCCGCCCACGCACGCCACGACGGCGTCGGGCAGCTTGCCCGCCTGCTCCAGCATCGCCGCCCGCGCTTCCTGGCCGATGATGCTCTGGAACGTGCGCACAATCTGTGGAAAAAGCTCAGCGACGTCGGGAGGAGCATTATAGTGTCGAATCTCCTTACCTGGGGGAACGGGTGGGGCCCGATGGCGGAGCCAATCAGGTAGTGAGTGGTCGACAGGTTGGCTACCCAGGCCTGCAGTGCCTCTGCAGTGGTGGAGCTTGTCAGCACTAGGCCGTCGGAAACGTTTAAACGGACGGTGGGAGAGAAGAGGCTCTATAGGGGAACCGACCATTGACGGCGTTGCGCAGCGTCTTGGACCCAGCCTCAACAGGCACCACCTCAGCGCCCAATAATCTGATGCGGAAAACGTTCAACGCTTGGCGCCGCGCATCTTCTGCTCCCATGTAGATGGTGCACTTCATGCCAAACTTGGCGCACACCGTCGCAGTTGCCACGCCGTGCTGGCCAGCTCCCGTTTCCGCAATGATTTCCTTCTTGCCCAGACGGCGCGCCAGAAGGATCTACACGTCGCGTCAGTACAATCTTCCGATTGACCACTCTTTGCTTACCTGTCCAAGGGCGTTGTTGATCTTGTGGCTGCCCGTGTGGTTCAGATCTTCCCGCTTCAGCCAAATGTTGGCTCCACCCATGTGCTCCGTCAGCCGCTCCGCCTTATGCAACTGGCCCGGACGGCCCAGGAACGAGTAGTGAGAGCGGAACTCCTCCCAGAAGGCAGGGTCGTCGACGCAGGCCTTGAAGCCCGCCTCCAGCTCCGCCAGGCACCCCATCAGAGCCTCGGGGACGTACTGCCCGCCGAAGCCCTCGATGTGCGTGCCGCTGTCGATGGTTGCCTCCCTGTCGACGGCGAGGGCCTCGAGTTGATCGACGAGCGCCGTGCCGCTGTCGGTCCGCTTGTACCCGGCCTTGCCGCTGGCCGGGCGTCCGCTGACAGACGCGGCGTGCTCTTTGACGTCGGCCGCCGCCTGTCCAGCCCGCGCCTCTCCGAGCACGCATGCCAACGGGTCGGCTGTGGCGATGGCCTCAGCCACAGCGCCCACCTCCTGGAACTCTTGGTGCGTTTGAGGCTCCGACCTGATGGCCACTGGCATCTTGCCCGCGAACTGATGCACCTTGGCCAACAGCTTGGGCAGCTCTGCCCTGGGAGTGCCGCCGGGCACCACGTAGATGAACGAGTCCGCAATCTTGCCCAGCACACCGAGCCGGGCCTCGCCGGTCGTTGGAGCGACCAGCGGTACGTACGAGATGCTGATCTTGTCAGCATATATCCGGGTCAGACGACGAAGTTCGCGATCTTACCCATATTTTGTGCAGTAGTTCCTCAGACGGACGGCCTCCTCGGGCGGGGCATCGAGGATGACGAGCCCGTCAATGCCCGCCGCGCGGGCATCTTTGATCATCTTCTCCTCGCCGTAGCTGAGGAAGGGGTTTAAGTAGCCCATCAGGAGCACCGGAGCATGCAGGCCGTTGCTTCGGGCCGTCCGCACCATGTCCAAACAGGTGCTCATCTTAACCCCATTCAGCAGTGCTTTCTGTGCGCAACTGTTAGCCCACTAGTTCCTCGGGGTTCTGGACCGTACCTAGCGGCCCACAATGCTCTTGTTGAAGGCAGTGCGTGTGTTATTCGCTTCAGGGTTCGCTCCACTTACCATGTTCGCGGATTGGATGGCCGGCGTGTCTGCGATGGGATCTGTGAACGGTACACCAAGCTCGATAATGTCTATCGTCCCGTCTCAGTGGCTGTGCTATAGGGGAAGGCTGTATGCCTACCAACTCCGCCCGCCTCTAGGGCGAGGAGTACATCCGCCGTCTCCTCGACAGTAGGATATCCCGCGGTAACATGGCCAATGAGTGCAGACTGCATTGCTTGTGAGTGATTTTGCGTTCGAGGTACGTCATGCGCATGACAAGCGCCGGCTCACCCGCTGTTCCTCCTCACACCTCGCGAAAACGCCCTTGATATGATTCATTGCTGACGAGATGGACAGACAGAGAGATGGGTTCTGTTGCTCATGCGGAGAATTCTAGCTGAATATATACGGCGACCGAGGTAGGGCGTTGCCCTCGCGGCTATCTCGTCGATGCCGTAGGCACCTCCGAGCAACCAATCAGCCATCTTAGAGTCCTGCATCCGGTTGCTGCGGAGGCGGACACGGAGGCGGACCGTGTCAGGTACTTGAGCGTGCTCTATGGTCGGTCGCGGGTTTGGCTGGAGGGTCTTATCAGGAGCCGTCGGCATCTTAGGAGTTGCGGGGGCAATGCGAGTCATGATTTACTCCGCCTCTGGCAGATAAGCGGGGTCGGGTGGTGATCTGGAGATATCTACACGTACGCAGGGACCCGGCACGTACGTCGATCAGCCCGACACATCCGCCTCGGCGCGATAGGTACGTTTTTCTCTCCGTGTATAGTAAACTTTTGCTCCTTTTCCACCCCTTGGTCGTCGAATCTGCCAAGGAGTCTTGTTTCCGGCCCAGCCTTCCCTCCGTAATGCACATGAACTGGAAACCTGCTTCTCAAGGAAGTTGTGGGATCTGCGAAGAACCAAGTCTGTCGCTTAGGGCCAAGCGAATCTCAGGACTGCTGACGCAACGTTTTCGTCATGGTGAAGGTTATTCCACAGAATCTGGTTGAACATTGGGCATCTGCTGTTGCAGGAAGCAAGCATAACAGAAGATCAAGATCTGGATTGGAGTAGCCACATTTCGTCAGCGTGCCCATCGACGTCTGAACAGCTCCAATCGCCGGTAGTAGGCATTTAGAAAAACTCACCGTCCGGTGAAGTCCGATTGACGCTTTCTCGAAACCCTTTTTATCAGTGAGCGCCGGACCGAGGGCCAAAATGCACAATCTTGGTCCGGTGGAGGTTTTGACAGCTCCAATCGACGGTAACACATGCGTGGGTGGCAGCTGTGGGGGCATTCCTTTAGGAGTACAATCCACGGGCAGTGGGGCGGATGGTTTGCGCTAGCATGCGTGTTGAGGGCACCAGAGCGCGGCAGATGTTGCCAGTTCCCTGTTGAAATGCGGGCTGCACTCAGGAGAATTCTTTTGCAGCCTGCAGATGGGCCAAAAAACAGTTGCATCTCCGGCTCAGCTCGGCTACTGTAGCATCAACCATATTCCCGTGCAATGCCCGGCCTATTGTTCTGTGTTTCGGATAGGATGCATCCTAAAAGTGTCGAAGCTGGATAGGATCCAAGGCTCTACGCCAATAAACTCGGTGAGCATTTACTACATCTGGCGTGCAGTTAGTTGATCGCAATACCAAACAGCCGCCGAGGAGCAAAGTAGGCGTGGCGGGCCAAGAGAGTAAATCAAGCAAAAAGCCTCGGCAGCGAGAGGTTTTATTGTACAGTAAGAATTGTGGCTGTCCAGGGAAGAGAAGGCCGGGCGAATGGCGGCGGGTTGGAAAGCGGTACGCGGAAAGCTCTTCGTCTGGCGCGGTCCGCTAAGCATCGATCAGAGAAGCTGATCGCGCGCCATCGCTGGCTCGGTCCCAAGCGGGATATTCCTTCCCACCATGAGCTCTGCAGAACCAAATCCTTCTACAGGGACGGGACCTTGATGGTTCCCCTCCAACCGCCTATCGGAAGCCTTCCCAAGCTTCCTAGCAGGGCCCATCGTCTTGCCGAGCGGGAACCCCTGCGAAGTCCGTGTCGCTCCACAGCGGCACAACACAGCTGAACCTCATTTCATCAGTCGAGAGGCGCAACTAGCGTGTTGGGCAACACAGCTATAGCGCATCGCTCGCCATGAGCACATGCCCAATCGGTAAAGCCGTGATGCCAAAGTTCGATGCCGTTTGCGAAGCATAGCGAACACTCATTGGCCAGTAAGAACTGCAGCAGCCAAAGGCTATTGGCTGAAATGCCAAATAGGTCCTTTTCCCCTCCACTGCGCAGCACTCAGGGCATAAGTGACGGGCCGTAGCCTCTGCACTTAACCCTTTACGACCAAAATCTTCACCAAAATGCTTATTTCGCATGCATGCGCTCATCGCGGGAGCATGTCTGCATTCAGGCCGCATCCAGACCGCTTCATGCGGTCCCGCCTGCCACAGGCCGTCGAGCACCATAGCGTAGCATCCGCCAGTTCTTGGAGCGAGGCTCAGGTGGTGGTGGCGGCGGCGGCTAGATGAGAAAAGTCCGCCGGTATAGAGCATCGGGGTGAACCATGCGGATGGGACTGGCGTGCTCGAACGTTGGAGGCTGGCGTCAGCAATGATCCCTGACCACCGGCTTTTGACGCCCTGGTGTATGATGCCCTCAGTCTTCCCCGCCCCGCCAATTTGCGGGCTTGGACTGTTCGTCGGAGACCCGTGCAACGTTTCCGTCCGGAGCCATCTCCAGCGGATGGCCCAGTATCGGTATCCAGTCACTAAGACGTAGTCCCCATACATATACTTACGGGACCAGCCTGTCTCTCCGCTGCACATGGCACTGGACGCTCAATGGCCACGCGCTCCCTTACTCTGATATCAAGCCACAATCTCGACGACCTTCCTGGTGACTTCCGCAATACCTTAATTCTTTTCCGAGTCGACATCTCAATATGCTTGTATACCCAGGTGCGCATGTACAGGAGTGATATTGAGATATCCGCCGTGCTGAGGCTGACTGAGATTTAGTAGGATCAGTGTCAGGGCAAAAACAACTCGCCGATGATGCTGTGAATTACAAACCCAGAACAAGACGACCGTCTGTGCCCGTGAACTCGGCTTGCAACCATTGTCGGAGACTCCACGCACGCTGTGAGGATCAGCGACCTTGCAAACGATGTGTGGCGTCCGGACGAGGGGTGAGTAGTCGAGAACGGTTCAACTGGGCCGTGTGCTGACTGCCGCGCTCCACAGATGGACTGCTTCGACCCGGAGCATAAGAAGAGGGGTAGACCGAGAATTTACGACGTGAGCATCAACAAGCCTACGTATGTTGTGGTCTCGGGGTCCTTGCGCCAGAGCTGACAGTGTACAGGTTCGAAATCGCTCCGAAGAACGACGCAAGACATCACCCGACAATACAACCGCGATACACAGTGTTGCCGCAACACCGGCCGGAGAAGTCAGGATTGCTGCTTCCTTTACCACAAGAAAGAGGCGCTTCGGTGTCTCAATACTTTGGCCGAGAATCCGTCTCTTCACAATTCCATATGGGCGAGTCGACGTGTCCACAGCTCGTAAGGACGGATTCGGTGCACTTGCGCTTTCGCCGAGATTCCACCTCATCGCAAGCGTCGTCGGCATATTCGGCCAATGCGCATACGTCAATGCTCCCGGGCGCAGGGACGCCTCCAGATACGCCGTCGGCGCCGGTTTGGAGGAACCCTTTTGCTTCGGACAGCAACAAATGGATCTATGGAGAGGGTGGCAAAGTCCGTCGACGTGAATGCGAAGGACCAAGAGGGATTCCGCCGGAAGCAAAGAAAGGGCGTTGTCTCTCAATCGACGAGCTTCTTTGCTGACAGTTCAGGTCTGAGAAAAGCCTTTCTTCCAACCCGGTGTAATGATTGCTCGCAGGAGCGAGGGGCAATAAAGATAGATAATCCGGCGAGAATGCCGGCGCGCAAAGTCGGACGCATGGCGATAGCAGTCATTACCTATCAATTGAACATTTAATTTTTTTTTCGCGATAAGCGATGACTTGAAAGCACTAGCACCTGCCTAGCGTGACGATTGAGATGGTGTCGGATGCGGGGTAGAACTGCGGGGGTGTATCGGATGACGTCCAAAACTGCCCTCCGCATGTGAGTTGAAGTTTAACTCAGCCTTGTGGCCGATCGTGAAAGGTGAGATGTGGCATTGCCCGTGGGATGGAAGCACCACGGCCAGGGAAGTGACGGTGAAGAGAAACGCAGATGCGATGGACAGCGTGACAGGTGGAGTGTGAAGACGAAGCGGTGCGGCAAGTTCGGCGAGATGGCAGGGTGATGATCAGAGGGAGGACCTTGGTGTGAGCGGAAGAAGGGGCGCTCCGCGCCGCGCTGTGCCCTCCCATTGGAGCGACGCATCGCCCCGGTTAACTCCGCTCCTCACCACAACAACACCACAGCTTCGGAAGCCTCTGACGGCAGTCTCAACTCCCGCAACCAGACTCACCTCCGGCCGCACGACTCAGATCAGGGGAAAGGTCCACCATGTCTCGTGCGAGCCCTGCCGAACGCCCCACCGCGCAGCGGGGCGAAATTTGGCCGGCAGCAATATAAGGCCGCGACATCATGCCATGTGCTCTGGATAGAGTGGAAGCGAACAATGTCGAAGCCGACAATCCTGCTCGTTCCGGGCGCCTGGCAGCCTTCTGACGCCTTCGGCCCTCTACGTCACCTGCTCCATCAGAAGGGCTATGATTCCGTTGCCGTTGACCATCCCTCAGTGGGCGGCGAGCCGGCGAACCAAACTCTGGACACGGACGTGGCCTCGCTGAGGGCCGCCTTAGCCGATCTGGTCGACGAGCAAGCCAAGCACGTGGTCCTCGTCCTCCACTCCTACGGTACGTCCGGTCTGACAAATACCTGTCCATCCCACTCACCACCACTTCCCAGGCGGAGTCGTCGGATCCTGCGCTAGCGAGGGCTTCGGCGCGAGGCAGCGTGCCCTGGAGGGGAAGCGCGGCGGTATCCTGGAGATCGTCTATCTCTCCGCCTTCGCCCTTCCCAAGGGAAAGAGCTTGCTTGATATGCTTGGCGGCCAGCCCTTGCCATGGATGAAGTTCGAGGTGGGTCATGTCTTTGTGCCACTCCCTGGCATGCTGTCTCATTTCTGCAGGGCCCCAAGGTCTTCGTCGACCTGCCAGCCTCAACCGGTTTCCCTGACCTCTCGCCAGCCGAGCAGGACAAGTGGAACGCTCGCATCACCCATACCGCTGCTGCCGTCTTTTCCGGTCCGTCGACCTACGAGCCGTGGAAAGACATCCCTTGCATGTACTTCATCTGCGATAGCGACACCATCCTCCTTCCGCCCATCCAAGAGGCAATGGCCCAGTCCCTGAATGCCACCATCCGAAGGAATTCTGGTGCGCATTCTGCCTTCCTCTCAGTGCCCGATCAAGTCGCAGAGGGTATCGAAGCTGCGGTAAAAGAGGGGCAAGAAAGAAGCAAAACTTGAGAGTATCCATAGGAGCATTGTACAAAGCAATTAATCTGTATTTGATCTCACGGCTTACTGCGCGTACCCTGGCAGCACAGTCACGTCTGTACCCATACTCGGTGGCTTGCCTGCTTTCATCGCCTTGATGAGTGGGTGCCTCTGCGGGAGGGAATCGACATCCGGGTCTTGCACAGCCCAGAAACACCCCTTTGAGATCGGATCGACGGACTTGAGGAACGTTTCACGTCGCGCCTCTGCCCAGGCGTCTAGAAGGCTCTCAGAAGCTCCCTTCTGCAAGCAAGATACTAGGGCATCTGCAAGGCTGCCAGCATCTAAGACGCCCGAAGCCATTCCCCATCCAGCGTAAGGGTTCGTCACTGCGCCTGATGTCAGCTAACCACTATCCATCAGACTTGGCGGGGCGGGGGAACTTGCAGTGTGCCGCATCGCCAGCCAAGAGAACCCTGCCTGTGCGGAAGGTTGTGGCGCAGAGCTGTTGCGCCTTGTAAGGAGCCAGCCGATTAATGGTATACTCCAATGGCCGCGGTCCGGGCAGCATGGCCTCATATCTCTCAGGAGCAATCGCCTCGATGTCTTTCATATCAAACCCCAGAGGGACGCTGAAGGATACGCGCCACAATCCGTCATCCGTGATTTGGCTAATCAGGCCATAGTTCTCCTTGTCCACCATGAAGTTGGCATGCTTGAAACCTCCGTGCCTGGTAAAATCATAGTAGATGTCCGACGCTACAAGCTGGCATGGCAACGTTTCTCCCTCGAACCCAATTCCGGCCAATTTCCGCACCGTGCTTCTACCGCCGTCTGCGCCCGCGAGAAACGAAGCCGCGATCGTTTTCTCGGATCCGTCGGGCGTAGAAACTCTTGCTGCGACGCCATTCGCCGAGTCGTCGAAGGACAGCAAAGAATGACCCAGAAGCACGGTGGCATTTTCAAGCCTCTTCAAATGCTCATAAGCAATCCTACTAAGCTCTCCCTGCGGTAGTATCAGAACTCCAGGCCTGTTGGGGTCATGCGGCGGTTCGAAGATGATGGAGGAGTCGGATGTCCTCCGAAAGACGACGGTCGTGTTTGCCAGTCCGCCTGCCGCCGCAACCATGTCTTCAAGGATCCCCGCTTTTTTGAATTCCGGAAAGGTGGCCGGGAGTTGCGCTATGGCTTTCGGTGCGTCGTCTATTTCGTTTTGAGCCTCGACAACAGTGACGTCGACCTTCGCCTGGGCGAGTCGTAGCGCGAGAAACAGCCCTACGGGGCCGGCCCCCACGATCAGGACGCTGGCTTTGCTGCTTGTCATTTCGGGCTGCGGGCGGAGAGCGTTCTGTGCACCGGGCTTGTACGAAGGCTCTCGCGCTTTATATTACGCGACTGCTCCGAGGTGTCCGGGAACTCTTCTCCGATTGTCCTTTTCTCTCCGGTGCTCGCATCATTGTCTGTTGTATAACTCAATCACTGCCTTCTCAGTGGACACGTCGTAGGGCGAGACACGGAAGGAAGGCAAGTACGGAGAACGTGGGGACCCGATGTCGATCATCGTAGAGAATTCCACCACTCCGGAATCACTGCGCGCAAGGACGGACTTTGGAATACACTTGCCGGAAATCCAACGGACAGATTTGCGCACAGGTATGCGTCACGTGAATAAAATCACATCAGCTTATGACGCCAGTCAATTTGGACAAGAAACAAGCGTCCACTCTACCAAGGCATGCCAAGAAACGTGCGTTATCAGTAGTTCCTTCCGGGCACGGTAATTTGGTTCTTTTTTTGGTAACTCTGCTATTCGTCATAGCGAGCTAGCTCAAGTATCGTAGGGCCATGGCGCTGGGTACCGTGGGTTGTCGCGTGCTGAGTGAGCTCAACAACTGGCGGAGAGCTACCTCCTGACGGGTACCCGCCCCCCCCAAGTACTGTCCTGGGCCTCTCACAGCTTCTGCCGCGTGGCGCACCCGCTCAGATAAGCGATAACGAGCCAACTGCCGTCTATTGCCGGAAGAATAGATGGTGCCGATCCTCGACGCTATATGACTATTTACCGGTTGCAGAGCCCAGGTATAGCTAGTGGTAAGCGAGAGGCCCGGTACCAATCTGGTACTCTCCTGCGCACCTTTCCCCAAACCAGCCACATGCAAGCCGAGTGGGGTTACCATGGCTTTCGTGAAACTTCACGCTCTCTAGGGTCGTGGCTACAGCCGTCCGGTCATGCACGTGCGCGGCACCACTCACACTCGACAACCCCACAGATCCACACTATTTATACTTCACACCAGCCATCTTGATAAGAAGCGCCGGCGCTATGGACGCCTTGAGCGGCAGCGTACCAGGCAATTGGACAGATCTCGGTGTCCCGTGCCAATCTTGCAGATGTCCGTCGGTCACCCATGGAAGCAACCATTCTGGAACAGAGTGCATGCAGGCTGGCTTGGGCTGGCGCCAGGGCAATGATTTGATTATCTGGCTGTTGCTCCTGCTTACAGGCCTGTGGTTTCTCCTTTGCATTTTGCATGTGAAAACACATGTAACTGAAAGATGGTATCCGCGTGACGTGCAGCTAAGACATGCGTCTAGGCGCTTCCTCGAGTATCAACATAGCTCATCGTAAACCGAATCACCAACTTCTGATGGCTCCAGGGAGTATCCGAAAAGGTCGCCTAACAGAGGAATTCCGTAGATGAAATTTTCTTTCCCTATCTTAATTACTTCTGCTCTATCGTCGACAATTGCTTTCGGAAAGCCCGATAGGTAGGTGTATCCTACCCTGAATCGGTGGAGGTACATTCTGTAGATAGTCCTACCAGCTATTGCTTTTCCCTGCATACTCGAATCTTCTCCGCCAGTGACACGTCATCCCCGCCGAGCTCCCCACTCACGCAAATTTCTTCCGTATCACATCGCCATTGGTTTCCGCGTATCCCGGTCCTCCTAGTTCACATGGCCATTCCATAGGAGAAACTATTCCCCGACACCTCTTCTTAAGTGCCAAAAATTACTCTTTACATGGCAGCTTTAAAGCCCTCCCCGTTGGATCTTCCTCCATTCTTTCGCTTTCTGGGCATATTCAATAACACTTTGAAAGGGGGGATGTGAATTTCTAGTGCTTAAGCACCCGTGGTTGATTATTCTTTCTAGGAATGTTCCGCTCCGAATGACTTCGGACAGGCTTCACGTTTGATTTCAATGGTTGGGACACGGGGTGATATACATACAGACTGTGGCTTTTCCAAGAAACCTAAGACCTGGGATGACATACCTGCAGATTGTTCACGAAGTCATGACCAAGGATGGCGAGGGTTGGGAAGTGACTGAGTGTAGGTCCGTTTGCGAGTACCTTTCCGTACGGACGGTGTGCAATGGAGCGCAGGCGCGACGTGCAGCAGGGATGCTGCCCCGCTTCGCCTACGGATGCCATGAAACCACAATTCGCTTCACCCAGTGCCTACAAGCTCGAACATCCGCAGGCACGTCTCCCACGCTGCAGCCCAGCATCCTAGCCGAGAAGCCCAACTCCGCGGCTGACCTGGCCACTACGACGCCGAGAGCAATGGCTTCATCTTCAGCCGCCGTTCCCCAAATGAAGCTGAAGGCCGCCGCCGTGCACGCGGCCCCAATATTTATGGACAAGAAAGCAACCACTGCCAAAGTCGTGGGGATCATCGAAGAGGCGGGCAAGCAGGGCGTCAAGCTGCTCGGCTTCCCCGAGACGTTTATTCCTGGCTACCCGGTATGTCCTTTTCTCTGTATATGCGAAAATTGCTTACGGACGCACCTTCTGAGTGCTCTAAAACTGCAAGGTGTAGTTGACTGGCACTTAGTATTTCTGCGAGGCCTACCCGCCGATACAGCAGGTGGGCGCGCTGGCAAAGTACGCCGACGAGAGCGTGGTGTGCGACGAGAGCGACGCCAGCATGCGGAGCGTGCAGGCGGCATGCCGCGCGGCAGGCGTGACCGTCAGCCTGGGCGTGTCGGAACGCATGCCCGGAGGCTACACGCTGTTCAACTCGCAGGTCGTTGTCGACTCGGACGGCGCAATCCTGGGCGTGCACCGCAAATTGCAGCCCACGTACGCGGAGCGCTTCGTCTGGGCCCAGGGCGGCGGCTGGAGCTTGCGGGTCGTCAGGCCCAAGCTGGACGGTGTTGATGGTGGCGCCTACAACCTCGGCGGCCTCTGCTGCTGGAGAACACGCTCAACGGCGCGCGCCAGGCCCTCATCGACCAGAACCAACACGTCCACGTGGGCGCCTGGCCGGCGCTGTCGACGATGCGCGGCTTTGAGCCCAGATCGAAGCGTTGATGAAGACGCACGCGCTAACCGCCCAAGCATTCGTGCTTACCGCTTCTAATTACGTCGACCAGCAGTGTCTGGACTGGATGGAGGCAAACCTGGGGCAACAAGACTTCGTGAAGGCAGGCGGAGGTTGGTCGGCCGTCATCCATCCATTTTGTTCGTTCTTGGCCGGCCCGCATACCGGTTCCGAGGAGAAACTTGTCACTGCTGAATTGGATTTCAAGGATCTGGGCCATGTGAAGGTGTGGATTGATGGGAACGGTCACTACAAGCGTCCTGAAATCCTTGATTTCAAGTTCGATACGAAACCTTTGTGGCCTGATGAGGGCGCCGCTCCGAAGTTTCTAGAGTCTACGCCGAGAGAAGCTTCGAACGTACCAAAGGACGAGAATGGAGAGCGGGACCGAGCCATGCCCGAAGAGTTCGAGGCAGCCTGGAGCAGGACTCTGACCGATGATTGCTTATAACGGCCCTGTTATTTAGTTGAAAGGCTAGAACCGTGAAGTAGCCATCCTCAAGTCCACGTTTAGCACAAGCTGCCAGCATAGTCGGTTAGTTGATCCTGTATTGCGATTTAAAAAAATTGCAGGCGTCCGGATCGAGTAGACAGAATAGCTTGCATGCTGCATTTCAAGCGTATCATCATTTTTGTTTACACAAAGTCTATATGCATACCACAATGGCTTCTTACAGTTTTCCACCAAATCCCCCACGTATCGCCTATGCAGCGATGAAGTCTTCAATCTTCTGCGAAAACTGGGCAGGATCCTGGACAGGGGCGAAGTGGCTAACACCGTTCATCATGACCAGCTTGCTGCCGGAAATGACGGAGTTCAAGTGCTTGGGGACAGCGAGGTTGACAGCCTCGTCATGGTCAGCTCCGGAGATGGTCACCTTGGCGCCGCTGATCTTGGCGAGATCGGCGTCGGACCAGGTGGGCAGGGTGGCCTCGAGCGTGCCGACCTTGGTGGCGAAGTCTTTGAAGTTGGCCGAGGGCTGCAGCTGGGCGTACTCGGTGCCGCAGCGCGTCACGAATTCCTGGTAGATGGCCGTGTCGGTGAAGGTGGTGTTGGTGTCGGCGAAGCTCTGGAAGCCGGCGAAGACGAATGCCTTAGAGATAGAGGCCGAGATGGTGCTGTCCAGCAGGCCGGCGAGCGTCGTCGCAGCGCCGTCAGACCAGCCCACCCACAGAGCCTCGTTGACACCCTGGGCCTTGAGCAGGTCGTAGGTATCCTTGGCGAACATTTCGAAAGTGAACTTGTCGTTGGCACCGTACGTGCTCCTGCCGTGGCCGCGGCGGTCAACGGCAATGACGTAGTGCTTCTTCGAGACGGAGCTGATGACATCGCCAAAGTAGGCAGAGTATCCAAGACCACCGTGAATGAAGACTACGGGAGTACCACCTGCCGCTTCATTGTACTTCTGGAACCAAAGCTCCACACCGTTGATGGGTGCCTTAGTCGTGCTGATAGGAGCAGGCAAGTTCGGGGTTGCGGGCAGCGTCGTCCAGGGCTCGCTTTGCCGGGCAGCCAGAGGAGACGCCTGCACAAGGCCAGAGATGGCGAGGAGGGGAAGAAGAAGAGCCTTGGCAGCCATGGTGACGATAGTGTAAAGGTTCAAACGAAGGTAAAGCACTGAGCTTGAGTGTAAAGATGATCTTCGTGAAGGTACCTGAGTGCCTTTTATGCAAACTTACCGACTCAGTCGTGATTAGGCGAGCTATATTGTGGGAGATGTTTACGGTGAGCACGTATAGGAAGCAAGCATTCTGGCGACTGTTTTAATTTCGCACGGTGTTCGCGTGGTCGTATCGCAAGGCAAAGGGGTGTACGTGCGACACTGGCTTCCGCAGGCATCCGTTGCTGGCCTTACAGGGCTGCGGTGGATCATCCGGCGGAGCTGGGGTAAATCCCCCATACGGAGAGGCAGAGCAATGTCTCTTGGAAAGGCGAAGGCGGGTGTCATTCTTGTTTTTTTGCGATCATGTCTGATGTTGTCGACAGAACAAGAGGAGGAAGGAGCGGTTGCACGAGTCGAGTTGGCTGGTTAGCGCCACCAAGAGGCTTGCGACTGACTGGGGTCCGCCGCACCGCTGACTCCGTCTCTCAGCCCAGATGCTTCCAACTTGGGATGTCGACCTTGACTCTCCAGAGCGCGCAATTCATGCGATACGTACCATAGCA
The DNA here is from genome assembly GCA_009829795.1 of Lasiodiplodia gonubiensis. Lineage (NCBI taxonomy): Eukaryota > Fungi > Ascomycota > Dothideomycetes > Botryosphaeriales > Botryosphaeriaceae > Lasiodiplodia > Lasiodiplodia gonubiensis. The sequence goes on from RHKH01000049.1 coordinate 133,936, forward strand.
ATTCTCGCCTCGAACCACCTAGTAGGTAAGCGTTTCCCGCGGACCACACCCCGCAGCACCACCTCTCTTATCACAAGTCTGCCTTTGGCTGCTCCCTCAACGCCTTGACCGCCTGCCCAAAGTCCGGCACGTCATCCGCCTGCTTCGCCGCCCCGCCCCACCTGACGATGCCCTCGCCGTCCACCGCGAACGAGCCGGCCGTCTGCCAGCGGTTGCCGCTCTCGGTCGGTCGGTTCCATATGCCCTCGTCGCGCCCGAGGCGGTAGACCGAGTACATGCTCCACGGGCTCAGGACGTGCCAGAGCGACGACACGCCCAGCCCCCATCGCGCGAAAACGTCGCGCTCTGCGTCGACGACCAGCTCGACCGCGCCCTTGCCGCCGCCGCCCAGCGAGTCGAGCCAGCGGTCCGTCGACGCGTGGTCGCTGTGCGACACGGCCACGAACCGCACGTCTGCGTTGCCCGATGCCACTTCGCGGAGCCTGCGGAACGTCTTTTCGGCGACTGGGGGCGCGTTTCTGGTTAGCCTTTACCCTCCGCCGCGGGTTTAGAAAAAAAGAAAATATATTAGAGTGAAGGTTGCACGTACAGGGGCATCCGCAGTGCCGCAGGAACGTCACAACCACGGGCTTGCCGTCAGCGCCTGGAATGGGTAACTGCTCTGATGAAGGAGCTTTGGATCCGATGGCTGGGACTTCATTGGTCTTCTTGGCCTCCGGAGAGAGCCAGGACGTCAGCTCCTGCTGGAAGGTCATGTTGACTGAAATGTGAAAGGCGTCATACGATGTGAATCAAAGCAGAACTCGAAGAGCACAGCGCGGTGGGGAACATTGCAAGGGCGCATGACGAATCTCGCCATGACGTCGGCGAAACTCGCCCAACTACGGAAACTTGCTATATTTGGTTAGCCACCTCCGGTGTCCACTCCCTTATTCCCAACGCTATGTCACACAGCTCATAATGAGTTTCTTTCAGTAAATGGTGATTGAATTGAGTCGACCAGGCCTCACCCCTCCCTCGAGACAGATCAATCAGAAGCTAGTCACACAGCCAACGGGTATATGTCCACTTGCATTGGCTTTCCACTTAGCACCATTGCCTCGGGGCCATGCTGATACAAGAGCAGCAGCAGTAATGCAAACCACAGTCCAAAGTAAAAGATAATGAAGAATAAAAGAGCCGTTTCCGGTCATGGGTATGAGTTCTGTGCGTCAAACGATAGCAGGAGTCGTGGGCCAAGAGCAGCTTCGACTTCGACTCCCGAAGCAACGGGGCAAATGAGACCTGGCAGAATGGGCCAAACCCTCGCGAAAATGTGAAAGGTTTGGCAACAAGCGCGCAACAGAAATTGCCTCTTGTAGCAAATCACGCAAGGGTCGTGACATGCTTTTGTTCAGTCAACAACATGCTTGATTGACCAGCCCATCCAGTCCGGAAGGTGCGATTAGTCGATCTTGGCTGATGCCAGCTTTGATGCTGGGTTCGAGAGCACATTAGACAGGCGCAAGTTACCGCGCTTGTATTTGCTGTGCTTGCGCAGTCGCTTCCGTGCTACCATGACCGGTACAGACGACTTGGTGACCAGGTAGTTACTGAAAGAGCCAAGAAGGACACTATGAAAATGCTAGGTTAGCCAAAGTCTCACTCGAAACGGGTTGGGGTTGAGCCAAATATGGCATGAAACTTACCCCTTCAGCGCGCTGCGACCTCGCGATCCAAGAATGACAAGTGTTGGGTCCATGAAATCGATCTAAAACACCAAGTCAGGACTGGATCCTCTACTCCACGTCGTGGAATTGCTTACCACTTCAGTAATCATGTGCTTCGGGCTCCTGCAGTGGAACACTTCAATGACAGCCCGAACCTGGAGCTTCGTTTTCCGAAGTAGCGAGACTATGCGATCGCTCACTTCCATCGTGGCATGCCAGCGCTCACGCTCTGTCTGGTCCATGTTTGCCAAATCCGGTTCCTGCTGTTCCTGCTCATTGTCATCAGGGGGGCGGAAACTCTGATGCAACGGCGATGGCCCCAGGCTCTGGTGGCGGCTCTTCGGCTTCGAGCGCCCGTCATCAATCACGCGCTGATTGTGCGAGAGAGTCTTGACAAGACTGGCAGTATCACGCATCATCTGAGCGCCCTCGCCAATGCCAATCGCCCCAGACTCGCCTCCAGTACCAATTTCCTCATCCACAGCATACACGGCCAGGAGCGTGTCGCCATCGCGCAGAACAGTGCCGATGGTCCATTCGAGCGCGTAGGCTGCCTCCTCGCTGAGGTCGGTTGCTACAAGATACATGCGCTGGCGACGCAAGCCTCTCTCTGCTTCTCTTTGCATTCCGGAATAGTCGCCGCGGAGAATTTGACGGATACATCTGTGAGCTGCAGGCGTCGAATGGATTGGTGACATGGTCATGGCCATTCGTTGGGCACGTTTGATCTCCGAGATGTCTTGCTCTGTGTCCGAGGTCATCGGCGTCGACATGCCCGATCCGCCTGCATCGAAGTTCGTTGTCGGATGGACGCCTTTCTTTTTCTGTGTCATCTTCTCGCCATTTGGGCCTGTGACTGTAACCGTAGGCTCCAGCAAGGACCTGACCTTGTACTCGCTCGACGTTTGCCCTGTGCACATTGGTCAGAGTTTATATAGGCCAGTGCATGCCATCACTTACGGTCTTCCTCGGCTGCTGCAAGCAAGCTCTTCGGCAGCTTGTCTTTGATGTCTGTGTTATTGGAGCTTCTTCGGCGTCGCCTGCCTCTGCCCTCGTCTCCAGAATCAAGATCCGAGTCGTCCTCGTCGCTGCTCTCGATAGCGTCGTCGTCGTCGTCATCTGCATAATAGTCTTTCTCCAGACGCACGCCACCACCTGGGACTATAGTCTCGCCTCTCGTGGGGTCCGATCCTTTCCTAGATGGCAAAGTGGCCAGGCTACCGCCAGAACGAAGGAGGGCCGCGTCAGACAATCTGCGATATGCACTACTCATGTCGATAGACCTTCCAGATTCCGTAACATACTTTGATGGGTCGACCATGAAATTACTGTTGCGGTACATTCTTCCAGGAGAATCAGTCCGGAGCCGCGCGGCAGGAGACTTAGACTTGCTCTTTCCCATGATGCCTGTGGAGTTGCGTCGGCTGAGATCCTTGCTGCCGCTTCCTGAACCAAATACGGTTGCCATGGCGCGCTGCTTACCTTTTTTCCCGCCTTGTGTGACGCGCTTCGGGACGCGGGAATCGATGGATGGGAGCATGTTGAATGAATACGCATCCTCGGGATCGGTGCTGCCGCCGGCCAAGGGGCTGCGGGCTCTCCTAGCCCCGGGGGGCGGCGAAGACGCTTTGAGCATGCTGGCCTGGCGGAACTCCTCCTCGCGCTTCTTGCGCTTTTCTTCCTTCTCCTGGTCCGAAGGGAGAATGAACTTGGCAGTGTGCTTGTCGCCAATGTCCAGCATGCTGCGCACAGGGGATTGCGCGCCGCCAGGGCTACTTGCCCGCGAATGCGACGCGCGCCCGCGATTGATCCCCTCCAAAATGTCCATGACGGCCCGACGCTCCTCGTCGAGCGCGGATTCGAGCGACATGGCTGCGGGCGTTGGGCACGGGCGGGATGTGGGAGTGGCGAAGTTCGTGGGGCAGCGAGCGTGGTCGCAAGGGCGGCGCGGTAGAGGATCGCGGTCGGGAGGGCGTCGAAGTGAGTGGGGGAGCGTTGGGTTGGCGAGGCGGTTGGAGGAGAGGTTTCAGTCGACAGCCTCAAGATGGCTGCAGGGATGTGAGCTCTGGTGCGGTGGGCGCCAGCTGGTCAGGGTCGCAGGAGAGAGCCCGTGGGTAGGACCGAATGTGGAGAAAAAATGGGCCACTGGCGACCTGTCCGGCTTCAAACAGGATCGGGTGAGGTGCTCTGGTCTAAAGATGGCGCTCTGACGGTCGTATCGGAGAGTGCTAACGAGCGCGGCTGGGTGCTGTCTGTCGACAGCGGACGGTGGCAGGGCGGGAGGAAGACCAAGTTGTGAGGGGAGTGCGCGGTTGCTGAGCGAAGGCAATGGAGGAGCTCATGCGGGCCTTGGCGGGAGGCTTTGGGGTGCGTCACCGGCTGAGCTCGAATTCCCGCTCGACGCTCAAAGGGTCCCCAGGCTGTGCACCGGCGCCGGAAGCTTATCCAGTGAGCGCGCGTGCTTCCTTGCGACGCAGCCTATTGCAGCCACGCTCTCAGCACGCCCTTCTGCATGCGCGATACATGGCGCTTGGCGCCCAGGCTGCTGCGAAACCACCCGCACGCTGCGCTTGCCTCAGCCACCCTCACTGGTTCGCTTGCCACATCACATGTTGCTCTGCATCCAGCGTCGCAAGACCGTCTTCCGACTTTTCCTGCCGGCCACCCGTTGGCGGTTTGCAAGACGAAGGCAACTTCTTCCGCCCAGCACGTGCTCCAGTTCCGTCGCGTGAGGTCTTGATCAGGCACAGGATGCCATTGACGAATCAAAAGTACCGCCCGCGGAGCTAGACCGCGTGGTCGGCTCCAGTTCTCATCTCATCACCTAGGCCCGAGTGCCTGTGGGGGCCCGGTGCGGCTGCTTGCGTGACCAAACCCAGCATACCGCTCTTCTCTGCATACCACTTGCCATGCGCTGCCGACTTCTGCACGAGATATGGAAATCTGCCCAATGCCAGAGTCCGCATGCCCAGTTCCTGAGGTCTCCCGCTTCGCTCTCCCCTCGGGGCCCCGCATAGGTCCAGGAACAAGCCTGGTCGCCTCCGCATTCCTGGCGGCTAATCATCGGGCTCGTCCAGCTGTGATCTTATTCTCCGCTCGTCGACATCGGGAATGCCGGCGCTTGCCAGAAAACATGCATCCTCGGCTTCTTCCATGCTCGACGACTCAATTCTCGGCATTTTACAAGGCGAGGCGGGCGATGCTCTCCCCACAGTCCCACCTCCCCGCGCTGTTCGATGCCAACCCGGTATTAGTGCCGTCTGTGCAGCAGCCGCTCCTCTGGCACGATGTAACTGCCCGGCTATTCACCGCCCAATATGGCAGGAAGTGCCGCCCTCACGGTACCTTCGCTCGAGGAGCGTGCCGTCCGAGTAATTTACTCTGTCATAGAATGACGGAGGCGGCGCTCTCTACCACGGACCGTTGGCATTTAAAGACCTGTTGCAAAGTCCTTTTTCCATTCGTGCACATTTCAGCTTCCTGCGATGTATTTGCTTTTGCTACTCAGCTGCAGCGCTGTTGCGCTCGCACAACAGGTCTATGTGCCTGCTGATGGGCCTGCTCAATGCACCGCAAGCCAGACCTATTCTGCCGATTACGCTTCGCCGACCTATGCGTTCAGCAACTTTTCGTTCACGCAAACGGAGACGGTCCGGACCGCTACCTCGGTCAAGTCTGCGCCAGTCACGACATACGCCCCGCCATACGCATCCCTCAGCCACCTGGTCCCAGATCTGAGTACGACGACATGGGGAAATTGGGATCCCAATGCCACGGCAACCGCTACCGATACCGCCGACCCTTACGGACAAGCTGCGTGGTCTGCTTTATGGGAACATGCCAGTCTCGCCAACTTTACCTTCAGGGGTCTTTACTCAACAACCGTCTCGCCGACTCCGGTGCCTACTAGTGAACTTGTTCTGCCGCCTCCAGAATACTTCACTCCCCAGGACTGCTCTTACTACCCAGACGACTTCATGTTTGGGGTTGCAGGATCCGCTTCCCAGATCGAAGGAGCCATCGCAGACGAAGGAAGAACGCCCACTTTGATGGAAATTCTGATCCCTCCTTCGTCCGGAAAACCCACCAACTACGTCACAAACGAGAACTACTACCTATATAAGCAGGATATCGAGCGTCTGGCTGCTATGGGAGTCAAGTACTATTCATTTACTATTCCGTGGACTCGAATCTTGCCGTTCGCGCTTGAAGGCACCCCCCTCAACCAGCAAGGCCTTGATCACTACGACGATCTTATTAATTTCGTCCTCGAGAAGGGAATGCAGCCGACTGTCACCCTGATCCACTTCGACACGCCTCTGCAGTTCTTCGGGAACAACATAAGCACTGCTGCGGACCCTCCTCTGATTGGTTATACCAATGGAGCGTATCAGAACGAGACCTTCGAGGATGCTTTCGTGAACTATGGCAAGATCGTCATGACTCACTTTGCTGACCGCGTTCCTGTCTGGTTCACTTTCAATGAGCCCTTACTCTACTGTGATAATGGCAAGAGTGTAAACACGGTGGTCAAAGCCCATGCCAGACTGTATCACTTCTACCGCGAGGAGATCAACGGTACTGGCAAGGTTGGCATCAAGTTCAACGACAATTTTGGTGTACCACGCGATCCTCAGAATGCCTCGGATGTGGACGCCGCGAATCATTTCAACGAGTTTCAATTGGCAACATTTGCCAACCCCATCTTCCTCGGGAAGGATTACCCGGAGGCCTTCAAGATGACAGTTCCCGATTACGTGCCGCTCTCACAGGAGGATCTGGAATACATCGGTGGTACATCAGGTGAGAGAAAAAGTGCTCCATCAGTCTAGATTAGGGATGCTAACCTCCACACAGACTTCCTCGGCATCGATCCCTACACTGCAACAGTCGTCAGCCCGGCGCCTGACGGAATTGCTGTTTGCGCGTCCAACACATCTGACCCCCTCTTCCCCTACTGCGTCGAGCAATCAACCTTGACAAGTACCGGCTGGAACATTGGTTACCGCTCGCAGACCTACGTCTACATCACGCCCAAGTACCTGCGCACCTACCTGTCCTATCTGTGGAACACTTTCCAACACCCCGTCATGATCACCGAGTTCGGCTACCCCGTGTTTGGCGAGGCGGACAAGGAAGACCTCTCGGATCAGTTGTACGACCTTCCTCGCAGCTACTACTACCTCTCTTTCATGAGCGAGGTGCTGAAGGCGATCTGGGAGGATAACGTTCACGTCCTTGGCGCGTTCGCGTGGAGCTTTGCTGATAACTGGGAATTCGGCGACTACGCGCAACAATTTGGCATTCAGGTCGTCAACCGCACAACGCAGGAGAGGTACTATAAGAAGAGTTTCTTCGATCTAGTGGATTTCGTGGCGGCGAGGACAAGGTCTTGATCGAGCTGTAGTTTCAGTGTCTCCGCTAGGTCTCGCTGAGTGTTAGCGGAGCTGTACATAGATATGACTTAATGAGATGATTTTGCAAGAAATCTTCGTATCAGGCGATGCCATGCTGGTAGAAGATCGGAGTTGCTTGAATGTTTGGGGAGGGTACCTCACCCAATGCGCTGTCTTGTGCGTGAAAGGCTAAAGAATGTGTGATGGAGCGCTGGAATTAATTGGAAGCAGGCGGGCAGTCTGTCAGGTCGCTCCTTCCATTCACTCACTTCCACGGCCCAGGTGACCACAAAGGGTATAGCGCAGTAAACACGGCCTACTTAAACCCTTCGCCCCAAGGCTCCTTCCATTCCTTTTTCTTTTCCTCTCCACGGCGATGATTACAATGTCACGAAAATACCGCGGATGGTTTCGGCCTTTGGCACTTAACCAATGCGCGCCTATGAACAGTTACTTCTGAGCCGTCTTCTGCCCTGCACTGCTTGCCAGTCGCATGCACGATTTCCCTTCTTTCCTTGCCTACTCTCATCGATCCAAACGATGATTCCTAGATAGTGTCACTTCGACATTCAAAACAAATACTTCTTCGACCTTTCTGACGCGTTATATTGAATCTCTACCCTGTCTGAAGCCCACTGACGCGCACCACGACTGACAGTCAAATCTCGCGCACAGCGAGACGCGCCAACACGAGCTGTCCGCTCCCCAAGCGAATCGGCTGTCCTCGTGTCTTCCTCCGCTTCAGCGACCGAAGTGTGTACCAACACCTGAAATCCCGATCTCGGCACCGTCTACCACCATCCTAAAGCTTCTGCTCCCGCTCGACGCCATACCTCTTGTACATCTCCCTCCCGTACAGCTCCTGCATCTCGACCGTCTTCCCGTCGGCAGGCGGGAAGAGCTGGCTCGCGTACAAGACGGCCAGACCCGCCTTCCGATCGACCCACCAGTTCACGTTGGGCAAGCCGCACCACAACATGGTGCCGGCACGCGTCCAACCGGGAATGTCGTTGGTGACGAGCAAGCCGGCGAGGCCCCAGTCGATGGTGGCCTCGGGCGGGTAGCCGGCGGCAGGGACGGTGCGCTGTCCTTCGGGCGCCTTCATAATTTGGCTCAGCGAGGCGCGGGCGGCGGGGTCGAGGTGCGGGCTGAAGAGCAGGTCGAGCGAGGCGCGCTTGAGCAGGTGCTCGTCGTCCTCGCACAGCAGCAGCGCGTGCACGAACTTGAACAGCTCGCCCGCGGTCGTGTAGACGCCCTGGCCGCCGAGGTCGTCGACGAGGTCCGGGAAGAGGAAGGGCGAGCGCATGTGCACGCACTTGGCGTCGGGCTGCGGCCGCCCGCTCAGGTCCGTCATGCGCGCCGCCAGGTCCGGCCGCGAGCCCAGGTGGAACGTCATGTCCTTGATGCCGAGCGGCGCCCACAGGTGCTGTTGCATGTACGCCTCCAGCCGGGTGCCCGTCGCGCGCTCGACCAGCTTGCCCGCCCAATCGGTGCTCGCGCCGTACATCCACTCCGTGCCCGGCTCGAAGAGGAGCGGGTAGGTGAAGCGCTCGGCGACGGTATTGCCGCCGGGTTTGGTGCCGGTGGCTTTGCGCCAGGCCATGAGGATTGGGTGCATCTCGTCGTAGCCAATGCCGGATGAGTGCGTCAGGAGGTGTCTGCTCGGTCAGCCCTTTTTCATCGGAGAAGTTTCAAGTCAATGACTGACCTCAGCGTAATCGGCGTGGGGTTCTTTCTCGTTTTGACGTTGCCGTCGCCGTCGATGCCCTCGATGATTTCCAGGTCACCGAGTTCAGGAAGAAGGTCGTAGACAGGAGCTTCGAGAGAGAGCTGACCGCGCTCAATGCACTGCATAGCAGCGACGCTGGTCATGAGTTTGGTGCAAGACGCAACCCACATCACAGCATCCGGGTCCAAAGGGCTCTGGTCACCGCCCTCAAGCAAAGAACGTTTGCCGAAGACCCGTTTATATTTGAAGCTACCTGTGATGAGAAGCCACCAGTAAGCTAGCTGCAGCGCTACATAAAAACCGGTCGTTACATACCGCTCTTATTGGAAGAGATCAGGACGGCATTAGGGAGTTCGTGGGCCTGGCAGGCCTGTTCAAGCTTTTCCTCGAAAGATGCCATTGGAATCTTCTATGCTTTGTCTTTGCTGAGACTGGGTATGGTAGGTGGTAGATCGAGCGAAGAGAGAAGTATATATCCCGAGCGCTGCCTGGAGGCTGAATTCCAACAACAGGGATGCGAAGACGCTACGTATGTGTGAGGGACAGGCGATGATGGTCTACGTATGTACAAGTAGAGGCAGCAATAGTCTGCGGAGGCTACGTATGTTTAAGTATCAGGCAACGAAAATCCGAGGAGGCGCCATGCCCCACAGCCTCGGCTCACCATCCCTGCACTCTTGCGATCCTCTTCTTACCGCCTTTGGCATAAGCTGGGGTCCAAATGATTCAGAGTGTCTGTTCTCCGACCGAGCCGGTCCGGCTGACGAAGATGATTAGCCACCGAGTCACTCTGAGCAATCGGGAAGCGCCTGCAGGATGTTTCTCCGGAGCCTTGCGGCCGTGTGCCGGCAACGACTTCTAAGGATCCATCGCAAAACTTACTACACGAACGGCATTTCCTTGCAAATACATCGCATGGGGCCCAGGGCGTATGGGAATTCGTCCTTGTAGCTTGCTATCAGCTTTATGCATAGCAAGCGTCTAGATGCCCCTGGAGATCCCGGACATGAAGCCGTGTATTATCTCTGTTTTATTCACTTTCAAACATTGGATCTTACTTTCCAAAGTCTGTCAAGGCATCGTCTAATAGCCATTATAGGCTTTGGCTACTCGCTCATGTTATGCAGCGGAAGCAGGGTGTCGTTTAGCGAGATGCTCGGAACCTTCAGCCTCATCTCTCTGTATGTTGATCGGCGACTCCTTTTGTCGACTGAAATCGGTTGACCGAATGCACATGGCCTGAGACTCTTGGCTTTGACCTTTAGCCATTGTTGATGTTTGAGGGAGGTGTGCTGAGATGCTGCTAAAGCTTGATTCGAGAACATTTCGGAATTCGGGAGTTATCTGCATCAGAATGGAAATGATGTGCAGGGTTTGTAAACAGGTAAGATAAGAGCAATAAAGCATGCCACCTGTTATACGAAGCATGATTGGTTGTGGCGCAAACATCATGTAAAGAAAATTTCTGTCGACGTTCGAAGTTGGCGGACCAACCTATCGCAACATCCTTTGCGCGATGGTGTCATTTTTACCCGTCTCCAATCCATGCATGGTGCCAACACCCACGCAAAGAAGCATAGAACTCAGCCTAGCGAAGAATACCTTCCCATCGTCAATACAGACTTTAATGAATGAGCAGAGTCACTGTCCATTCTACAGAAAAGAGAGCGCCTAAGCCTCTAGCTGCGTGAACCCATGCCCCAAAAGAGGCAGCTATGGAGCCTACGACTCAAGTATCCCCACGGACCAGCCCGTATCTACCTCCGGCCGAACATGCTTAAATATAAGATTGGCGAGGAAGTCTAGTTAACACCCTTGCAGAAAGCCTGCCAAAAAGAGCCTACTCCCATACGAAAACGGTGGATTGGGACTCATCCCCACGGCCGGATAGCCGGCACTGCCTGAAACAGAGACTCTTTTCTCTTCACAGCCTGCAGATACACAAGCGAAAGAGGGGTTCATTCCCGCTCTCCCGCTCTGCCCTTCCCCCGCTCCGTCCGGTAGTACGTTTTGCGCACCCATTCTCTTATCCTTGTGCACATCATCGTGCGTCCATCGTCGCCTCCTCTTCCTCCGCTTGACGAGCGGAGCGGAGCGGAGAACAGGGATGATGGTCTTGCACCAAACTAAGCAGCAGCATGACGACGCTTTGACACCACGGCGTCTGCTTCTCGGATATTGTGTGCAATCTGCCCATTGACTTCGGAGGTCTCTTCGATTAGGTAGCCTTGGGATAAGGTACGCGGAGCCACACAACACTGTCTTTCCTCTCATGGCGACAAACTGGTTGCGTTGGTTCTCTGATAAGACGGAGCCTCCCACTCTTCTCCTTTGAGCGAAGTAAAAGAAAAGGAGCGAATTCGGCGGGTCCTCGAAGCGCTGAAGCGCGACTTTGCTTGCCGATGTTCCGTAGATATGAAGTCTGTGCGAAAAAAAAATAAAAAATAGAAGCGAGCCACGTCTGTTTCTATTCTGGCGCACAATCTTCGACCGACAGTCCAAACGAGTTGCGAACCTTACTGGCTCGGGAGAAATGCGTCGCTCTCGCGTTTACCGTATGGCAGGATAAAAGCATGCATAGTGCTGTCAGGTGGGTGGGATGGCGCCATCGTGTTTGCGCGCCGGTTAAGTCGGCACGCCCCGAGCCGGCTGGAACGGCACGCAAGCAGGAAGAAAGTGCGTGACCGCGGCTATCACGGATGGCCCAATGTGGGACGGTTTAGCTTAAAATAAGGTAAAACTCGTCTACCGGCAGCAATGCGTCCGATGCGGAGAGAATGAGGGCGTGGCTTGCAGGAGGTTCGAGAAATAAACTTCCGATCGCACGCCACACAGACCATAACCTTATGTCAACGTTCGGTGCTGCTTGTTCGCGATGCTTGGCGTTTGCCGTCGTTGGTGTTGTTTGGATTTGCCCAAGGGTCGATGTTTCTGTCTCGCTAATACCCGCGGCCGGCACCTTTGACTCAGGAATAGGCTCGGCTGATGGCCTAATGGTACATCTTTTCCCCAACAAAGCGTACTGGCTCGTCCGCGAGAAGCTTGCCTGGTCCCTGTGCGGGATCGTCCATAACTTCATCTGCGGCTCGCCTTAGTCCATCTTGGCTTCGAACGTCTCCTCTTCCCCTACCCAACTTCAGCACTCTAATACGTTGATTATTTCCAGCCAAAGATTAAAACATCGCTGATGCATCAGCGGACCACCTGATGCCGGACTCGCTTTCTTTGCAAAGACACAAAATACAGAGCAGGGCGCACGAGAGTTTTGCAAAAGTAGGTCAAATTCCTATTTTTGGAGACAAGTTTATAATATACAACGAAGACCAAAGTCCACTTCCTCCTTCCAGGAGACTCGAAACACCTTCCCGTCTCGCTGGATCCCTCCCAATGAAAAAGCGCATGCAGTGGTGAAGAGGGCGTCTAGCACTCGGGGAGAGGGTCGGAGTAGATGCAGGCATCGGAGACACCGGAGGAGATCTCCTCGGGCTCGTCACCAGTGTCGTTGCCCTCGTACTCAACGCAGATGTCCGAGACATCGGTGGCGCAGGTGTCGGTGATGGTGGCAGCTGTGAAATTGTGTTAGGAGCCGGTGACGCAGGCAAGGGAAAGGGTGACTTACTGTCGCCGTAGTTGGAGTTGATGCCGGTAAGGACCTTGCCGGAGGAGGCGCTGACGTTGCTGACGGTGACCTTGCGCTCACCCATCTCGTCGCAGTTGCCGCAAGAGCGGTAGAGCTTGCCGAAGTCGACGACGGTGAAGCCGTCGATGCTGACAGAGCCGACACCGTTGTGCTGGATGACCTTGTCCTCGGCGCCAGTGGCACCACCGCCGGAGACGGTAGCGTCACCGTCACCCTTCAGGGAGAGAGCGTCCTCGCAGACGGCCTCCCACCAAACGTTCTCGATGGTGCAGGAACCCTCGCAGTGAACACCCTCGATCTGGTCGGAACCAATGATGGCGTTCTTGAGGGTGGCACCGTCCTTGAGGATGAAGACGGCGTCGGAGTCGCCGCCCTCCTCCTGGCCAGTGCAGGAGACACCACGGCCGTAGGTCTTGTAGCCACCGTCGAACTCGCCGTCGATCTCCTCAGCCGCATCGTAGGTGACGGTGCCCTGGGAGTCGGGAATAGGGAAGTCGGCACGGCGGACGAGGTTCTTGCCGAAGGTCTTGGTCTGCGCAGCAGAGACGACGCCAGAGGCGGCGAGGAGAGGGAGAAGAGTCTTGGACAACATTTTGGCAGTGGTGGTGGAGTGAACGATCACAGATCTGTTCGATTGGACTTTGGAAAAAGAGTGGAAGATTGTGAACGAAAGAAAGTGCAGGATGCTTGCCTGGAGAAAGAAGCGTCCACCAGCCGGCCTGCATTCGTCTTTATACACCAGGGCATCCTCCTGGCTCTCATGATACAAGGGCGGCTCGACAGTCGGCCATGCTGGGATTACGTGGTCCACCAAACAAAACGGAGCTCGGTGGTCCCCGAAGAAGAAACGACTATGCCCTACGGGCAGCTCAATCTATTTTCACTTGGCAATGTGGAGAATAGATGAAACTTCACAGCGCTCTCTCTGGCGGGAATACTGCCAGGGAGCAGGCATCGCCTCCGCATCGGCTAGCGAGAAAGTGATTGCCGAGCAGGGAGCCGCCGCCCGATCACTCAGTGGGAACGATCTGCAGTAGATTCTGCTGTACGCGGCAATGTTCCCAGGCCGAGGGGTAGCGCCATGTGCCATGAAGGACCAGGCACGACGTGTCGCTCACTTGCAGCGACTGAGCCGCATCTACCTCACACGCAGCAGGCGGCACGGCGAGGCGCTGTATGTGCGGCCACACGGGCTGTGGAGAGAGGATGACGTCCGGGCGTCCATTGCGCGTCCTCCGGGGAGCTGGCGGTGTTGTGGCGTCGCGGCCGAGCGTTGGTGGAAATTTCTCAGGCGGGATGGTGACGCTGCTGGTGCTTGAAACGGCGCCAAGCCCAACGTCCCGCCGACGGACACGCTGCAAGGCGGCTTGGCTCCTTGGCAGCGTCGGCAAAGCGTGTACTTGAAACTAAGCGACATGCACGCGTCTGAGTCTCTGCTCCCCGCGCCGACGCTCCCCCGTCCCGCCGCGCACTCCTTGTTTCAACTGGCGCGGAGCGCCAAGCCTATTGCTGTCGTTGCTATACAGGTCTCGACACTCTGCTACTCCATGCTGTCGGGGATTCGAACGCCCCCTGCCTATTTGGGCTTCAGAGTCTTGGCCGTTGCGCCATTTGGCGCTTTCTCCGAACCGCGAGCCTCCGGACTTAACCGCCAGCAGTAGACCCTCAGGAGAGATCAACAACATAGCATCCTCCTTGAGCCCGGCCAAATGCTCCCATGTGCGAATCTCTCAGGCCTTCCGGTCGAAGAACTCTGTTTGCGTGCTTAGCCCGTTAGGCCTTCCATTGACATGCAGCACAGCGCTGGCTCGCTCCGAATTCCTGTCTTTGCTTTGGCTATGCCCTGTATATCCGTCTGTTTCACCGATCTTATCCCACGGCGGGCTGCTGTTTTCATGTCTGGAAGCTGCGTAACCCTGCGGTCAAGGCGTTAGGAAAAGTTCTTCCACCGTTCATCGGCGTCGGCTACTTCAACTTCCGCCGTCCGTTGGCGATCGGCATCTCGAGTAAGTTTGAGGGTGTGCTGGACAAGTCGAACCGAGCCGTCGAGTGCCATCTTGTCTCCTTTCCCTTCCGATGGGTGAATCGTAAATCCGAGTACTAGATCTGCCTCCGAAGAAAAAAGGAGTGGGGCCTGTACTCCTAAATTAGATACTATTCAAGTCTATGGAACCAAATGGTCCCCTTTCCCTGAACTGATTCAAGACACAAAGGGGTCTGCCGTCCTCTTCGAGGGTAGGACCAGGTCTTCCAAACTAGATCAACCCAAGTGTCCGATTGGCGCTGTACACTGTACAACAAAACCGAGATGTGCAGTACCCACCATCTGCCCGACAGATCTTCTGCGCCTACGGTGGTGCGGACCAACTGGTCACTGCCGTTATGATCACTGACTCCGCTCGCGGTCCGACACTCCGACAACGGTCGTGCAGCTCACACTGATGACTTCCGCTATTCCTAACGAAAGCCCGAATCCCTGAGGTCTCACTTAGCGCCATGGGCCCTCGGAGCCACAGGAACATGTTCCACAGCATGCAGTCCCGTCAAAGCAAATCTAAAACCATTCAAACAAATCTCACCGTGCGAATGTATGCCCCGTATTGCCATTAGCCCGGTCTTACGAACAGTGCCAAGCTGTCTTCATTCCCACCAAAAGACTAATAGTGCTTGGGAATACTTCCCATGCTAGTCCAGCAGATGATTCGTAAAGAACGACCAGATAATTTAGCATAATTGGTTATGATGAACGAGTATGTGGCGAAAGACATCAATAGGAACCCGGTCGTGACAGACTGCTTCATTCAGGAGTCCCCGATCCAGCATTGATCTGATTCCCAGGTAGCAGGTGCGTTTGGTAGGCAAGGGTCTCTGATGATCCCCGTCGCCATCTATGCCCGCTCCGTGTAAACGATCGCCGATGCTAGTGACATTGAGCGAGTACCATATGGTACCAAGGCGCAGACTGATGACGCGGGGGAGGCGCTGCTTATCGTAGCGAGAGAGGGTAGAACCTGATAATTGCTGTGTGATGCTCTGCAGACAGAACTGGTAGGTAGTGTCTCACCGTGGCAGTGGTAAAGCGGGTCGAAACACAGGCCCAGTTATTTGCGCATGTTGTTGTTCCCCTGTCGTCCGGTATATACTGGTGTTAAAATCTCCGCCAATAGCTTGCGAGCTTGTCAAGTTCCGTGACGTAGAAACACAAACAAGCTCAGCCTAAGGTGCACTTCCCGGCATTGTAGCTAGCCTCCGTTTCTTTTACATGGAGGCAAGTATCATGCACGCCGCTACTGAGGATATGTTGTTTTGAGTAGACTTCACTGTCATCTGGCGGACATGGCGGACAGGACGCCGGGCCGAGGGGTTCGAAACAAAGATGTTATCGTCAGAAGTTGAAAGCCAGGTGTTTTTGAGAGCAATATTGAGGAGCATGCAAGGGGTATCCGAGCCCGTCTAGATATCTTGCTCTATCTCCATCTACCGAAATGTATCAATGTCAACTGCTTGTCTGACGTGCTGTCGCCCTCGTAGCATCATCATGCATTTTCATAACCACGTCCTCCAGCGGCGGAGCAGCCTTCTCCTAAGCCTTCTTATTCCTCTTTCTCCACAATTCCACACCCCTATCCACCTCATCCCTCGTAACTCCGTCTCTAACCAATAGCATCACCACCCCCAGTGTCTCCACGTTCCGGTTCCTCGCTTCATCATCGAAGAATAGCATGTCCTCGTATTCGATCCCGCTCGCCTCGTGAATCTTCGCGAAATGCGTTGTTTTGCTGCCGGGGAATATTTGCAGGTAATCGAAAAACGAGATGGCCTTCTCAGTGCTCCCGCCGCCTGCGCCACCCTTCGTCTCCTCGCTGCCGCTACCGGTGGATACGCGCAGTAGCGACAGCATTTCCCGGCCCAGCTCTGGCGCGTGCGTGCGCGACGCCGCCGCTATCTTGATGCCTTTATCGTGTGCCTGCGTGAAACAATTCTACATCAGTTTCCAACTTCCTTTCCTTCCCATGTTGTAGCTTGCGGGGGAAAAACGACAGTGTATCGCGAGTTACTCACCGCCACAAGCACGCCCCCAACTTCACGATAAAATCCGTACGGCTCTCCATACCGATCCTTGACCTTTCGGCCTCCCACCTCGGCCTTCAGCGGCGGCGTGACGTGCGTGTCGACCCAAAAGGGCCAGAGTGTATAGTCGAGGTCGAAAACGAGCAGCTTCGGCAGCGGCAGGCCGTCGGTGAAGGTACGAGGCCATGGCACCGTCGATGAGGGAATGGCCGTCGTTGGCGTCGCGATGTTTGAGTACGTCGTGCTGGTGCTATTGCGGGGCATATCGGCGGCGGTCGTCGTCGATAAGGATGGTAATGACGAGTCGAGGGTAGAGGGCGTGCGGTCGGCGCAGAGGGTGATTAGGATGGCGAAAAGAGCGAAAATTGCCGGCGCGCACAGATATCGTAGGTAGGGCAGAATGGTCAGGACTCCACGGTGGGTTGTAGGGCTGAGAAAGAGGATGATGACGGATACGTCATTCTCAGGGCCCAGTTCTTCTGGAAGCCCGACGCGCACGGATCTTCCCCGGCATCCCGTCTGCTCGCACCGTCGCTTTCTTTTACAGTCCCCTCTCGCAGCCCATGGCTAGCGTGGATTTGGCTTTTTCTCATGTCATGGATAGCTAGAAGAAAATTTTTTACATACTCGTCCGGACGATAGCTTCAGCTATCGATATATGGTATTTTTAAGAAAGAGCTGAGGCATATTTACGTCTGGGGCCTTACTGTTCTTCACGCTAGCTATCAACTGCGAGAGGGGACTATACAAGCACGCTTACAAACTGGCGAGCATTGATCGATGAACTTCTGATTTGCTATCATCTCTTAAGTCTGCCAGATAGAACTTTAGAAGCTAAAAGGTTTTTTTAAGTTGTCAAGAAGGCCTTTCGCCATAGCTTCCATGCAACACTAGAATGCTATCGCACTTCTCTTACTTTTGGATGCCAAAGGTTCCGTCCTCAATCCTTGATTTCGTACGCCAGGCAGCCCATACGCTCTAGAATCCACCATAACTTGAACGGCCTCGGCTTTCCCAGCTCGCCCTTCTCCAACCTTGCCGTAGTCCTGTCCCGAGCATAATGGACGATGGCGTCCTGCTGCGCGTTCGACAGGATGTGATGAGCGCTGGCTGCTTGGACAAGGATATCCTTCCACACATGCTCAGGAATCTCTCCAAGCAGATCTGAGTCACGCTCGTAGCCATCGTCCTCTTCAACGGCAACAGGAATTGACGTCTTTTGGGGCGCGGGCTTTCCAACAGGAGTAGGAAGGCTGGGCCATGACTCCATGTCCAGCTGAGTGAATTCAGGAGTAGTCTCTGTGACTGCAAGGACAGGGTCACCGTGAGCTGAGGGTGTGACCACAATGCGAGAAGCGAAGAGGTGCGTCTGCATCATCTGCATGATCGGATCGGCTCTATCGACCATGGGCAGCGGAGAATCCTCTCCTTGCTCATGATTCAGCATCAGAACCTTCGCGTAGGTGAGAATCTTGACGGCACAACGCCAAAGGTCAATACTGTCGTGGCCTAGCTCCTCCAAGATATTGCGCTGGATCTTCTTCCGGTAGTTTTCGATATCTAGGGCAATTGCGTGCTTCTTGCCGGGCTCTGCTGCAGGATCTGAGCGCCTTTGGATGGACGAAGCATTTGAGCTCCTTCTGTAAGCAAAATCGTCAGCTACGAAGAGTGAAAGGGAACAACTACAGGGGGAAACGTGGCGTGACGTGAAGACGTACCTCAGACCCGAATTTGCCTGCTTAGCATCGACCATCACAAAAGAACCGATAGAGCCAGAGAGCCCAAGATCGTCCACAATACCCGTGAACTCTGAGCGCGAATCCTCTGCCTTTCCCAACAGACGAAGTCCAGTCTCCGTCAGGTTCTCGTTTGGAAGGTATATAAGACCCCAGCAATGGTTCCTTTGCCGATACTCGTCGAGTTGAGCAGCTTGGGGCCCGGGCCTTAGAGGGCACATCAGTTGCTGAGGATAGAAGTGTCTTTGGAGAATGTAGGAAAAGAAGAGTGCGCCAGCGTCAGTCATGGCAGTGTCGCTGAGGATGATGTACGGGACCGCGCGAAGGCCCTCGCGACGCTTGAGCACGGTACCGGCAGACATGCTATCATTGGACCCTGGTGGATCATCTGTCGGCGACGTAATGCTGATGTCGCGAACGCGATTGGTGAGCTCGGTCATGTCGCTGTTGGAGTCAATCCCGGACTCCCGACCATTCGCGTAGCCTCCGACATCCTCGAGCTGCGTGGGGTCAACAGGAAGCTGTTTTGAGTAGACTCTGTCAAGAATTTCAAATGGACGTGGCCCATCGAGTTTGTTGCCGCTGAGATCAATGCGTCTCAGCACGCGGCATCCACGAAAAGCCTTCAAGAACGATTCCCAGTTGTTTGCGTCCTCATCTGTCTTGACACTGATATTGTTATCGGAGAAGTCGATGTCGACCAGCTCGAAGCGGGCGAGCTCGATGACGGGAGCAAGAGCACGAAGAGAGGTGGTAGTGAGCTGATTGCCTCGGAGATGAAGTTCTTCGAGCTTGTTGGCAGAAACCCCACCGTGCGTCTCCAACGTTTCCTCGAGGCCTTCTATCATGGCTAAACATCCCTCGTCGGTGAGATTCTTGCCATCAAGGTCGAGCATGAGAGGTGAAGGCTCCGGTCTTGGCTCGGCTTTCGCGAAGCAATGCTTGGTTTGCTTTCGCTGTATGGGGCAAAGACAGTCAACCCAGAAGCCCTTTTTTTTTACGACGACGACGAACAGGTGGACTTACCAGGTCTTTGGCGACAATATGGCCCAACTTTGGACCGTCCGACTTTCGCTGAAGCAGCTCATGTTAGCATCGATTTTGGTCATCGGGCGAAGGAAAGCCCACGTTCTTGTAGTTGAGCTTCATGGTGCAGGTTCGCGCAAGCCAAAGACTGCGCGACACCCAGAGCGTTTGAAAGGAAAGAGCGGGCGGTGCAGGAGTTGGAGCGAGGTGGTGCGCGGTGTTCGCGGTTGAGTGTCGGAAGAAGAAGGAGGGAAGGGACGTTGTTGCTAAGAAGGGTCTTGCCGTACAGCAGGCGCAGAGCAGTGAATGAACATAGGACGTCCGGCTGAAGCAATGACCTCATCACGTCTATTGCCTATCACCCGCTATACTACTGTGTTATAAGTCTGCGGATAGTTGCCGCCATGTCGGCATCCAAACCTGTTTTGGAGCCTGGCTTCCACGGGCGTTTGTATCGTCCCTCAGAGTCCGCTGCAATGCCGCGGCACCTTTCGCTAACTCTCTCCGAGACCTTCCTGCCTCCAAATCATACCGCGCCAGCCTTGCAATGGGTGAAGCGAGATTGATTTGACCGGCTGCGAATGATAATAGAAACTACCGACGCACCGTGGCATGCCTGACAGGCGCCGCGAAGCGTTTGGCGTTGACGTTTGCCGGGCGTATGTCTTAACTCTGCGGATTGCATGTCTCGTTTCATTCGCTGATCGAGACATCCCGCATGGCTTTTTGGAGTGGCTTTTCTTCGTTTGTCTCCGCATTTACTCCAATCGTAGTCTTCGGTCTGTTTTTGTTCAGGCCCTCAAGCAGAGTGCAGGCCTTGCACACTGCCTGGCTTGAGATGTAGCCACACTTGGCGCATTTACCCATTGTTTGGTGCTTTGGTGCTTTTTTCGACGTTTGCCTGTCCGCGATGCTCCCGTTGGCCCGGTTTTTCGGCTGCCTTTGTTTATGCTTGGAAGCCAATGGGACGGTTTCCAATGTGATCTCTGTTTCCAGCCCGGCAGTCGCTGCAACATCATTCTGCGCAAGGGCGCGTTCCATCTTCGCCATTTCACCTCCAGTACTACGTCCCTGAGCGCTACCGCAACCGCCTTCATCCTCATCTGGGAGCGCAGCTGTAGTAGAGCCACATCCTTTGCCACCGCATGCTTTATCGCCGTCTCGTCCGGGAACCAACTTCGCCATATCTTCTCCGCTTCGGACGACATCGAGAATTGCGCTCGGCCGAACACGTTCAAGATTTTTAATGAGCGCCCGAGCGCTACCGCGGAAAGCCTCGGGGGAATAAATGCACTCGGTGCTGAAGTAGTCGAGATTCTTGTGGTGGGCGTATAGCACGATCTCCTTCTCGTATGCATATTTCAACGGCTTGCTGCGCTTGATGTTGGTATGGTCGATGGCGACTATACCATCAGGGCCGGGCGGAGGATGCGCGGTAGAGGGAGTGGAGGTTACGATTGATGTTGTGCGAGAAAGACGTGGGAGGTCGCCACGAAGCACTGCAGCGTGTTAGCGCAGTTCGACAATATGCGGATCAGCTACGGATGATACATCCGAAGCAAGTGATCGAGTACACGGATGTGTCTTACAGTTCATGAGTACGGTCTCTGCGACATCATCTGCGTTGTGGCCAGTTACGACATGTCTAACGCCCAGTCGCGCAGCACCTCGATCCAGAGCCTGACGTCTGAAAACGCCACAGTATGTGCAGTTACCCTTTTTTCCAACCTGCTCAACAACCTGATCCATTGTCCAGCCGTATAGTTCGTCATATCCAACAATAGTCAGCGGCATATCGTACTGCACAGCATTGCGCTTGACAGTTTCCAGGCTGTCGTCGCGGTAGCCCTTAATCCCCTCGTCTATGCTCAGCAGTATAAGTTCAACACCATAGTCATATCGCTCGTTCAAAGTCTTTAAGACGCTGGCGAGAACGGTGCTGTCTTTGCCACCGGATGCACCTATCGCAATCTTTTCGCCGCGCTGGAAGAGGTTTGTTGAGATAATCGTGTGGTGGATTTCGGTCTCAAAGACCTCGAGGAAACAGAGCTTGCACAGCTTCTGATGATTCTTGGGCCGCAGGATCAACGCGCGGTTGCGCTGGCACAGCGCGCATAGAGAGGGTGGCATGGCGGTCGTGATGTTTGGAGCTTGAGTCAAATCAAGGTGGACTTGCGCCCAAAGGCGGGCCGACCATGACATTTCTCAGGATTGGATTGGCGCTACACGAAATACGGCCACGACTTTTGTTGCGCACCTGTCACAGTCCCTTTCACATTCAAGACCGTATCACTATTAAACGCTAAAGCATCTCCTTACTAGTCGTGTCTTTGCACTAGCTAGATATCCCCTCCCGCTCATATCTCAAACATTCAAAAAAATACAAAAGTCGTGCTGCGCCAAAAGTTCCTCCCTTTACGTCGACCAACTTGATCTCGCCTGCCTGATTCAGTATGGAAATATTGTGATGACTTCCCAGATAGGAAGTAGTCACCTGCTCTGCTTTCTTTCCATTTTTTTCCAGAGTCATTATACCGCCTTAGCTCGCCGAGCCGTACCGAAGTCACTAAGTCAGCCTCAGCATTCGCACAGCACCTCGGGCCGCCGACTGCTTTTCGTTGCTATTCGTTCATTCATACCCCAGCAGCCATGGACCAAGCCCCGGAGACCAGCCCGGGCGTTCGTACTCCTCGCACTCCTGTCATGATTCGGATTGAGGAGAATCCCAGACGCAATTCAACATCATCTTCCTCAAATTCACATCATTCTCCGGCAACAACCGCCCATAGGCGGCCTGTCCACACGCCGCAGATGGTAGATGTTCCACTGCATCACGCAAATGGGAAGCAACAAGGCTCATCTGAAACGCCACGCCAGCGCGCAAGCCGGTGGTATTTCGTCCCTTTGACGGCTTTAGTTATTGCGGTCGCTGGTATCACACTGCTCGCCACGGTGCTCTCTGTCCTCCCCAGAGTGTACAAACGAACCTGGTGGTTCCATGAACAGCAGGGCAGCGAATGGATAGCAGGAACCCTAGCCGATCCGTCAATTAGAAACGATTCCCTGTACAATCTCATCGTCACCGTAAGCTTCCTAATACTCGATACAGTAATCAGAAAGCTAATGTCTGCTTAGGTAGTAGTTCTTATGGGACTGAGTGCAATCTGGAGCGCCTTCAGCCTCAACTCTCGGGTCTCTCTCAGGGCACGCAACATCCATCCAGGCTTACAGATTGCCATTAACCTCTTGTTGTGGATTTCCCTCATCCCGATCGTTTTGTTCGCCATGCAAATGGCCAAAGACGACATGAATCCTGATTGTGAGACGTCGACATATTGGTTGAGCAACGTTCGAACCGTTTATTACGCGGGCCCTCACAAGCTCTTTTCCCCGAACCTGAGCTGGCGATGGCGAGGTCAACCAGAGCTACACGACAAGGGATCTCGGTACTACCTCGCAATAGTAGGGTGTGCCGGTGCTGTGGCTTTGGCGTACGTTCCTTCGGCGTGCAGCTTTTTACCTGCGTGCAAGTACTCACTTCGAACCAGCGCCCTCCACCTCCTGATGTTTGCCGGTGCGTGTCGCGAGCTGAATGCACGCCGGAAACAGCAAAGGCAAGAGCTGCAAGACCATGTTGCAGAGCGTGGCAGTGGGAGGGCTACAGATGGCCGGCAAAGGGAAGCAGAACCTGATGAGAGGGGTCGACGCGTCTGAAGGCCATCCTCATCGAATGGGCTCGCCGAAGGAGCGCGGGCGTGAAACGGCTCGGTTGAGGTCCAGGGCACATGCGGTCGGCCTTGCAGCGTTGGGCTATGATGAGGCTCGGCGGTGTCGAGCTTAGCGCTCACTGCTTCCTCCGTCTTCTTATCACCTACCTAGAATACTCGTGAACACTTGAATTCTTCGGTTGTCGCATGATGATGGGCTGTTTGTGCACCCGTGCGACAGGCAGCGCCACAGTTCGGTGTGCGAGGGCGATGCGTGCGCGGTCATAGCGGCGCCAGCAGGAGACGGAGGTGGGAGGCGGCCATTTACTACGTAGGGGCGGCCCGGCGGGTGTGCTGTCGGTTGGCCAGGGCGGCAGCAAAACAACCTACCTTAGCGACCGACGTCACCTAGCGGTGAGGGCGATCGCTTGGCCGGGGTGCCGATCCATCGCCCATGACAACCGCGTAAACAACCGCGCATGGACGCCCCAGCCCGCACGAGCATTGCGGAGCGGCCTCTTGCCTGCACTCGCCAGCGAGAACATGTGCGTCAGAGACTAAAGACTCCCTCTCCATCCGATTTTCCCCTTCTGCTGCCACCCGCCTCTGGTTCCGTTGTCGCCCGCCGGCGCCCTTCTCCGGTGCACACCGTCTCTGCGTACGTACCCTCTTGCCGTCCCCACCGCGCGCGCCCGTGCCATTCACCAGCTCACACTTACGCTCGCGCAGCAGCATGAGTGCCATGGGCAGCCAAAGGCTGGCCACCGCGCCAGACCGCCCAAGTCACAGGCGCAACCGATCTGCGACCGCCATTAAGTCCATTCTCACCGGCCTCAATCACAAGCGCTCGCCCTCCGACGGCACCGCGCTCGCGGTTCCCGATCCCAAGGACGCCCGCCGGCCCAGGAGCTCTCAGGCTGCAATGGCCTCGATGCCCATGTTGCCGCCCGACCACCCGCACGCGCAGCGCGTTCTCGGCGAAATCCACAACCAGCCCAGCGCTCCCGCGTCGCCCCGGAAAACCAAGGACGCTCGCGACGGCAAGATGCGCAGCCTGCACAAAAAGACGCTGAGCACTGTTTCCCTCCGATCCCTCGCCAAAGAGAAAGAAAAGTCCAAGGACGCTGCCAAAGATGAGCAAAAGGACTATTTGCGACCGCACAGCGAAGACAAGATGAAGAAGCCCAAGTCCTCTACAAGCCTGTCCGCCGTCTTTTCCAAGGCGAAGTCGCCCAAGAAGACCAGCGCAAACTCCAGCAGAGACAAGGAGAACACGACCCCGCCGCACTCAGCCACTTCGCCGAATCACACCCCCATTTGGGCCGAATTCTCCACCCAGCACCCGTCCGACGACTATCACGAGATCACCACCACAACGACCATCCCACTTGCCGTCCAGCGCGACATTGAGCATGAGATTGCTCTGTACACGCCTGCCGACTATACACCTACCAAGCAGCGCAACTTTTGCGACACCGACAAGCCAAGCCTGCAGCAGCGCCAATCCTCAGGTGGCTCCACGCGTCCCAGCTCCCGCCCGAACTCGTGGTATTTGCCGAAGAGTGCCTCAGCCCATTCGTTCGTCGAGACACTATCCAGGAAGAGCGAAGAAAAGAAGCAGACACTCGGCGGCAAAGCGCAGACATTCGTAGATAACTGGAAGGCGAGGGGCGAATCGAGACGTCCCTCTGCAGAGGAGTCAACACTGCGTCGTACCAACTCTCAGAAGCATAAAGGAGAGGATGACAAGAGGCAAATGGACTCTGCGCTCGCGTCGAAACGCGGCTCCAAGGTCATGGCGGCTGTTGCGGCCATCAACGGCCGTTCCACCCAGCCAGAACCCGAGGCTCCTCTCGATCAAGAGAAAATCGATGCTGAGTTCGAGGCTGTGCTGGTAAGCAAGTCTCCGGCCAATTCTGATCACAGCTAACGACCCATCAGGACTCTAGGAATATCCCCGAAAACCTGCGCTCCAAGATGCGTAGCCTAAACACCCGTGTCAAGGCCGACTTTATCAGCAAAAACAAAATCGAGGAGCCCAAGTCAGCAGTTGAGCCATCGCAACGGACGTCGATTTGGGGCAAGCCAGCAGTCGGCCGGAGGACCACTTCTGACCAGAGCAGCGATCGTATCATCCCTGATTCCGATGAACCGGCAAAGAGTCCGAGGCCGCGCAGTAAGACCTTTACGTTCAGTAGAGGCGACAAGGGTGAGAAGCAAAAGTCTGAGATGCCGCCGTCCGACAGGTCCTCAAAGAGCTACGACGGGCAGAAGTCTCCTTCGTCAAAATCCCTCTCTTCTGCCACGGGATCTTCGTTCTTCAGCCGCGCTCCTAAAGCAGCTACGCCGGAAGAGTTTGTCGCATACCTCAGAAAAGCTCAAAAGCCTGAACTCGTTGAAGTGGGCAAACTTCACAAGCTTAGGCTGCTGCTTAGAAATGAGACCGTTGCTTGGGTCGATACTTTCATTCGCCAGGGAGGCATGATGGAAATTGTCGGTCTGCTCGAACGTATCATGCAGATCGAGTGGCGGTGAGTGCCTCACAATATTCCAAATTCACAAATATGACCCCTGTTTGCTAATATCTTTTCAATTTCTTCAGAGAGGAACATGAGGACACGCTTCTACATGAGTCCCTGCTTTGCCTCAAGGGGCTCTGCACCACTAAGATTGCATGCCAGAAGCTATGCGAGATAGAGTCAACTCTGTTTCCTGCGCTTTTGGCTATGCTTTTCGACGAAGAACACAAGGGACCCAGTGAGTTCACCACTCGCGGTCTCATCATGAGCCTTCTGTGTAAGTCGTCCTTTCCCATCCCAAGAGGCGTGCACTAACAGACTAAAGTCGCGCATCTATCTTCTGTTCTCGAGACACCAGAAGAGCTTCCCGGACGGGCCCGTACCATTTTGAAGTACCTTCGAGGACCCCAGAAACCTGAAGAGGCCCGCCCAGTTCCATTCATTCTCGAGATGCACCAGCCAAGACCCTACAGGATTTGGTGCCAGGAAGTCGTCAACGTAACCAAGGAGGTTTTCTGGATTTTCCTTCATCACTTGAATGTGATCCCCCTCGGGTCAGATACCCTGGATAACGATGAGAACAAGCCACCTGTGGACAACCGAAGCTTTGCTCAACAGCACTTCCCCCAGCCGCGCCCACCAGTTCCTGCCGCTCCATATGTTGGAGGCGTTGAGTGGGATGCGACAAATTACATTTCCACGCACCTCGACCTCATGAATGGCATTCTTGCATCTCTCCCCACGGTGGAAGAGCGCAACGATCTGCGCTACGATCTACGTGCTTCAGGCTTTGAGAAGGTCATGGGCGGCCAACTGCGCACTTGCAAGGAGAAGTTTTACGGCGCAGTGCACGATGGCCTCAAGACCTGGGTCAAGGCTGCTTTAGCCGACGGCTGGGAGGTCAAAGACGTGCGCATGGGCCTGCGGGAGGACAAGATCATGTCTCCCAAGAAAACAGGTCCCAGAAAGAAGGAGGCACCGCCCAAGATCGAGACACCAAAGGTTGAGATACCTAGTCTTGATTTTGGTAGTGAGATGGAGAAAAGGCTGAGTCCTGAAAAAAAAGAAAATGCCGGAGACTTCTGGCTATGATGCAGTCATGGAGGTTTGTTCTGACTGAACTTGACCAGGCAAACAGCTTGTTCATTACTGCATGATTCGCGGTGTTGGATCATTAGGAAAACCAGAGACGGTTTGGTCACTTGCTTATTCATTCGAGTCCGGTATAGTCGGAAGTCACTTTCTCAGGCGCATGTTGGTAGGTGGGAGTTAATCGGTTAGGGCTCTAGTTTCTTGTTTCCCCGGGCCTCTTTTTTTTTCCCCCCACTTTGGCCTTTTCATTCTGGTCTGTTTATTCTTGTTTCCTGCTTTCTTCGTTCGGCAGCCAAGCATCATCCACGAAGCTCACGAATGTTACGACAACAACAGCACGCGACGATTCACGACCAAAGATGGCACGATTGCGTTGAGTTCAGAAGATCATTACTGCTGGTTGTGGTGGGTGGGCGTAGGTGTTGTTGCCGTACCACATGAGAGAGCACCGTCGGCGACGAGGCTTAGGACATGCAAACATCATCATCACCACAACAACTATTTTTGCGAGTGGGTAGGTTTTCTGTACTTCTATAAGTTTATATCATTGTTTGGTCGGCGGAATTCGGGATTGGGCTGCTTTTTCCCTCCGGTGCTGGGTTTGTCACTGAGAAAGTTTATTGGTTGGTTTCTATGGGAGAGGAGGCTCTCTGAAGGACTGGAGTAATAGGAATAGCGTATATAATCACGCATGGTATGGTCAGGTTCTCCCAATTTTTCAATAATGGGCAATCGAACGGGCATTTGAAAACTGATGTCACCCCATGTGCCAAAACTTCTTACGAAAGCCTCCTAAACATCTGGCCCCAACACGACACTTCTATTTGATATGTGTAGCTGTGCACGAGGCTGCAGCTACGGCTTTTGTTTTACTCTTGACTGGGCCCCTGTTACAACGTGTCTTTCCGGTGTATGTGCACAATTTTCGTTCAACATTAGCAAGAGGCAGCGGACATGTAGTGCGTTTTCCAGACTTTCATTTGCGGGAATCTATTGAGAATTAGGCGAATAAATGGAAGCTCAGCGTCAAGAACATGACTAATCCCTTGATAGGCTAAGGCAGGCCCCGTTTCGTCGCCGCTTGAGTCAAACGAGCAACCTAGTATGGAGCATTTCTGCTTCATCGTTTGGAATATCTCCTTACAAGTGGAAGGTCTAGATATGGCACTGGAATGCCATGTAGTTGAGTCAAAGGATAGGCGATCCTGGAGGAAGCGCTATGTTAAACTATGCATCACGAAGGATGCATGTCTTGTACCTGTAACTACGGCACAGTAGGGTTGGAAAAGAGGATTGAGAGAGAGCACTATTATATAACCTGATTGACGCCTGACTATATACCCGAAAGCGAACAAGTTCTTCTGACTCACATCGTATGACGATGAGATCATGGCGCTTTCGTCTCGGAGAACACGTAACGTATACTACAGAAGGTCAAGGATGGTGGAATCACACAAGGAGAGACGAAAGCCATGTATGAATACAATGAGAAGACCTAATTGACACACATGAGAAAATGCTGTATACGCATTACGTGTCTCCAGACATCATCATCATCATCAAGAACTACAATCTCCTCCGCTCATACTAAAACGTCTTCGTAAGTCAAAAAGAAAAGACTAAAAAAAATGCAAACAAGACAGACGGCAAAAAAGATATCTGCCACTCCAGCGTTCTTCCGGCTGAAGCAAGTTTCCTTCTCGCGCCAAACCCAACGCCGAGGGTATGCAAAAATAGCACTGCCAGGTTGGTTGCCGGACCGGCAGCAGCACCTGTTATTTTGCAGCGTGAATCTCACCTCGCCTTCCGCGTTGTGCTCTTGCTCGCTCTCTCTCTCTAAAAGGTTCATCAGACTCGTGATCCAGTTGCCTTGCCCTCCCCACACATACACATTCTCTCCTTCCGTGGTCCGTGATACGGCATATGTTCGGATGTGGATCTGTGATTGTCGAGCTCCACTAGGATGCGAAGACCCTGACGTTCAGATCAACACTGCCCGTTGCAATAACACATCTGATGTTCTTTGCGTTCGGGTCTTCTTTCTTGGCCCCGTTCGGCGGCGCTGGCGTGCCGTTTGTTTCGCCGTTGGTCTGCAACTCCTTCTGGACGCTAGGCGCCCAGCGCATGCAGCTGACGAAGTGGCCGTGTGCATCCTCAATGGTCTTGACGCATTTGCCCTCTTGTGCAAGATCCCAGCACCGGATTGTTTTGTCGTCGCCACAGCTAAGGAGGTATTTGCCGCCCGGGTGGAAGACCAGAGCGCGGACCCAGTTATCGTGGCCAACGAGTGTCTTGATCAGTGTACCCCTGCCATCCCAAAGCTTGATGGTCTTGTCACGGGAACCAGTCGCCAGGAACTCGGCAGAGCTGCTTGCTGCTGGAGGCTTCTTGAGGCCGGCAAGGACAGAGAGGTGTCCGTAAGCAGCAGGCGGTGCAAGTGCCACGCACTCGACAACGTGGTCGTGGCCGACGAAAGTGAATTTTGGCTCACCGTTGGTGGAATCCCAAAGACGAGCCGTCTGGTCATTACTGGCAGAAAGGAGCCACCGTCCGTCAAAGCTCGGGGCGACATCGCGCACCCAATCGGCATGCCCTCGGATTGTTTTGACGCAGAATCCGGTTGTAACGTCCCAGATTCTGAGCGTCTTGTCTCGTGATGCGGACACCAGCAGGTTGCCGGAGGAGGGAGAGCCGGCTGCTCCACTGGGAACAAAGCGGACGGAGGAGACAGAGTGGTCGTGGCCAGGGAGGGTTCTGATGTTCTTGTACTCATCACTCGGGTCCCAGAGCTTGATGGTCAAGTCGGAGGAACACGAAGCGAGCAAGGTGCCGCCGCGGGGGCCTCCGAAATCGACGTCCAAGACACCCTTGGTATGGCCCTTGACGGTGCGCTCCAGCTCTCCGAGTTCCCAATCCCAGATCTTGATTGTGCTGTCCTCGGAGCCCGAGGCCAGCGAGGTGAAGACTGGGTGAAAGGCAACGCAAGTGATGGGGGAGCGGTGAGACTGGAGCGTGTGGCGTGCGGGAGACCTGGGAAGCCAGCTTGCAGGGTCGGTATTCTTGCGCATGAGCGAGGTCGGGGTGGCATTGTCGAGTTCGGACTGCAGGCTGGCATTCCGCGACTCTAGGTCCATGATCTGTAGGGCACCGGTTCAGTATAGACATCGGAGGGTGTTGCAAAGGGCAGGACCTTTTTCTGCAGGCGGACAACGCTGGTCCACTTCTTTTCCAGCAACCCCTCATATTTCTTGCGGGTGGCATCGTCGAAGGACTCGCCGATGCCCAGCTCGTCGGTCAGGGCCTGGGCGCTGCTTGGGTGGCCGGAGGCGGCGAGGTATGCTATGATTGCCTTGTGCCTGGGCCAAGATATCAGAACATGGTGCATTTGTGTGTAACAGGCGGTGGGGACGAACAGCTCATCGGCCTGGCGTTGGGTCAAAAGCGTACTCATGGCGGCGACGGGCGCATCCGGTCTGCGGCACTCGGTGCGCCCTGGGTGGCAGGTTCGGGGTCAGGCAGCTTGCGCGGGCGCAGGAGGGGTTTGGGGGAGACGTGTCGTGGGGTGTTTGGGACGGTGACGGTGCGGGTAGGGCTGTGCGGCCGAGCGACGGGGATGTTTTGCTGCGGGACGAGTGCGGAGGACGCGCGCTCTCTCCAGCGGCGGCGGCGGCGGTGTGCGTGGCGCTGCGAGGCTGCAAATGGGCTAAGAACAGGTGCAAACCGGAGCGGAGGGCGGGGCGGGTCAATTGCTGCTGGGTGGTGGAAGCCCTTAGGCTTGCGCTGTGTCCGCCCAGCAACGCCCACGCCCGCAGCCGAAAAGGGCCGCTTGTTGTCTTCAAAACACGCGCGACCATTTCATCATCGCAACCCAACACCACCACCTACCCCTCCCAACACCTCTGCACAGCGCTTGCACTATCCCAAACGCAGCCGCTGCACCGCGATCCGTCACCTGCACTCTTTCCCTAGCACGCCTATCGCCGCCCGACACTACTGGTACGTCCGGGCGCAACAAAAACGTCCCCGCCGAGGAGACTCCCCGCCGCCGCCGCTCATTCGCGCCCGATCTGGCTCTGCCTGTCTCTCAAAACACGCCGCTGACCGCCGCTCATCGCAGATTGCAGCAGTAACCCCCCGCCTTCAGCTTCTCTACGATGGGTGACGAAGAGGACTTCAGCTCCCTGCCGCTCCCCGATCGCTTCCAGCACAAGAACTGGAAAGTGAGAAAGGAGGGCTACGAGGCCGCAGCAAAGGAGTTCGACAAGGCCCAGGGCGAGACCGATCCCGTTGTTCGCCAATTTATACTCGACTCAGGCCTATGGAAAGGGGCGGTCGGCGACTCCAACGTCGCTGCGCAGGCAGAGGCCCTCAGTGCACTATGCTCGTTTCTTCAAATCGCCGGTCTTCAGGGCACCCAAAGGTACTGTCCCGTGAGCATCGTCATTCTATGACAGAGGCTGACAGCGTTGCGCGCAGGACACGGAATCTCACCATCGCGCCGATCGTCGAGAAGGGATTGACCGGTCGCCCCGCCGCCCAAGCGAAGGCGCAGGAGGCGCTGATGCTGTACATTGAGATGGACCGCGCAGACCCTGTCATTGAAGAGTTATTACCGATTTTGTCGCACAAACAACCCAAAGTAATTGCCGCCTGTCTGAAGGTCCTGACCGCCATCGTCCACGCATACGGCTGCAAGACCGTCGAGCCCAAGCCCATCCTGAAGGCTCTTCCCAAGGTTTTCGGCCACGCCGACAAGAACGTCCGTGCCGAAGCGCAGAACCTGACTGTCGAATTCTACAGATGGCTAAAGGAAGCCATGAAGCCCCTCTTCTGGGGCGACCTCAAACCTGTTCAGCAGACGGATTTGGATAAGCTCTTCGAGAAGGTGAAGGAGGAGCCGCCGCCAAAGCAGGAGAGACTTCTCCGCTCGCAGCAAGAGGCGCAGGAGGCTGCCGCTGCGGCCGGTGGTGGTGATGAAGGAGAGGAAGCCGAAGCCGAGGAAGAAGCCGAAATCGATCTAGAGCCGGAATTTATGGCTGTTGATGTGATGGCAAAGGTTCCCAAGGACTTCTCCGATCGTCTCGGCTCATCAAAGTGGAAAGACCGGAAAGAGGCCCTGGATGACCTCCACACCGCCGTCAACGTTCCTGCTATGGAAGAAGGACCCTTTGATGAGATAATGCGCGGACTCGCCAAGTCTATGAAGGATGCCAACGTCGCTGTCGTCACGGTGGCCGCAAACTGTGTCGAGCTTTTTGCCAAGGGATTGCGAAAGAGCTTTGGAAAGTACAGGTCAACTGTCTTCAGCCCCATGATTGAGCGCTTGAAGGAGAAAAAGCCGGCGGTCGCAGATGCGTTAGGTGCCGCGCTTGAGGCGTGTGTCGCCTCAACTAGCCTGGGCGATTGTCTGGAGGAAATTCTGGAGGCTCTCAAGCACAAGAACCCCCAGGTCAAACTCGGTACCAGTCAACTACTCATCCGTGTACTCAAGTCGACCAAGGATGCACCTTCGCCGCCAGAGACCAAGAGCATTGCTGAAGGTGCGACAAAGCTCCTCACCGAATCCCAAGCCACGCAGCGTGATGCAGGTGCCGAGATTCTCGGAACGCTGTGGAAGATCATGGGTGATCGAATCATGAATCCACATTTGGAAGGCTTGGACGATATCCGGAAGAACAAGATCAAGGAAGTCCATGATTCTGCTGAGGTCAAGGCCAAGTACAAGCCCAAGGCTGCCGCGCCTCCTAAGCCAGCTGCAGCACCTGCTGGCAAGAAGCCGGTAGGGAAGAAGCCTGCCCTGGGTGCAAAGAAAGCTGCTCCTGCAGCTCGCGCGAAGTCGCCTCCACTTGAAGAGCCCCCAGCGGCTGCAAAACCGACTAGCCGGCCTGGTGCTTCGAAGCTGGGTGGTCCGAAATCTGGCCTTACTGCACCTGGTTCGCGCTTAGGATTGAAGAAGCCAGGCTTGGCTGCTCCATCGCCCAAGAAAGCACCTGCTCCTCCCGTTGAAGAATTGGTTTCCGACCCGGAGCCAGAGCCTCCGGCGGCGAAACCCGCTCCCCGGGCCGGTTTGGGACGCGGGCTTGCAGGAAGGCCCCTCGGGAAGCCGGCAGCTGCGCCTGCCGCCGAGCCTCCCGCTCCAGCGCCTGCACCCGGCCTTAGCGCCGTTGAGAAGGCTGAACTGGACGAACTCCGCGCGGAGGTTGAGATGCTGCGAAAGCAGAATGAAGACATGAAGACGGAGAAGTCCCGGATGACGTCGCAAATCCACGAACTCCAGAACCAGAACGCCCAACTTATCGAGGATCACACTCGGGATGTTCTGTCCATCAAAGCCAAGGAGACGCAGCTGGTGCGCGCCCGTTCTGATGCCGAGGCCGCGGAGCAAACTGTCCAAACACAACAGCGTGAGGTCGAGCGGCTGAAGCGCGAACTGTCGCGCCAAGTGCGTGCTGCATCGCCGCCACCATTTGAAATTAACCACGAGCAGCACCATGGCGGCTATGATGTCGGAATGAATGGCTCGTACGGACACAACAATTATGGACACACGAGCAGTTTTGGCCGCCGCAATTTCACGCCGCAGTCCCCCGGCGGTGATGGCAAGGAGAATTTCGGCGACGGTCTTTCGCGGTCTGGCTCTCGTAGCAGCAAGCTCTCCCCACTGCGCCGCGGTGGATCTGGCAGCGGCATGTCCAGTCACTCCGGCTCCGGATATGGTGGTCGTGCCAGTCCGGCACTTGGTTTGTCGGGCGGTCATGAAGATCGCGAGTTTGGCAGCTTGGGCAGTAGTAGACTTAGCGGAGCGGGGGGTGCAGGCACCAGCAACGGCGCGGAGAGCTGGAAGAGAGCCGCGGAAGTCACACAGAATCTGAAGGCTAGGATTGAACTTATGAAGGTATGCATCCATCCAACCGCGTTAGCCTTGTAGTTGGGCTTGACTGACTTGACTCCACTACAGGCTAAGCAAGGGCTCGCAAGGCAGCAGTCGCAACATCACTGAGTCGGATGTGAAACGGCACGGCCATTCTTAGTAGCGATGCAAGACTGGGATGGCGTTCACAGCGTGGAATTCTCCCGATGACCTTAATTACGACGCATGGTTTCTCGAAGAGTTCTTTGGCTCTTTAGTCCTCTTTTCTCTAATTCTTTACGTGTACTTTTGTTTTTTGTTTTGTTTTCATGAGCTCCTGGAGAAACGTTATAAACCATCAGGGAATGATGTGGGGAGCATGAGATACCAGGCGTTTCGGAAATTCTAAGGTGAATAGGAGTCACAGGACAAGCGGGGAAAGAACCTGACGGAGTTTCCTCTTTCCATTGCTTGTACAATAATGAACTCTACGCAGGCATTCAGAATCGTGTGGTCTTTTGGATCAGAGAGACATCGGAACTGCTTGGAAACAGGGTGGGCGTGGCGGCTTGATAGACTTTCCCGTCTGACAGAAGAGGTATCTGCGGTTGCTTGTTCGAGATGCACGCGTCAATACCTACTACACCATATCCTTTCCGTCCATCAGTCGTTGCCACTGTTGAATTGTTATCTACGGTTGTGCGCTAAACTACTGACACTAGTACTGTTATAGCAATTGCCAACCTTCTAGACGCCGGACTTTTCCATCTAGAACGGCATGTGATCCTAGGATGTCATCATAACCACCACAGCCGAGGAGGCTAATACTCGTGCCAGACCAGCTCGTTGGATCCCAGAATTTCCCAAACACCTGGGGCGGCGGTAACACAACCTCGCCCGTCGGTTATCACCCAGTGTTCAGCTATTCTCCGGCATCCATGACGTCTGTGCTCGTTTGGTGCCGTCAAGCATCCAAGCCACCGGCTCCCACGATCTGGGTAACGTTTCCGTATTCCTAACTACCGCCCTTGATCGTGGCAGGGAACGGTGCAAACAAGTCGTTTTCCATGCTGCTGGGTTGTTGCTTTCTGGGCCACGCTAATCGTTGTCGCTACCACTACCTCGGTACAGGAGGACGGTATTTGAGGTATCCATTTGACGGTCCTGGTTGGTTTCTTGGGAAGGACTCGCTGAGAAAGCTCCCATAGGCCGCCGGAGCATGGGAGATGGGAACTTAACATTAGATTCTTTTCTTTTGGGCCGGTTAGGGGGACATGCTCGGCAATTACAGGATATAAAATATGGTGTTTAGAATGACTAAACATAGTCTGCTTAGGCCAGACCCAATTGTTATGCACACAGAATCCTAACAGACAAATTATACTTCATTCATATCACTACGATAATAACTAATATTCTACATATTTTTTCATATAGGATGAATATATTGAATACGATAACTTTGACTTGCATGGTTCAAGAGTTTGAATTGGTCTGGGCGGGCTGTATTTGGTCGTTTTCAATACGATATAAAGCTTCCTTCTTCCTTTTTCTTTTTGTTGTAATCGGGATTCTAGAGAAGGCGGCAAAAGAGCAATGGACGAGATGCAGTTCTGGATAGAAGAGACGGTGATCTTTGAACGCGATGATGCACGCAGCTATCGGCCGTTTTTCTCATGATTTGCAACGCATATTCCCCTTCGCTCACTTCATTTCACCATAACAGCCAGGCAATGCAGCAGTTGATGAAACTGTATCCACATATCTATCGTTGTATGTACAGGTAACTCCGATGAATGTGCCCCAGTTGTCTCTAAATAGCGGAGACAGGTATATCCAGTAATACCAAGTGGAAAATCTCTGATAGTCTGGAAAGGCAATAGACAAATCGCTCCAGTAGAATAAGAAAGGTCCTCCAGAACGCCTTTGCCTGATTACCGATAATATGCATCGTTGGTAGAGACCGTCGTTTAAAAGCAAAAGGTGAGAATGGATGGGGAGAAACCAACTATCAACATTCTCTAGAGCTGTACAAGAACACGAACATCTAGTAAAACGTGCCGCCCTTCGCATGGCAAGCAGTCTTAGAAGCAGCAGGAGCGATGGTGGTGGTAACGGTGATGCTGTAGGGTAAATTAGTCGAGGGAAATCAGCCAGTGGAGAAGGGAATACGTACGGGACAGTTTGGAGCCTGGTGGTGGTGACCTTGGCGACAGTGAAAACAGTGCGGGTGCTGGTCGGCGTGGCCAAGGTAACAGTCGACGGAGGCAGGTAGGTCTTGCCGTTCATGACGGTGACTGGGGCCGGAGTAACGGTGCTTGTCGAGGTTGCAGTGACTGATGCGAGTTCTGTCAGTATTATGCCTTATCTTCTGGATTTGGTAGCTTACCGAAGTTGGTGCTGGTCACAGCGGTGGTGGTGGCGGTGGAAGTGACGGTGATAAACTTAGAGCTGTCCTGTTCGGTGACAGTCAAGGGCTGGGCATCCGGAGCACGCCTGCCGAGGCCCTGGATTTCACCCAAGCGCTCCTTGCGCGCGCGCAGCCAGTGGACGCGTTCATGCTGAAGCCAGTAGGACGGTTTGCGCGTGTTTCCAACATTGCTGGCCTTGGTCTGAGTGGGGACAGGACTGTTTGCCACATGGGCAGCAGACTTAACAATTTGCTGGGCAGCAGGCATGGTGGGCCAAATCTGGCAGAATGGATCGGGAGACGACTGGCGTTGCGGCACGTGGCAAGACGCGGTGACGGTTTTGACGGATTTGCTGACTGTGACGGAGACTTTGGGGATAGTGATGGTGGCAAGGGTGATGGTCTTGGTAGACCAGACAGGCTGAGGAGTGACAGTATAGGTCTTCTGGACGGTTGTGCTGGGCACCGTGGTAGTCGAAGGTGGCAGCGTCTTAGTAGAGGTGGTTGTAGTAGTCGTGGTCGTGTTGATTGTTGGCACGATGACTGTGCTTGCCGTAACGGTCGGCGTCACCGAGATGGTGGTTTGGATGCCGACGTCGAGGAGAAAGTCTCTCTCAAAGGCAATGGGTGCGCCATCGGCTCCGTTGTTGCTGAGAATCATGAGGGACCAAGCGCCGCTCCAGAGCTGATTCTTCAGCACGGGGCTGGAGGAGATTAGCGGAGGTTCGATGTGCAGCGGAAAGGCTGAAATACCATGTTGACATCTCATTTGTATCGTCAGGCTGCATGGGGGTATTGCTGCACGTGTACTGGCCGCCATTGGGATCAACCAGGATGTTGGTAGAGTTGGCAGCCTGGCAGCCTGGTAGCAGGGTCAATATATTTCTGATATTGGGCGGCATGCAATTGATTACCATCGAACTCCTGGACAAAGGTGAAGTTATCGGCAGACTTGATGTTCTGGAAGTACTCGCCGCCTCCCTGGAAGTCCATGCCATAGGATACGCAGCCGCCGATCAGGCCATCGTCGGCTACAGCACTGCGCGCGAGGAGGCCGACGGCGGTGGCCACGGAGAAGAAAGACATTTTCGATTGGATTCGGGAAGGCGGATGAAAGTCTAGTGCAGAATGGTTTGTGACATGGGGGCTCGGGGGTGCCTTATATCCCAAGAGGAGGTTCAGCAAGTCAAGACGGCAGCAGCCGGCAGCAGTCACGAGCTGGCATGGCAGTCGGAGCTGATAGCTAGCTCGTTCCAAGGATGTGGTGTGGATGGACTAGCAGAGCCTCAACCAGCATGGCCGAATATAGCATGGGAAGCATGACGCGACACCAACCACGCGAGTGGGGTTATCGGCGGGCGTTGCAAGCCGATCAAGCGGTTTGGGTCGGTGTCTGACACGGACGTCATGGGTCTGGACGCAGGCAACGACGGGACGACTATGCCACGATGGGAAGCCCAGAGCAGCCTAGTGTGGCGAGTGAGCGACAGGCACAGCCGTATCGTGCAGATGTCGGGAAGTCTCCGAGCAGCCATGGCGCTTCGGACTTGGTGGGCGGGGAGCCAGAATAGCGGTTCCTGCGTCTGCCATGCTAAGTTTAGCAGTGCTCGTGTGCTGCTGCTCGCTCGGTGGGCGCCGGCGCCGATGGGGCTGACGTGCTGCCCGTCACGGATCGCGGCAGCTGCAGCATCGGATGGCTGCAGGATGACAGGCGAGATGCAACTGTGGTTGCGAAGGAAGCGGCTTGGCGGCATGGTGGAGGTGGAGAGAAGTAGGTACGCTAAGTAGCTGTAGATAATCGCGTCGGCAGCGCTGGGCTCCGCCTCCGCCTCCGCCTCCGCCTCCGCTCTGCCTCCCTCACCCTCACTCTCACCCCCATGCACCGCCATCTCCACGCTCGCGCACCGCAATTTCCACGCATGCACTCTCGCCCGACGCCTGCATATCGCCGTCTGTCCAGCCAACGAAATGCGGGCCAGAGAAGAGCCACGCGAGCCACACAATGGGGACCCGTTACCTTCGCCGACGGCTGTAGCGCTAGCCCAGTCGGGCCCGTCATCGCGGCGCAGCGCCACACCTCTATCCTATTGACACCTGAGCCATTCCCCGGCCCGGTAATTTCCTCTTTGGGCCAGCACTTCGTCACCTCCGCAATGCTTGGCCTCCGGTTCCTGCTCCGGACCTGATGCACTGTGGATCATGCCGCCAGCCAAACCCAAGAGCTTTCAGCTGCCTCTGCACCTCTCGCGTGGTATATATGTCGACAACCCTGCCGGAGAGAGTCGACATCCACAGCAGCGAGCTCCCTTCTTGTACGGGCCTTCTGAATCCGGACCATTCTTTTTTGCTCCTCAGAACTTGCTCATTTCTGCTCTCTCCCCACGCCATCATGCGTATCACGAGCCTCGCCGCCGCCTGGCTGGCCGTCTTCGTCGCCCACTCGTCTGCTACTCTCGACGATAGCCACAAGCTCTGGGGCCACAAGGGGAAGCCGTCCTCTCTGGAGTTTGTCGCTCGTGCCGCAAGCACTTCTGCTTCTGCAGCTGCAACCACCACCAGAAAGGCCGACTCCGTGTGCACCAATGGCCCCTTGACCCGGAACTGCTGGTCCAATGGCTATTCAGTCGTGACCGACTTTGACGCCAAGTGGCCTACCACTGGCAAGACCGTCTACTACACTCTCGACATCACCAACAGCACTTGCAGTCCCGATGGTGGGCCTTCACGCCCGTGCTTGCTGTTCAACAACAAGCTCCCTGGCCCCACGCTGTATGCAAACTGGGGCGATATGATCTCCGTCACCATCAACAACAAGATGGCCAGCAACGGTACCAGCGTACACTGGCACGGCGTTCGCCAGCTCGGCACCAACACCCAGGACGGCGTCAACGGCCTCACTGAATGCCCGCTTGCCCCCAACGACTCCAAGACCTATCTGTTCCAAGCCACCCAGTTCGGCACCACTTGGTTCCACAGCCACTTCTCCGCCCAGTACGGTGATGGTGCTGTTGGCCAGCTCGTCATCAATGGCCCTGCCTCTGCTAACTACGATTACGACCTTGGCACCTACACCGTGTCCGACTGGTACTACTCCGGCGCCTACCGCATCGAAGCCCAGTCCTTCCAAGATTTGCAGCAAAACCAGCCCCCTCCGCCGGGTGACACCATCCTTGTGAACGGCACCATGAAGTCCACAGATGGCAAGGCTGGCGCCTACAGCAGGGTCAACAACCTCCAGGCCAACAAGAAGTACCGCCTCCGCCTGATCAACACCTCGGTCGACAACAACATTTGGGTCTCCCTCGACAACCACAACTTCACAGTCATCACCTCCGACTTCGTCCCGAGCAAGCCATGGACCACCAACTGGATTCTCATGGCAATTGGCCAGCGCTACGACGTCATCTTCACCACCAACCAGAAACCCGGTAACTACTGGTTCCGCGCTGAGGTTGCTGCCGCCTGTCAGAGCGGAAACAACTACCGTGGCCGCGGTGTCTTCAGCTACTCCGGATCTTCTGGTGATCCTACCGATACCGCCTCAAGCGTGCCTGGTGGCTGCGCCGAGCCTCTGCCTGTGCCTTACGTTTCCAACACCGTCCCCAACACCACCTTCCTGAGCCAGGTCAAGACTCTCCCCGTCGATCTGACGACCCAGAATGTCACCACCAACCAGCAGAACATCGTCTACTGGGGCATCAACATGACCTCCATCGACATCGATTGGGAAAAGCCGACGCTGCAGTATGTCATAGATAAGAACACCAGCTATCCCCACTCATACAATTTGATCGAGCTGCCCAACGAAAATATCTGGACCTACTGGATCATTCAAGAGGTTGAAAACACACCCAAGATCCCCCACCCCATGCACTTGCACGGTCACGACTTTTACATTCTTGGTAAGGGCACCGGCACCTTTGACATCAACTCTTCGCCCGCCGGCCTGAACTGGAACAACCCGACTCGCCGCGACGTCTCACTGCTGCCCGCCAACGGCTGGATGGCCATCGCCTTCCCGACTGACAACCCTGGAGCCTGGCTCATGCACTGCCACATCGTAAGTCACTCAATTTGCAGCATTATGAGACAAATCACTGACAACATCAAGGCTTGGCACATCAGTCAAGGTCTCGGAGTTCAGTTCCTCGAGGCCAAGGACCAGATCAAGGGTCTCAACGCCCCTGCATGGCAGAAGACTTGCAAGAACTGGGATAACTACTGGCCGCACAGCGTCTGGCCTAAGCAGGATTCCGGCCTTTAGAGTGCCGGAAGGGCATACAATTTTCCTTTGTCATTCCTTTACATGCATATTCGGGGTCTTGGAGTTTGGGCGGTGAAAGACTTGCATAAGACATATATATCTTGTACATCCAATCCTTCATACTGTGAATACATATCCTTTTCAGATTTAGATCCTGTGCCTGCCTGCTTTTGAGAAAATGACGAGCGATGATGTTTGCTCGGGATGGGTGTTAGTGTATGGGTCAGCCACGATCAGCGTTCGAATACACTACCATATCCAATGGTACCCAACGGGTCCCAAAAACGTACCCACCAAAATTGCTGCACAGCACAGCCACGATAAGCCTCTGGATCTAGCTCCGAGATTAATTAGCTGCAGCTGAAAAGCTAAACGTGCGTCTCAGATCCTGCCAGTATGCAGGATTGGAAGGATATCCCTTGCTGTTGAAGGAGCCTCACGACGAAGGGCTGAGAGCGAATACGGAGAACCGAGATACCTTCGGCCGAGCCGACTACATATTGCCATCTGGCGCGGCAGATCACAAGTCCCGCATCGCAGCTAGACGCCATCCAAGAAAAAAAGAGCAGCGGAATCCTTGGCGCCCGTTCTCCATATGTACCAATGTCAGACACTAAGAGACACACCAGTGTATCCTCGGGTCTTGGCGTCTTCGCATCGCTTGGCCAGCAGTTGTTGCCGTCCTTGCCGTAGTTTGAGAGTGACGAACCGCGGCTCCCTCTCTGAACGAACGAGGGGACGGCGTGGGAGAAAAAAAGCAAGACCAAGCGGGAAACGAGCAGGAAGAGGGGCAAAACAAGTCTGAAGTGACGTTTCCAACGGCGAAAAAAGGGAAGCCGGGTGGTCCCTCTCCCGTACATACCCGGCCGTTATGGTGGCGTTGTCGCCCAGCAGAAAGAGAAATCCAATGACCAACACCGGTTGCACTACGGTATTGCCGCCGCGCGGAGCCAATGCTAGTTTATCGTTTCTTGTTTTTGCTTATCACCAGCGGGTCGGGTAGAATGGCGCTAGTCGATGACAGGCCCGGGAATTAGTGGCTTGCATAAGTCAAGTCTGGCACGACCAGAAAATAGAGACCGGGTGGGCTAATGCACGATCGAGGGGGGAAAGCTGATGAACAGTTTGGCTTGGTCTATCATCCTTGCTAGGGTCAGGCTAAAAAAAAAAGATCGAACGATACTGTCTCGGTACCAGATTGAATGAAGTTTTGCTTTTTGCTGACAGGCACAGGTTATAGATCTTTCTCTACTGCGTGATCTACACGTTTGCATGTTGGGGGAACTAGTAAGGATCAAAGAGGCACATGTCACTGGCATTTTGACGTTCAACCGAGCCGCTTGTTGCTCGTGATCGACCCGTTTTGCGGAACGTTTCCCGAGCATGCAGTTGTGCTGACGCGTGGCGTTTGAGACACGTGCGGAAGTCGGGGCGCAGCGCGTGGATGCATGTCATGTTGTGCTACGACGGCGTATTATGGTCTTCCAAGATTACCTGTGAAATGGACCCTCCGGAGAATGTCCCGTTGTGTTGGTTTGGGTGTGGCGCTGCAGATTTTAGGGCCTTCCCGATCCAGCGGCTGTCGGAGCTTAGTGGCGTTTTGGTGTTAGGCTGAGGTAAGAGTGTATTGTTGTAAGAAATCTCAGACGATTGGACTGATGTTTGGTCGGAAACATAAGCAATACGAGCGTGGATTGATCGAGTTGAATTCCCTTCGCAGGCTTGCCTCTATATTGTTTTGGCAGGTAATCTTATGTACATACACTTCGAGGAATTTTGATGGACACCATCCTTCGCGTCTCAACGGGATTCTCCAGCCCGTACAAGCAACGCCTACGCCGAGAACGAACGCACAGGCCGACGATATAGTGGCTGTGCCAAGGCGAAAATACACCCAAGAAAAGAAACGACAATTGTGACGGACAAATGTGCAAAAATAGAAAAAGAGATGACCGTGGTCGTGGGCGTCAATGAGCGCGTTTTCTTGCACCCGAGGATGTGGGTGCTGTTTCCTGAGGCCGAGGAATTGGCCTGTGTCATTTCCTCTCAATCGATTCCATGTCACCTAGTAGTCGACGCCCACAACACCCTCGAGCTTGCCCTCAGTTTCTTCAACGTAGTGCACCATGTCCTCGATGGTGCACACCTTGATGCCAAACCTCTTGCCGAAAGCCAGGCACTCGTCCCTCCTCATCATGCCGCCGCCGACGCGCTCGGCCACGCCTTCCTTCTCCTCGCCGTCGGTGATGAGCTCGCAGATGACGCCGACCTCGGGCAGTTTCGCGAGGCGGCACAGCTCCGTGGCCGCCTCGGTGTGTCCGCGCCGCTGCCGGACGCCGCCGTCACGCGACTGCAGCGGCAGGATGTGGCCAGGCCGTCTGAAGTCTTCAGCTGTGGCGCTGTCGTTGGCGAGCAGGCGGCAGGTGACGCTGCGGTCGGTGGCGGATATGCCTGTGGAGATGCCGTGGCGGGCGGAGGCGTCGACGGAGACGGCGTAGGCGGTGCGGTTCGGGTCGGAGTTGTCGACGACCATCTGCGGCAGCGCCAGCTTCTTGGCGCGGGCGGCCGTCACGGGCGCGCAAATGTAGCCGGATGTGTAGCGGATCATGAAGGATGCCTTGGCGGGCGTGAGGGCGGAGGCGGCGATGATGAGGTCGCCCTCATTTTCGCGCGAGGGCGAGTCGAGCACAATGACGAATTCGCCGCGGCCTGTGGGAGAGCGCGAGTGTTAGCTAGGGTGCTGCGAATGTGCGCAGCCACGAGAGGTCGAGGCAGGGAGGTAGGTGGCGTGGAGAGAGGTGGGCGCACCGAAGGCTTCTATCACGTCCGGGATGGAATCGAAGGCGGGGTGAGCAGCGGCGACGCCATTGATAACGGGAGCTTCGGTCATAGTGGTGGTGGCCATGTCGGTGGCGGAGTGTGGATGGAAAGATATATTTCGGCGGACGATGTTGTAGGCACGGTCCACTCTCGGTGTTGTTGCTTATGAGAGCCGGCGTAACTCTTTTGTCAGCGTTGGAAGGGCTTGGAAGAGGAGTGTCGAGCAAACGAAGAAGAGGGCGAGCGGAGGAATAAGAAGCATTGGAGCTTGGTGGAGCTCCGAGTCATTGCTGGGCGCAGAATTGGCCGTTGGTGTCCTCTGCGATCCCGGTCGAGACCGAAGGACCCCTCCTCGCACTCCCGCCTGCTCCCGCCCCCGCCGGCGCCCCTCGGCCTCGGCCACCGTGTGGCTCCCGACCGATGTCTGCTCGCCGACGAACACACGCGGCGACCCGCACGCGTACTTCGAGATCGTCGCTTCTGCGACAAAGGGGAGTCTCACTTCTGCTGTGATCTGCACCTAGGGGCGAACCAGGCGTCGGGGAAGCCTGCGGGAAACAAACTAGGCCGGACATGGTCGCGCGAACGTGTGCCTGAGTGGTAGGCGGCTTGCAACACCAAACGGGATCAGCGCTGTCGAGCGACGGGGTCGATGCCGCGTCTTAGGCAGCCTGCATGGAAACAGCCCTGAAAATCTCCGCCTGCTCCACTGGCATTATTTGTTTCCTGAACGGGCCTGAGGCCTACTCAACGGCTGCTAAGGGGAAAGCACGCCTTGCCGCAGTGCCCGTCGACGGCAAGAGCACCATGCCCGAACCATGTGATCTGGAATCATCCTCCCACCCGCACGCCACCTGGTCATGGTGAAGGAAAGGTCGGACGAACGAAACTCAAAACAACAGGATGATCGGCAAACGAACCAGGGGAAAGGAAGGATTCGAGAAACGTGTCGGGCCGATGCTGGTGATGGATCTTGTGGTGTTGAGCTGAACAGGAACAGCCGAGGCGCTGCGTCGATCATCAGGCAGATAATGACGTAGTTTGTTCCCCGGGGTCGCAAGCCGGACACTTGCATGTTGACTTGCGCATTACTGCAGCCACATTACTTCACTCTCTCGGACTTCTGGCCATGCTTCAATCTTCCGTTTTTCTCGGTACCTAAGAAACATCTCGCGCCACAACATGCAGCCACGGCTCTTCCACTGCGCTGCACGAGCAGCCAGGACCCCTGCTCTATCGTCGCAGCTTCGCGCCCCCCGCTTCCATGCCTCGCGGTCG
The DNA here is from genome assembly GCA_009829795.1 of Lasiodiplodia gonubiensis. Classification (NCBI taxonomy): domain Eukaryota; kingdom Fungi; phylum Ascomycota; class Dothideomycetes; order Botryosphaeriales; family Botryosphaeriaceae; genus Lasiodiplodia; species Lasiodiplodia gonubiensis. Next base: position 178,183 of record RHKH01000049.1, read on the forward strand.
TACAACACCTCCATCCCTGCGCGCCGTAATGCTTGGAGGGCATTCAGCTCGACTCCGAGCACCCTCATCCAGGACAGACCGGGCGTGAGCTCCAGTTCGCAACCAGCAAGCGACCTGAACAACAACATCACCCAGGAAGAGAATGACGATTTCGACCAGAGAGTCGCAGAGGACAAGGGAAAGCAAATCCGCACCCCATGGCAGCGAGAAGGGTCCGACGTACCACCTGTTGGCCGCCTACGCTCAGCCGGTGCCATGACAAAGGGTGCGCAACCCGCTAGTCCACCGGAGACAATGACGCTGATGCTGTACAGGCAAATTGCTCACAACACCCAGCCGAATGCTGAAGTTGATTCTTCCACTCACGACCAGAGACTACAACAGCGACCGCAAAGACGTCGAGCCTCTTGCGCTCCTTGTCCACCCCCAGCAACCACTCTCGTACCTTGAGCGCCTGATTCAATCTGAGCTCCCCACGGTGAATAGAGAAGGAAAGGAGAGGATACCAGAGGTCTACTTTCGGGCCGAGGACTCAACGCAAGATTCGCTCGATCCCGCAAAGAAAACCAAAGTGCACGACCCAAAAAAGAGTGGCGACGACGATAATATCGACACCCCTGACGAGCTGAGAATCGACGGCGTCACCCACAAGACTGGCAAACTTAACCGGAAGTCGAAGGCAGAGGTGCGTTGATGTAGAATCTCTTGTACTCGGTTGCTCATTATCATTAGGCCAATCGCCTTCGGGGCGGCGCCGGCGAAGGTGGTGTCGAATCATACAGTGGCCTCGGTCACGAAGCCCCCACCGATACCGAGGCAGAGCGACGATTCGTGCGCTGGTCCAAATCGACGGAAATCGGCGACTTCATACGAGACGCTGCCCGCGGCCAGGAATTCGCTATCGAGATCGAGGGCGCGCCGCACGACATTAGAGTCGGTGTCCCCAGCTTCAACGACCGCACATACTATTTACGCATGCGTCTACGCTCAACCAGCAAGAAGATCGCAAGCCTGGCGGACATCAAGAAAGAATGTGACCGGCTCGCTCATAAGGGAGCCCAACGTGTCGCGCTTGGTGGACTGGGTCTCGTGGTCGCATGGTGGGGAACTGTCTACAAGCTCACGTTTGATACCGATCTGGGCTGGGATGTCATGGAGCCCGTGACTGTGAGTTATCTCATATTATCGATGTCAAAGCAATCTAACCCTAATCAATCTCTCTTAGTATCTCGTTGGGCTCAGCACTTTGATTGGCGGTTACGTGTGGTTCCTCTACCATAACCGCGAGGCATCCTACCGATCAGCCATGAACATCACCATCTCGCGTCGCCAGCAAAAGCTATACAATGACCGCGGCTTCGAGATGGAGAAGTGGCAATCTTTCATCGAGGAAGCTAATGCTCTTCGTAAGGAGATCAAGCTGATTGCCGACGAATATGGTAAGCGGCTCTTGTCGAGTATTTTTTGTTCTCTGTACTGGAAATCGCTGACGTATATAAGATGTTGAATGGGACGAGCTGGCGGATGAGAAGCACCAGAAGGTTGTCGAGGCATTGCGCAAGGAGCGGAGAAGAAAGGAGAACGGGGGAAAGAAAGCTGACAAGGATAGCGATGACGGTGACGATTGAACACCTACGATCAAGGAAACCGATATACTTAGCCTGCTGAAGTCGAGGACACTGCTGGGCGTATGGAAAGATACCCGATGCTGATTCGGTAGAAATTTTGCGTTCAGCGTAGAAAGTTGAATACCTGCGTTAAGCGACAGCATTTTCTAGCGAGCCGAGAGCGTTTACGATGTTAGCCTACATAGAGAGGAAAGGGCGATGCGGTAGAAAGAAGCGAAGAGGCAAAACAAAGGTCCAAGAAACATAAGGACCCCATAGATGAATTGTAATACCGGACAACTATAACAGGGCCAGAGATCTAATCATGGCGTACACGAAATTTTTATCGTGTCCCATCCGAGTCTTGACTTTTGGTTCGAAGCACACAAAAGATGAATAAAGAAGTATGCGACAGAAGGAAAAAAAAAAAAAAAATCCAATTACTCTTTGTAAAGCATACTGGTATACTATTTAGCCTTTTCCCACCAGCCTCAGCGTTCTCCATTTCCTCTTCGTCAGGCCTTATTTCAACCCCGCAACCTCGTGATGCGTCTGGACCTCCTCGCTGATGCCCTTCTCGATGGGCGCGACGACCTCCTCGTTCGAGCTTGTGCCCACCTCCAGGCTCCTCATGCCCATCTTCTTCTCCTTGCGGATGCGCTTGCTGATCTTGATGGGGCTCTCGCCGCGTGTCGTGTACAGCTCGTCCATCTCCTCGAGCGAGAGCATCGCCGTCTCCGGGTAGCAGAAGTAGATGAGCGGGACGAAGAGAAGGTTGGTGATCATGAAGATGAGGTAGGCCTTCCACTGCAGGCGGTTGATGATGATGGGCGTGATCATGACGATGACGAAGTTCTGGCAGAGACGTTTGTCAGTTTGAGTTTGCGCGGTCGTCAGAAGACGAGCTCCGGGGTTGAGAACTTACCCAGAGCCAGTTGGATGAGATGCCGATGGCAGTACCACGGGCTCTAGCTCTTAACGGCAAGATTTCTACGCAGTAGGTGGTCAGTGTCTATCTGAAAAGCTTTGTTATGCCTTCGCAACTTACCAGGGACGTAGACCCAAGGGATACAGTTGCAGCTGGCGCCGAAAATAAACATGTAGACGAAGAAGAAGGCAACACTCGCGGATGCGGTGGGCTCTCCGATGCTGGAGTTCTTAAAGCTCAGGAGGATCGAGATCATCATCATGCAAATTCCCAAGCCAAAAGATCCCCACATCATGGGGCGGCGACGACCTAGCTTGTCGGCACCCAGAGCTGGGATGATTGAGCCAAGTGGGAACATGATTTGGATACTGGAGAACCTTGTTAGTACATTACTCCTCTTAAACAAAGGCACAGGACAACATACACTCCACCGAGAAGCAGCGACATGTTACGAGTCATGCCAACGTTCTCCTGAAGGACGGTAGGGACATAGTAGCTATGCTCATGTCAGCAACGAGGACCGACGCCGTGGGTTTACCAAGGCACTTACACAACAAGGTTAATACCGCCAACCTGGTTCATGAATTGCATGCCGTACGCGAGCAACACGCGCTTTCCGGTCTGTACCTCGTCCTGCTGGAAGATATGCAGCCAGCTCTTCTGAGCCTCGCCCTCGAGAGAAAGGGCATGCAGGATCTCAGCCTTTTCCTTCTTGATGGACGCGTGCTCGGGCTCCTTGTCGAAGACGTCACAGAGCACCTTGACGGCATCGTCATGCCTGCCTTTGTTGAACAGATCACGCGGCGAGTCCGGAAGTCCGAAAACGAGAACGACGACGATGATGGCGAAGATGACTTGGCAAGCGATGGGCAGCCTCCACGCGATTTCTCCACCAACAAAGTTGATTCCATAGTCGAACCAGTATGCTAATTGATGGGGTAAGCAAGTGTCTGACCGGAAATGGCATCCCGGCTTACCTATAACGATACCAACACCGACGAATAGGGGCTCACTGCAGACGAGACGGCCTCGGTTGTGGGCGTGGGAAAGTTCGGCTTGGTACCTATGAGCCGTCAGTCACGGCCAGACCCCTCACGAAGCTGGTCGGCTTACATTGGAACCGTTGACGTCTCCATTCCAGTGCCAATTCCCGTGATGAATCGAGCAGCAATCATATGGCCTCTCGAATACGCCGATGCCTGGAGAGCGCCGCCAACCTGGAGCAGTGTTAGTGGAAGCAGCAGCGTGCAAGAAGCGCGTAGCTTACGATGATCCATGCCATGGCCACCCACATGGCCCTGCGGCGGCCCAGCTTTTCTCCAAAGCAGAAGGCAGCGATGCAGCCGGTAAAGCAGCCGAGGTTGTATACGGCAACAATAATGCCCAGTATGGTATCGTTGGGGTGGCCTACGACGTCTAGGAAGTGGTCATTGCCGACAATGCCACTGAAAACGCCCTGGTCGTAACCTGGCGACTCGTTAGGAAAGGTTCCGTCTGGATTGGGAGGCTGCGTACCGAACAGGATGAAGGCCATGGAACAAGCGGCTGTGATGGCCAGCTGCAGCTTCCAGCCGCGACCGAACATGTCGATTTGCACCATGATGAAGAACCAACGGCGTCTTCCGGTTTGCGAGGAAAAGGGAAGGAAGGGTCAGGGCCCAGGCACTGCGGCTAAGGCAAGGGTTGATGCGCAAAATATATAGCGAAGATCAGCTCGCAGTCGCACAGTCACTCGCGCGAGAATGAGCCGATGCATAGGCTCTTCCCGAGCATTTGCGGGGAATATAAGCGCCGTGAGCAACCGTAGCAGGGAAGCGCAAGCGTCAACAGAGGGTTCGCATGGCGACGATCGCTTGCACCGACGACGTGCCGACGGTCGGCGCAGGTGCCGAAGCGGCGTCCCGATGGCTTGGAGGCAGGCATGACGTTGGATGGCCAAGGCATTTAGGCAGAATGAGGAGTCGACAAATCGCAAGACGGGCGGGATCTGCAGCGCATTGGCACGCGGCTCACGGCCGTGTTTGTGGGGATGGGAGATGGCGGTGGGGTGAGACGCAAAACTTGGCTGCGGAGTGTGGAGTGTGGAGACGGGCCCGCATCAGGCAGTTGGAGCCTCCGCTGCCGCTTCGGGCCAGTCCGCTACGCAACCCACGGCGGACTCATTTCCTCATACGGCCCGGCTTGCCCGACCAGGCCTAGCCCGGCTGTTGCCGCGGCTGTCAAACTAATCGGAGAGATCTCTGAAAGCCGCGATCCGGAGTCAACACTTGGCGCTAAAAAGGCTCAACTGCAAAGGCTTCGAGGTATTAATTCATCAAACTCGTGCTACTCCCTCTCCGGTGTGTCGACTGCCCGCTCCGGGAACACCATCTTCCAACTACGAATCCCCCGGTCTGCCTTACGCGGCTTCGATAGATCGTCTGGCATGAGCGTCGATATCACCGAGCACGTCCCAGGCGTCGACTGCACCGGTTGCAGGTACAGGAAGTTCTCCCCTTTCGGTCTCTCGTCCAGCCGTAGCTCGATCCCCGCCCAAATCAGTCTGCTCGGGAGGAAATCCAACTTGTCATGCATGAAGTGGAACGCCGTGTCATCCACGAGAAGCTCCAGAAGCTTGATCCGCGGAAACTCCTCGCGATAGTTCTCGACGAGGTCCGATAGGAACGCCGACAGCGTGAGCCAGTGCTCCTTGAAGCAGTTCAAGTGCAGCGTCTCAATAGAGCCAGGCAGAGCGTCCAGGGGCGCCCATCGAGGCCCGCCCATTGCAATGAAGGATGCAAAGGATACGGTGAGATGTTTGAGGTTGCTGAAGCAAGTCAGGCGAAAACTTTCTGTCAAAACGTGTTGGCTCCGATCTCCTTCGATATTCAGCGTCTCTAACGAGTCTTGATGCTGCAGCAACGCTTCATACAACTGGTCCATGTCTATTGCTTCGCACTTCCACTGGCGTTGATTAAGCAGATTGCGCCCGATGGCGTAGTTGAAGCACTTCAGTGCTTTGCAGGACGCCATCAGTCCTTTGATAAACTCGTCGCCCACCACACACGGGCCAATGGTCAGCGTCTCGACGTTTGAGATCCCCCTGGGCCAATCTGACGCATCCTCGTCTGATGCTTCGGGGGTCCAAAGTTCCAGGTTGCGCAGCGATGGGATGCCGAGAAAATCCTGCACAGAGAGCATCTGGAAGTATCCTTCTGTAACCATGATGAGGCTCTTTAGCTTCGAGAGCGGCGCAACGTGTCCGATCTCGGGCGGCGTCTGAATTATCCACCTCGCAAGCCGATGCGTCCAGCCGTAAAAGGTCCCAAAGCTCTTGTCTATCTCGAACTTGAGCTCCTCCAAGTTCGGCGTCTGGGCCAGGAGGAGAGACGCCTCGGATTCGTAGCGGCCTCGCGCTAGATCGACGAGCCACCTCTCTTTGGAAAGTATGTCATTCACCTCTGCAGCAGCCGCAAAAATGTCGGCGAAGTCTCCGCCCTCGTGAGGTTGGGCGGCAAAGATGTTGTCCTCGAGCCGGACCACCATTTCGCGCACGCGTGCTGCATGGTCCGGACTTTGGGAGATTCTGCGCAAGAAGTGGCGGCGAGAAATCGAGTCGTAGTCTGCATACCAGGAGTATAGCAGGGGCTCTGCTATGCGGCAAAACCTCTTTGAGACCAAGCATATGCTCCATAGGGTGCGCGTCTTCCGCTGCTGCCTTATCTTATCGATAGGAAGATGGCCAGGATAACAGGCGTTCGCCAACTTGAAGACTTCCTCGATCAACTCATCGGGCAAGTCGTCAAGGCTGGTCCTAGCTTCGTTGGTGTTCCCGGCCTTGCCGCGTTTGCTTTCCTTTTTGGGGTAGGGGGACTCTTGTCGCCGCTTGAGGTTCGATCGACTAATGCGCTTCTCCATGACTGCGATGTCGGCAGCGTAGAAGGCGCAGGGTTGTTGACGATGAAGGGTGGTTATTTATTGCGACAGGACTTCATGCGGTGGGGAGGGTGGTGTAAACTTGACGTAATCCGTAGGAATGTGGAACGTATTGGAAAATCTCTGGTCACTAGCTGTACATCGCCGCAGTTTGTAGGAGAGGATGTGAAAGGTGGTGTGTGGTAGTGTTGACTGCGTCAGGAGCGAGTTGTAGGTAAGACGGAGCCACGCGACCGCGTCCATGGAAGGCACGGACAGGCTTATCACCAGATCACGTGTAACGGCGGCCAAGGAGAAACAATCGGCCTGGCAACCGCATGGATCAAAGGCTGCAGTCGCGACAGATGCCTTTTCTCTTCATTCTTCTCCCACCTATCGCTGTGTCAACGGCGCCTAAGATACGCCCCACTTGTATAGGTACTCGCTAAATACACCACCAGTCTTTCCTTGCCACGCGACAATTTCATGCACCTCAGCTTTCACGCGGTTGCGGAGTATCTCATCGCTTTTTTTTTTTTTTTTTTTTTTTCT